>OY776287.1:28302256-28835573 GCA_963675345.1 Trididemnum clinides
CTCGTTGCAAAGAACGATTCTACTCGGCCAAGCAACAAGCCACGTAACACTCTAAACCAACGTCCCCAACTTTTTTCATTGATCGCATCTGTTTGTTTCGTTGGAGCATGGCTTGTACTCCTAATAACGCTCAGTGAAATCTTTGCTAAGCAAACTTCTCAAAAAAGTGAACTTTACACCCCTTGAAATCTGATCTCGTACGTTTTGGAGATAAGAGTTTCCAGGCTAGAAATTCCACTTCGGACCGCTCAACTTGTTCTTTCTTGATGACAAATCTGACATTTAGTCAATCAAGCCACGAAGCAAACAATTCAAATCGAAAGGCAAGAGCCCGCTTACCTCGCCTGAGTGCTATCACTCAAAATTTAGACCTTGCGTCACGTTGGGATGATTGTAAACAAATAAAAACATAAGTCTGTACTTCTATATTGTAGTAAAATCAATCAGTAATACCTCAAGTATTTGATAGTTAGCGCGAAGTTGTGACACTTCTTTTGCTTGTGTCCTCTGCATTAAGTCGGCATCAACGGCTATTTTTTCTTTTTGTTTTTGTAATTCCGCTATTTCTTCAAGCAAATGCTTCACCTGAATACCAAAGCACATGATAACTACACCGTAACAGATTACTTATGTATAACAAAAAAAACATAAAAGTTACAATAGCATAAAGCACCAGGCGATAAAAAGATCCCAAAAACAAGCCTCACATCAATCTTTTTATATTAAAATCATGACAAAGCCTTGGACTAATGTACAAAACTATAACAATAGAAAAAATTTTGTACTCTTTGTTCCAGCTGCGTTTTCTGTCGGTGAAGTTGTAAATTTTTCTCCCCATCCAAATCTGTTGGATTTTTTTGCATCTCTAGCAAGTTGTCTCTTTCTTTTTGTAAGGCAGATATTTGGCTTTGGTATCTAAAAAATTAAAATTACGTAATAGTATATCCATTCAAAATTTTGCACGGTTCAAATCCTTCGCAGGATTTTGTTGTTGCGCATGTAGTGGCTAAGTGCTTTGGCCGAAGTGCCCCTTTGCACTATTTTCAATCATGACAGAGTAAACTAGCTCGGTTTCATAGGTTACTACTCGGACTATTCAATTTGCCGAGTGCAAAGCAGATCTTTGAATATTACTTTTAAAGTCTTTGGTATGAACAGTTGTTTGGTGGCACAAAATTTCAAAATAGCTTTGAATAAAGTTTTAGAGAAATGCAAGTCAACCGGGTGTATAGTACACGCCCATGGTGAACCAGAATTTTTTAAGGGAGTACTAACTTGATGGGGTGTACCAGATTTTCAAATGAAAGTCTTTTTCCGGATAATTATTCTGAAAAAACGGAGTCTTTTCACTTGAGCGTTGCGAAGTAACGATCTCCCCTTCCCCCTCCAAAAAAAAGTCTCCACTCTAAAATTGCAGTGCAGATAGGCAAAAATAAGTGCTAGAAAATGTCGGCTTTCAGGAAAAAAGGTTTACACTACGCTTTAATTCAACGGCAAAGACATTAACTGGGAAAAATTCTTCTGAAAAATATTTCAAGAATGTACAGATTTTTGAAAACTGATACGGGGTGTATCATTACAAAAAGACTGAAGGCCACCGCTTTGGAGGACGGATTCTCCGAACTTTTTAAGCAATGAGTGAAATCTTGAACCTTTTCGTTTGACTCTTTTCAGAAACTATTGGTAGAAGGAAATAGAAAAGAGAAAGCGTCGCTATTTATAGTCGACAGGACTGTCGCAATTGTTGCATTATGCGAGCGATCAAAATCCGAACTGCTAGTGGGCCAATTACAGTGTGCAGACAGATTCGTTTTGGATGCATAATACGGGTCGTTTGTTTTGGATAAAAGTTGCTTCACAAATGGCTAGTAGGATCCTTCCATTTAGCTATTTTTTATCAAAAACAAACCCAAATCGTGCATCCAAAACGTATTTGTCTACGCACAGCAACTGATCCATTGGCAGCTTGGATTTCGAACGCTGGCAAAACGCAGCATTTTGGACAGTCCCGCCGACTATAAATAGCGCGATGGTGTAGTGGTGAGAGCGTCCGCATCGCAGTCAGTAGACCTGGGGTTTATTTTCTAGGTCGAGTCATACCAAAAGACTTTAAAAAATGGTATTCACAGCTTCCCTGTTTGGCGCTCAGCATAAAATAGGGACAGTGTGGAGAACAAGCCGGCAAGGTTGCTTGTTGTGTCCTTGAGCAAGGCACTTAACGGGACGCCTCCACCTTTATGTGGCAGACAGGTGGCCCAACCGTACTTCATCGGATTACAATTGTGAAGTTGCTAACCCAGCATGTCGTAAAAGACGACTCTTGGGTACCCACCAGTGGCAGTCTTATTGGTGGTGGGGCTACCGGTCACTCAAGACTGGTTCGAAATCGGCTGCCATCTTTCCCCTAGCCTAATTTCAATTAGGTTGACGGCATGAACCTGAATTGCCGTTCATGCCGTACCTCCATCCCGAGGAATAGGAGGGGTAACCACAAACAAACAAACAAACTATAAATAGCGACGCTTTCTCTTCTGTGCTTCATTCTGGCGATAACTTCTGATGAGAACCAGATGGAAACGTTTAGTCTTCACTTATTGCTTAAAAGAGTGCAATGAATCCGTTCTCTAAAGCTTTATTCAAATCAATTTTGAAATTTTTGGTATGACTCGACCCACGTCTCCCGACTGCAAAGCACACGCTCTAATCACTATACCATCGTGCCGGTTAGAATGTAAATGAACACACTATTTTGCCTGATATTAAAATAAAACTTTGAAGTCCAATTAGGTTCATTCCAAAATTAAATGGGTGTTCCTAATGCATAAAAATGTATAGAAAGTTGAACTACCTAGGAATATATTACCTTAATTTTAGTTCATCAAGAGTCCTTGCGTGGTCGGTCTTTGCGTGATCATACTCTGCTTTCAAGAAAGTAAATTCGTATCGAAGTTTGTTGTACTCTGCTCGGTATTTTTCTACTTCCTGTTGAAAAGCTCTTCATTAAATATTGCTTCCTGCTAATAGATTTGTAAATCAAAAACCTCAATACATATTGTGGTAAGATCGTAATCAAATTTTTCGAAGCAAATTTAGTCAGACTGTTTGAGCAAATAGATTAGCAAGCTATCACACAACATGCGTCGATACTGTAAACCTCAGATAATGCAAACAACATGCTTATTTCAATAGTTCAAGCATTAAAGCCCACACAAAAAGTTACAAATATCCTTTCTGAGCTACTGTTATGAAAGCCGAATATAAAATTTAGCAACTGGTGACACAACCTTGTCCATTATTAACATATGTGCTTTCAGCGGTTCTTCCAGTTCCTTTGTAATTTCTGCTTTTATAACTTCTAATTTGTGAGGATGCATTGTTTGAGATCGAACTTCTTCAAGCTGAAAAAAATAATTAGGATAAAGAGAAACTTTTTCGAGCTAAATTATGCTGGCAACATGGTTAGTGCGCTAGACAATCGCCATGGCAGCAAAGATAGAGCGTTCAAACTAGGGATGGGCAATACAGAATAATATACTATTCTAGAATATTCTAGAATAGTTAAACCGAATCCAGAATCCGAATCCGAATCCTTTTTGGCGAATAGCACATCAACATGAAAGCATTTATCACAAGTTTACAACAACAAAAGCACAATCAAAGAACGAGTTTATTGCAGAGCAATCAAATTATGTCTGCACGTGTGTGCATCATGAGAAAACGGACGCATTTGATCAACGTTTGTGTGTGCGAGTTAATTTTTGAATCATTGCATGCAATTGATACTTTTACAAAAAGAATATCTGTGAACAAGCAACGTGATAAAGCTTGCAAGCAGGATATTAACCGAATCCTATTGGATTCGAATAGTTTGGGATTCGAATCCTTCGGATTCGGTATTCTGAATTGCCCATCCCTAGTTCAAACCTATGTTGCTGTGTCGTTGGGCAAGGCACTTCAAGCCGATTTTTCCTGCTTGGGCTAGAAATGTTTTGTGCCAGCAATACTGATGGCTTTGAAGCAAGGCTGTTTGAAAAATAATCACTTCATTCAAGTCAACAAACTTTAAAAATAATTGGTGAAAACTACCTACTACCAACACATTACAAACAAAAAATTGCAATAAATAAAGTGTTTTAAAAATGAAGAAATTTTTAGTAAAAATGTTAGTAAAACAATTTTTTATTAAAAAATTGCTGAGTACTGGCATAGTACTAGTACTTTGAAAGAACAAACATTGAAATGCACAACCATAAATTACGAAAAACGGCAAAGAAAGTGACATCATTAAAAAAAAGCAAACTAAAAAAAGGCTGAAGAGATTGATTCTCTCATGGGTATTTCAACAGGATGGTTCGTGTTAAGTTAACCAACTTGTTGTCACCTCTCTGGATTTAGTTGCAAGCTGAGCTTGTAATGAATGAACAAGTTTTTGAAGATTTTCTGATGATTCTGCTTTTCCCTCTTGCACTCTTGCTAACTCGTTTTGTAACTGGACAAATTCATTTTGCAACCTAAAAATGATGCATGCATTTATTAAAGTAATTTTGAAAGGTAAGATCATCCAAAGTGACTGTAGATAACTAAAGCAGTACATCTTATGGCTCATGTTACTATTTGGAAGAAATCAGTAGCAAAGGACCAATTGCAATCCAAGAATAAAAGAAGGGGAAGGAGTGGGAAAGTTTCCACCATGTGTGCCAGAGAGTGTTGAAAAGGAAAGCACAGTAAGGACAGAGTTACAGTTTACTATAAGGAAAAGATAGAGGACATGGCAAATTGGGTGGTGCAACCGAAGTTCAGTAGTGAGCTTGCAGAACTGCGCAGACTTCAGCAGAAAAACCTTAACAAGCTGGACTTGACAAATAGGAAAAAATGACTTCTGTACCACACAGTGACTTGTTAGCTGAAAGAAGATGGGGCAAAGGTGTCAATACAAATCACCAGTTTGTAATTCAGAAGAGTCACGATGGGCAAGAGCAACACCTTGATTAAAAAAGATGCATAAGAGAGAAAGAGCTACACATTGAAAAAAGGAGTGTTTCGAGAAGAAGGGTAGTTGGCCAAATCTTCCTGGAAGAACAGAGAGAGCATGAGTGGGTGAGTTGAGACAAAGTCTCTCCAAAAAGACCTGGAAAGTCTGTTTTATTTTGTTTCTAGCTAAACCTACAATACAAAAAAAATGATGGACAAAAGGGCCAGTTCATCAGAGGACCGGTAAAAATGAGTCAGCAAAGACTCATAAAAGAAAATTTGAATGAGAAAAGGTAGTCGATAATAATGAAACTAGCACTGTGGTGAAAGCATTCCAACGTGATAACATGCAGAAAAAAAGAAACTGTTTGAGTAAAGCATAGGTACGATTGGGTTGTAAGAAATTAATAAAGAGACTCCTTTAAAGAACTTTTGAGGAAACAGAGATGCAGCATAAAGCCTTAAGATAAGGAAAGAATTTGGCCATCAGCAAGAATATAGTTCCAGAAAAGTGTGCGGCCATTGGAGACCCCAAGGAGGATGGAAATGAGGTTAAAGTGGAGAAATTAAGTAGAGATTTCACATCTATGAGCTGTAGCTGTAAAATGAGGGTGCAGCCCCCAGTCCTGTTGGTTGGGCTGAGATGGCTGTAGTTCCTTCCAAAGGTTGAAGTTCTTTGTTTGCAGTTTTAATGAAGCTGCAGCAACTGGACTTCCTGTAATAGACTTTATGTACTTTTTACAAGCCTATCATAACCTGATATTAAAATTATAAAGGCACATTATACACATCTTTCATTGCTGATTGGTCTAGTTTATCTCTGATCGTGAAAAAGACATACTTCTTCAATAAACTTAAGTGATCCACAGTGCTTTTTTGAACAGAGTTAAAAAAATTTTCATTCTCACACAAGGAAACTGCGCACCTCAACCTAGCTAACAAAGGGCAAAAAATCAGTTTCAGAAAAAACCAAAGATCAGTGTTCCCTTTAAACGCAAATAAACTGCGAATTTGCGAAATTATGTCCGGCGGATTCGCAGTTAAAATTCAACAGAGCGTAAAAAAGTCCGGCGGTTTTGGTAACTTTTTGACTTTGTTAAAATTTTTGCAATTTTGTTAGCAAAATCTTAATCAACTGTTTAATGCATGGGAGACAGTGAAAAGAAATCCAAGTTAGGACAGATGCTTTTTTAGAGCAGTGCAACGTCTCACACAAACATCGCGCGACTGTGACGCAACAGCGAGTGACGGCGACTTAAAATATCGCGCACGTTATTGCCACACTTTTTTGTATTACAAATTATCTCTCCAGCATTTAACCTGAAGTAAAATCAATTTTTTTGTTTGCTTTTTCCCAGCCGATTTCAATCGTAGCTAAGGAGCAGTAATAGCAAGCAACTCTCAAACTTCAGTTTTAACACAAGACATTATTTTTCGAGGGAAGTTTGAAACTAAACTTGCTTAAATCTTTATGTTTTCTTTACGTTTCAATGCTAACTTCAATCGTGCTTGTTAAGATAAAAAAGCACATAGTTCTCGCTTTCAGTTAAGCACAAAAAACACCATTTTTTGAGAGATTGGTTCAGATTTTGTACGTTACAAATAAATAACCTTCTTTTACTTGCCATTTATAAACACTAGAAATAAAAAGGAATACAACTTCTAACCATTTTAGTTTTGAAGTCCCTTCAAATACTTTCCGAACTGAGATTGAAAGTTTGCTTGCAATTGCAAAAACCTGTTGTTTAATTGATTACGATAAAGAAATGTAAGTTGTCTAATTATTTACCGTAATCAAGCAACAGTTGAAGTTCGCAAGTAATTTTTGTTGTGTCATAGGCGTAATAACCTACCTAACATCACATTTACTTCAAAAAAGTTCTAGTTCTCATGCTCATATCGGGCGTCGGCAAAGGGTTAATTTTATTTACGCGCATTTTTAACCTGTCATTCCAAAGTGCTTACGAATCACCGTTACAAAGGCTGTAAAGTTTGAGACCAAATTTAACCACAATTAACGTACTGAAGAATAATAGCCTGGTATTTCGCCGCCGTCTTATAACAACCGATAGGCTACCTGTTTGTGAACATTTTGGGGCTGACATAGTCACGCTAATTGTTACGTCACCGAAGCGCATTGTCACAGTTTTGACTTTCCTTGCCCTGCAAATTTTGTCCGGTGGTTTTCGTATATTTGCTAGCAATTTCGCGCTTGTGCCGGCGGTTACGCACTCACTAAAATCTTAGAGGGAACACTGCCAAAGATCATAAAACATTGGATGATTCATCAGCAAAAATGAGCTGATGTCAATGCATCAGTAAAATGGCTCATACATTGGTTTTCTGATGTTTAACATGAGCATCAGAATATCTCTGAAAATAACCATTATAGTAAAATCACAGTTGGCGATTACACAATTATTAATAAGAATAACTCTCTATCATTAGCACTTTGATGCTATTCTCAATATTAATATGCATTCTATTTTGTTTCAATGATGTTACCATCCCACTTACTTGATCACATGAAGGCAGAATAAATTGGTTGATAAAGATTTTTGTGGGTTTCCTAAAACTTTTTCTTACTCGATAAAATAATCAAAATACAAAAATGGTACTGGTAGTTATCTTTTAAGTGTAATTTACAAACAGAGATACATTGGAAGTAACTTACTTTTTATGTTCTTCTTTTAATGTTTGATAATTAGTTTTGTGAGTTTCACATCGAAGTCTTTCATCAATCAGAAGATTTTGCAACTCAGAATTGGTTTGGGGTACATGAGAATTTAGCAATGCATTGCCGGTATCTTCTCTGTAACTGGCATGTCCTGAAGATTCACCAAGTGTCGGTAGCCCACTGGGCATTATTATGGAACTAATAAAGGACTTCACACAACAGACCGCAGGATTGGTGTAACAACTATGAAGTTAGCTCCTAAATAACATTTCAATAATTAAATTCACCTGAAATATCACATCTACAACATATGCACTACCAACAATCCAAGGTCAAACTACACAGAAATTATCTGTTAAATATATACTTGATTACCAATTGCATGTACAACTTAAAAAATTTTGGTCAACAAAAGAATTGACCCTACTACTTGAATTAAAACCAAATTCCAACTCTAACCTTAACCCCAACTTTAACCCTACCTCTCACTAACACAAAGCCTAATGCCAACCATAAAATGCTGATCTGCATTTCAGTAACATCAAATTCCACATACCCAGCAATGTGGCTGATTTTTTTACAAACTTGAAAATTTGAGGAAGAGGCCATTCTGCCAATCAATGGCATTTTACCCTTGATATCAATTTTTTTGTACACAATTTCTGTGTTTTTAAATAAGCACACTAGCAGTTTTGCATGGAGTGGTACTGCAGCATAGCAAATAGTATTGTTGCTATGTGTGTAATGATCAAAAGTTTGAATCTTTGCAAGAGGCAAAGTACTTTGACTGAGGAAATCCACACTAAGGTGGGAGGATGTGTAAAATGTAAGGATGAGTGTACAATGAGGGTTGAACTTTTATCAAGTCATGTGTTTAATTTGTCATAGTAATTGACCAATCACAAACAAATTAGAGTCACATTTTTAATACATTATCAATACTGACCAATCAAAAACATTCAACAGCCAAATAAATTTCAAGAGTAAAATGCTATTAATGGCAAAATAGCCAATGCCAAAATTTGACCCATAACAATTAAAGAATAACTTTGGCTGCTATTTGTTTTTACAAGGTAATTTTCTTAGTTTTAGTTTATTAGATTGATGTCAGCAGTACCATAGTAGTTCAGTCTCAGTTTACTTATTTTGTCACTACTAGCTGACTAGCCAAGACCTGCTTGCAGGTACTGCTAGATACTAGTACCAAGTATTACAAAGATAAAACACTCATTTCAAGTTTGGCTTATAGTAAGGATTAAATTAAGTGATAAAGTAGGAAGTGGCTATTTTGCTGCCGATGGCATTTAATCCTTCGAAGCTATTTTTCCATCATCATTCATGTGTATTCAAATGGCAGTGGCTATTTTGCCGTTGATGATATTTTACCCTTGGAGACTATTTTGCCGTAATCATTTACGTGTGTTTGTATTGCAATATTCGCTACATTTCAGCCAGTGTCACTGTGGTGTAGTGGATAGTGCACTGGTCTTGAGATACCATGGTTGCAGGTTCAAATCTCCCCTGGCAGGGCATTAAAAGAAAGGCAGTGTACATCGAAGGGGCAGGCCTGGTATGTAAATGTACAGGGCAGTTTACACTGGAAGAGAGTGTACAGGGTGGAAGGGTAAACACTGGGGTGCAAAATTTTTTCAATTGGTTATTTAAATTGACCAATCAGAAACGCCAAAAATCACATGTTTAGTAGGTCATTTAGATTGACCAATCACAAATAACTCATTGCAAAATAGTCTCAGGGTAAAATGCCATTGACGGCAAAAGAGCCACTGCCTATTTAAGTAGGTACTAATATATGTGCCACAATTTTGGTAGTGATGCTGTGGTGCAGTGGATAGTGCAGAAGCTTGTTTGTTTGTTTTGTTTTATTTGCCATATTTATCCTCCATTCACGAGAAAGCGAATTGTATCGCTATACTTTGGACGATAAGTCCGCACTTGCTTGGGAGTTGCCTTTTTCGAGGTTTATGGGTCACCTGTCTTCCACATAAAGGTGGGGCGTCCCATTAAGTGCCTTGCCCAAGGACACAACAAGCGAACTTGCCGGCTTGTTCTCCACAACCTCCCCTAAATGCTGAGTGCCAAGCGGGGAAGCTGTGAATACCATTTTTTTAAAGTCTTTTGGTATGACTCAACAAGGGGAATGAACCCCAGGTCTACCGACTGCAAAGCAAACGCTCTAACCACTACGCCATCACGTCGGTATGAAAGCCTTGAAATGTAATGGTTACGAGCTCAAATCATTGCTGGCAGGGTACCACGACAAACACTGAATAGGGGGCCTGTTATGTGAACGTATAAATGAGTTTACAGTGTGGGAAAGTGTACATCAGAAACAACCAAGTCACGTGTTTAATACATTATTAAAATTTACCAATCACAAACGTCTGACGGCAAAATAGCTTTCAAGGGTAAAATGTTATTGATGACAAAAATAGCGACTGCCAATGAATTAATCTTACCAACTTTAATTTGACACTATTCCACTACCCGCCTCTTGCTAGCCCAATACACTGTAGAAGTGGACTACAAATCAGTTTTACAGGAAAGAATTTACCCTTTACTTTATTGAAAATTAGCTGACTATTCTTCATTACGCTCACTTCTCATTTTTCTGGGTTACTGCATCTTTGTCAGTTGTCGTTTGAAAAGTTTAGCTAGTTTTGTGAGAGCACAATTAATCGACCTCACTATTCTACTTAACATTATAATGTTTGAGCAGTAAACACAACTTGTCTTCTCCAGCCAACTAGAGGTAGAAGACAATTCGTCTTCCAGTGCTCATAGAAATAGCAAGAACTGCTATCATTTTAATGTCACCCTGTTTAACTTCCAACTGAAATATTTACAAAATATTTTGATTTCACCGCGTCCGCTTGAGGCAGTCTTGATTCTGACTCCTCAAAGTTCCTAAAAATAAAAGCAAAAAAGGAATGACAGCAAAAATGTTTATTTATGAATGAAAACAAAATTTTGATGAAAAACACTATAAAAAATAGATTGCAACCATACAAACCCTCAGATATTGCAGTGTGATTTAATTCAGAGTTCCAAAAAATGAAGATAAACTCCCAAGTTATTTATAGGTTTGTAACATACTTTTTAATTACTAGATTTCAGACAACATTTTCTGGGAATAGAAAAGTCAAGATGACAAATTAACAAAATTATGGTAATGAGAAATTTTTTTTTTTTCTGACAAATATTTAGTTTGCCGTTCATTTAGCATTTAGTCCTTTTTCTTATGATCTATATCATGACGTTTTCAGACGTTAACGAAGGCACCCGTAGTTGAAAGAGGTGAAGTACTGCAAAGAGGCAAAGCTTATTCTCTTTATTGTTCATTCAGAGACAAAGCGGGTTTCTTATTTGTTTCACTGAATTTAGTTGCTATTTTTGCATTAATTAGAAAAACCTGATGGCCGGTAAGTTTATGAGACTAATGGTTTGTATTCTCGTTAAATAATGCAAGTGGCGATTAATGATTTTAATGTGTAACAAAATTGCAATTAGAGGTGAAATGACGTTAAGTTTCTTTATTTAGTAAAGTGCTCTTTAACCTACGTCAATGCGTTCAAGGTCTATGCCTTGCATGTAGATGTGCATAAGACGTGTAGAAACTCCGGAAGTAATCGTTCATGACCTTGTGGTTGCACAACAATTGCTTTCTGAAATGTAATCAAAATTGTTTAGTGTTGAGCGAATGCATCACCAGATGACATAATTTACCATAGGCTTAAATTAAACTGTTCAGCAGTGAAAGGATGAGCAAAGGCAACCCGCAGAGCAGAAAGTTCATAGGAGCAAGGGTACTGTAACCTGAAATTAAAAATATGATTCGCTTAGTTTGGAAAGTTAGCATTAAATAGCATATTGGAAAGTAATTCGTATCAAGACATGTTCAATTAAAACCTATTTCACAAGACCAACACTGAACAGTATGTCAGTTACAGTACTTAAGATTTAAAGTTTATTGATATCAGTTACAAAATTGTGGTGAAGCATAGAATCTGGTATAGTTAAGTTTGTAATTTTGCTTTAATTAATATTTCATTTAAGACAAGTATTTGATGTACCATAAATAGTTGGCAGCATCATCTATATCATTTAAAGCAACAACCTAAATAATTGTCAAAGAAATATGGATTCAAACGTGGTTATAACTGTTATTGTGCTTTTGGAAAAGGCACTTAAAGATGAATTTCTCAGCTTGATGGATTGGAATAAGTAATAGTTAATTGAAAAGAAAATATATGTGCATTGTCAAAATTACAAACTCTTTTTTTGCTTCTCATCACTGTCTTGAGGTTTGAAAAATAAAAAAATGCCATAGGCACTTAGTAAAAAAGCAAGGTTTCTGATCATAAACTGCTATCTATTTCCAAAGGCTTATTGCACTTGTTTATAAACAAGATTACGGGATAGTACTGATGCTGTTACTCATTACAATCAAAGATTGCATTTGTGTATGATAAAAAAAGGTTTGGTGCTATAGACTGTAATTGTTTATGATAGATGGATACTAGTAAACTATTTAAATATTGTGGATTAACCCTAATGCTGAATTGTTAAATCAAGATGAATGTTCATTGACCAAATTATTTTAAATACCTTCAATGGAATTCTGTATTTTAGTTTCTTCAGTGATAGGCAGATGATTTGCCAGCATGATTTAGAGCAAGCTTTTTGAAATGCAGTTTGCAGTCAAAATGCAAAAATGATGGTTGTCTTGTAGTTTCGATTACCGTTTTTTAAGGCATTAAGGTGTTATCTATACATCAGTGACCATGATGTGATGTCACTTGTATTTCTCTGTGATTGTGTAAAATTTGGTTTGTATTGCTAAGTAACTCAAACCCTACCTCTCTTAGGAGAAGAAATGCCTGGATGATGTGATGTTTGTGTATGATATCAAGTTAGAAAAATGTCAGTTGAAACTTTGAGAAAACCAATATTTTTTATGTTGTTAAATCTGTTTTAAATTGAAAAAACCTGTTGAGAAGTAATATCTTGAGTGTAGGATAGTATAATGCATCTGCAGCAAACTCAAAACACATGGTCCAGTTTACAATTTTAGAAGTTCAGTGATTAAGCCCAGCATCAATTGCACTTTTGTTTAGTCTTGATTTGACAAAACTGCTCTTGGCTAGTATTGCTGCTTAGCTTATGATTTAAATGCATGCTGTAGCTTATGCCACGTGCAACACAACATGCTACATAAGTACAAAGTATTTGATGATTGCTGCACAAAGGTGCTTTGATAGCTGCAATGTTTTTAGTTACTGGTAGTACTTATCACTTATGCTTTAATTTTTTGTTTTGTTATGTAACTGCTCAATTAGCCCAAAGATTAGTTATCAAGATTGGTGATTCGCAAGTAAAAGACCATTCAAAAATGCATTTGCATGAAATACATATCTAAACAATTACAAAGGTTTTTATAACTATTATAATTTTAAAACATGTCAAGGTAGCTACAACTTCCATCATATGGTGATGATGTTTTCTGGTTACTAGGGCGAGCAAAATGGAGATTGCCCCAACAAATTGTTGAAAAAAACATTTGTATATATCTGTTAATAAGATCTACTTATTGGCAAACTAAAACTGCATTTTGATGGTCTGTTTCTTTAAAATTACCAAGGTTTCCTCTACAAAGTTGGCAGCACTTGATCTTCAGCTTAAAGCCAAGATTTTTGGGTGCATGCCAAGTTTCCAAACACTGAGAAGGAACACTGACAGTTAAGGTGGAGAACTCTTGTTATTGTGTGGTTGGTGACATGGCTCCATTTTGCAAAATTTGTTAGACGTTTGTCAAAAAAAAAGAGGCATTAACTTATATCATCATTGGCTGCAACACGTTTTTATGTTGCTGTACTCGATAATGTAAGTTAGTAAATCACACTAAAGAGTTATATCAAGTATAGTTCTTGATTGCTGATTAGTTTGATGTGTGGTTAAATCTAGCTTGTTTATTACTCAATCATTTGTAGACTATTCACAATTATTACTAGGTAGAATTTTGTTGTGGTATTCAATTAACTGGCCGGCAAACAGCGATTAATGAATGTAGGATAAGCTAAAAGAAGTAATTCTCAATTGCTGTTGATCACGTACCAAATGATTGCATTTTGTCACGTTAGTATTATTATGATTGCTTTCTTCAGATGGACAGCATGGTCAAGGAGGCCAACAGTACAATACAAATGACTATTACCTAAAACAACAAGCTGCTCGAATGCTCAGTGCAATTCAAAAAGGATGTGAGTTCGATGCATGTTTTCTTTTTCTTAGAGTTTTTCTAATGCCTGTAATTTATGTACATGCAAGTGAGCACAATACCAGACCTTCAGAAGCTTGGATCAAACGTGCTGCTCTTGCACTCTTAGCAGAACTACTTTTAAAATTTTAGTTGGCCATAAAATGGTTAAACTGTTAATCTTGAATCACAGTTCACATTATTGAGCTCACTGTTTTACTGGGCAACCTTTAGTGTAAAGTGGTTTAAAAGTATTTCAAAGCATGCGCTATAATGTCATATACTCACAGACAGTGATCGGGCACCAAAATATCCGTTATGCATAGGGGAAATTACTAATGCGTTTCTTTGAAGCATTCGCTATTTTAATCACAGACATGAGTCACGTGTCTAAATTTGTGGTGTGTTTCCTATTAGAAATGAGCAGACCGGTATTTTTTCGGTCTGCCGTTGTTGCAGTGTGCATTTGTTTTTTTTATAATTCAATGGAGTAGAGAGGCTTGTACTGATTTTGGTAAACTAAAATTAATTTGAGATTTAAAGCAAGGGCCTTTTGTTAGCAGTTATGTCATCCATTATAGAATGTTTATGATGCCATGATTGTCAAGCATTAATACTCTCAACCATTCACATTGGCTGTACTACGATAGTTGCTCTACAAAAATGCCAGACAATGCTTAATACGACTTATGGCGTTGTAGACAATGACGACTTCAGTCCACAAGGCTCAATTTCAAGCCCACAAACAAGCAGTCAAGATTCAGGTGCTTCAATGTATATAAACCATCAAGTCCCTCAACAACAAGTACCACAACAAATGCACCAAACCCAACAAGTACAAACATCTGGTGGATCCCAACATGTGCAGCAGCAACATCTGCAGCATCAGTTACAGCAGGTGGGCTGCAAAACTAGTTTTCCAAAGTATAATGCGGTTTACTGTAGGCCAGTGTTTTCGCAGTAGCTTGCTATTCTGCGTAAAATTGCTGTGCGAGTAACTGACAACATGCTATTTTTGCTTTGTTAAATTGGTTAAAGGTTTAGTAATTTGCTTTAATCAATTTCTGTTTAAAAAAGAACATTCTTTTGTAGCTTCGTTGATCGTGCGTGTTGTCAGCAAAAATCGCATTTTGGGGGTTATGACGAAGGGGAAATCTCCCTACTTCGCCAAGGGTAAAAATCTTCTTAGCAAGTTTTGCTCTTTTTAAACGCCGTATAATATTTCCTAAGCAAAACTTTTTCCGTTGCGTTGCTACTGTAAGCATTTCTCTAAGTATACCCTTGCTATGTCGTACTGTGCCTCTGATACTTAAAAGAGTAGCCTCGAGAAGCATGGGCATTAAAATTTGCTACACTCATGCTTCATCTGTTTTTACAAGGTGCAACAGGCACAGCAGCAATTTCAACAAATGCAACAGCTCGCTCAGATGCAGCAACAATTTCATCAGTACTCAGGAAGCAACGCTACCGGTAATGTCGGCATTGGAATGCATTCGCAACAATTCGGTGCCACAAGGCGCGGCCGAAAGCCAACGGACAAAAAAAAGAGGAAACGTCACACCTGGGTCAAGCGCCCCACGACTGCGTATTTATATTTTGTGTCGAAATATCGGGAAACGTTAAAAGAAGCCGGAGAAGTAGTTCCGAAGGTAGGTTATAACTAGGCAGTTAGCAACTCGTGGCGGCAATGCAAGGTCATGAGGTGCTAGTAGTCCTGCAAACGAAAGGTTGCGAGTTCAATTTACACTTGGGTCGTGCGGTTTTGTGCTTTCGGAAAGTGTTTGGTGAATGTTTCTTATGCTTTACCGCAGTGTTGTGGTAAAAGAATCCGTGTCGGAAGTCCTGTCAGCTTCGATGTGGATCTAAACGTCATTTGTTCTGTGTGCGATTGTAAATGTTTTCACGTGACTACAAAATAGGAACATATCTACACTATGAACTTTAATTGAAATATTTTCCTAATCGCAATTTTATACCCTGGTTGTTTGGGATCTATATGGTTATTAATTTCAAAGATGTAAGCCACTGATTGAAGGGGTTTCGGTTTAGATTGCGTACTTATACTGTTTATTTGATACAATAAGAATTTATTTTTGTTAGTATAATGCATAGGGTGGTGATATTGCTTCGTTGTATGACTACTTAATCGCAACCTCTGACTGTTATCAAATCACGTTATTTAGGCTAAGATTATCACCCAAGCTTGTGCTGAAAAGTGGAGAAATATGAACGACGACGAAAAAGAGCCATTTCTTGAACTTTCAAGAAGGGATAGAGAGAGATGGCAGAAGGACAAAGCGCTGGAAAAGAAGCCACGTGATCCAAACCGCCCCAAAAGACCACCCTCTGCGTATTTCTTATTTCTTGCCGAGTTCCGAAAAAGTTATCCAGGAAAAACAGACCCAGCCAAGGTTTGTTTTTCTAACTGATATTTAAAAAGCCTGTGATATGAAAACTTCATTTGTGGGACAAAATTTTCCCGAAATCTGAGAATATGCTATTTTCAGCAGCTTTTAAAATTGTTTTGGGATTGGATGATAAGACTTAGCATGCAGATGCAGCAGCCTTAACATCAACATATTTTACATAGCCGTTATTTACTCGTGATTATTTCTGCTTGAAGTATATTTATCATTTTTCGGTTTCAGGAAATCACGAAAAAAGCTGGCGAAGCATGGAATAATTTGTCTGAACAGGAGAAAACTCCGTATTACCGGGACGCACAAGTCGTGCGCGCCAAGTGGGAAAAAGACGTCGAAATCTACAAGCAATCGGTAGCACTTGTGGATGCTTTAGTATTTAGTGTAGGGGTGTGCAACTTTTTTTGTAGACGGACAACCTTCAAACTAGTTGAAGTTTTCGCGAGCCAATCAGAGTTGGTAAATCAAGCTCTGGTGTGGGACCTCGTCTTGCATGTGGCGCAGACAGGCTTTTTGTTCACACCTTCAAGTCTTGGCTACTCGCATTTTGCATTCAAACTTTTGGTGAAGACTTTTTTTGGGAAGATCAATATTTTGAAAGCGCAACTTTACGTGTTTTGCTTTCAACTTAAAAGGTCAGACCCTTTTTTTTAGAGATATATGTTTACAAAGTGAGAATCGACATCAACCTTGAGCTGCAAAATTATCTCGCGTGCCGCAGGTTGTCTACCCCCGATTTAGTGTCTTACCGTCAAGTTTTGTGATTAAAGTCAAGTTTTGTGATGACTTTCCCTGTGATTGGAGGCAGGCTGAAATGGAAAGCCTAAGCCAATATTGCAATTATGCAAAAAACTCCACCTGCCACTAACAAGCTAATAGTCACTATATAAAGTGTGACGCAAATGCTTTGAAGCATCTTGTATGGTAAAGCGGGGAGAGTTCGTTGCCCTGCTGAGAGAAGTGTACAAATAATTTTAAAAGTGGATCCCAATTAGCCAATCGCTTTTTTCAACACGTGTAATAAATAAAGCTTTCAAGCGAAATTTAAATCCTTTTGCACTACACTTTTGGTTGGATTTGAATCCATCTGCTTGCAAAAGTTTTCTAGTTAAGCACTACTTGTAGGTTCTTTTAACTCATTGCCTTATTATCAATGGCTTGGGTATTTCTGTGATTAGTTAATACAGTAACGTTGTATTTGTGAATAGTGGTAAAAAAGATCAACGGATAGAAATTGCGATGTAAAGTTTTAACGTCAAGTTTTAGATGCGCCATGATGTTCATTGAATTCTTTTTACCGAAATACTTCACTTGTGGCCTGCAATGCTGCCTCCAGATGTTTTTCGCCATCTCTACTCGGCCACTTGCTGTTCGCATGGTGTGCAGTGAGCTGATAGTAAAACTTCGTTTCAATTCGGCAAGACCTGTCTGAGCATTGAACCCGATCTACTTTCATTGGTATCTGAACCGCACCGGTCTCAATGCTTTTGATTACACTAATGCCAGTGTAACTTAATACGCCATTTTTGCAATGATATGCATTGACCTCTTGCTGTTTAATCGACGGCCGGTCGCTTAGGTTTATTGTTAGTAGTTAACGGAGTGAGTGATTAATGCTTTGTGAGCAGTGGACAGGAAGCTGAACGCGCTATTCGCTTCCTTCTTCGATGCACGCTTATGCGTTTTGTTGTGATTATTTGCGAAAAGCCCTTTAGCTAGAGTGATTGACCAAATTCCGGTTTTCTATCAAAAAATACTGAAATTGTCGGCAGTAATTTTTCCACATCATAATGGTACTTTTCGACTTTCTCTCAAATTATAATCATTTGTAAATGATCTCAACTTAGAGAATATTGAAATAGGTTTAATTTCTATTGTGAAGTTGTCAATATTTTGATTTTTATTCTTTTTAGCCGTATATTTTACTGCTGTTCATGCAAGACGTAGTATACTGTCATAGTTGAGTGTTTGACTTCGCAATGCTCTTTCATGATCTGGTATTTCATGATATGCCACTAGAACACATGATAAATGAGCCGAAAATATCAAATCTGCAATGTAATGCTCATTTCCAATAACTGAGCAGCAAAAAACGAAGAACAAATATTTAAAAACGTGTTTTATTACGGGGACTGGCAGTCAATGAATACGCGATGTTGAATTTTACGCACTGTGGGAAACTTGGTAATTTTTTCTCTTTTTTTTTGCGGTGAGAAGCAAGAAGATTGCTTTCAGTCAGGATTTGAGCTTAATGGTTGGCCACCGGCCAAGATAACCAACATCATGCATGTACCTGGATAAAAATAAAATTTTGTTTCATTTTGCGATTTTTGATTGGTTTTGACATACGTTACAATTGGTTTGACATACGAACCCAATGATTTCCGCAAAAAATAACATTTTTTCTATCATAAAATTTCAAAATAAACGTTATGTGGTAATAACATTTTGCGATATTATATCAACAAAAAGGCTTTTCAAACTTATTTATGTTCAAATAGTCGAACAGATGAACTGGTCGATATCTTGTATGACATTAATATGCTTCTGAGTACCAAATTGCGTTATGACTAAACACCGCCGACCGTTTCATGCAGTTGTTAATTTCCTTGTAAATTCGGTAGCCTAGCATTAACTTTCAATACGATAGTAGTCAAAGCCACAAAAACATTTTGTTCGTGTCGCACTTTGGCCATCTCTGACTACTAGAAAATTCAACAACTACTCCTGCTTTACGCCGTCAATATAGTCCTCTGTATGCCACGATTTACATCTTTCTGCTTATTTCAGCAGACGTCAACTTTGGATAGAAACGGTCCACTCAGCAGAACGTCGTCTATACAATCGGATTCTGGTCCTTTGGAATTAGGATCGGACACTTCCCCGCTTACCTCATCTCCTCATGACAGTCTAGCTGATATAAATGTGGGGATGTTGCAAAACGGTAAAGATATTCAGTTAAGCGATTGTGTAGTTAGTTTTTAAAATACGAACATAACTTGGGTTCTTGGGTGTGGTAGTCGATAACTTGCCGTGATTTCCTTCGGCGTGGCAGATCACTATTTCCGATGGCAGTTTTCCTTGGTGATGGAGCCACCATTCTGGACGTTACGTTTCTGATTGGTTCGCAATGAATTGCGGGGTGAGCTTTGATAACTGTTTAATGTTGCTCCTCTGACCAACGAAGAAAAGTAAACCAAAGTTGTCCTTTTACCAATCACGAGATAAAGCTTTATAAACCTATTACTTTGAGGGACCGTGAGGAACCTTTTCAAACTATATAGGCCAATAAATGGCAAATATGGCACATCCTTCCTTGCCGACGAGATGAAAGAAAATTCTCTTTGCGTTTGATCCCAAGGACCTAGTTACTGTTATCAACCGAGCTGCTGAAAACGCCGGCAGCGTTTTTTAATCCCATTTTTCATGCAATCGCGTTGCACTTTATTTTGCCATAGCATTGCTTAGTTCTTAACCAAGCCGGTTATCTGTCGTGGTTTCGACCAACATTTGGCATTGCTGTCGGCTCTAAGAGATTTTGAAACGAACGATTGACAATGTAAAAGTGGCATAAGAATTTATCAGGCTTCAGGATGTAACAAAGTTGCAAGTTTAGTTTAAGCTTGAATGGAAATGAGTTCCAAGCTTGTTCCGATGGCATTTTCTGGCTTATGGCGTCACCAGAATGATTCATGAAATGTTTCCCGGCGTTGCGTAATATTATTTTTGGTTGGCATTTCAAAGCAGTAACCTGTTGACCTGCTTTGCGATTTCATCTGTTTCAATTATTAACCCTTGCCTATGTAATAGTTTGGGGGTTAAATTAAGTGTAGTGAAGGACTTTACCGTAGTGAAATAAATTGAAGAAAACAGCAAGCGACGCAATAATTTAGCAACTATTTTTCAAGCGAAAGTAGCAGCTTCTATCGAAGACTTATCTGTTTTTACTTGAAGTTGTCGTGTTGAAGAAACAAGGTGAAGAAATATTGGCCACCAAATTGGCTTCCTAATGACGAGAGACGTTCTTTTACTTCGTTTTCCGTTATCTTTTTCCTTGCCAATCTAATTATTAATGTGTTACGTAACGCATGCCAAATTATCTTCACGCTCTTGTAATGAGGAAAGTGCTGCACTTAGCAGTCTTGTGACGACAGGACATGACTGTTAAAAATTTTTTTGAAAACTACATCTCTACTTATATTTAAACTAAATATTTGATGAAGTGCACGGAGACCATATTTTCCTTGCATTGTAAAGACAGTTTCAATAGAATTCACTTCCTAACTGTGATGAAGCATTCGAAGTGAATTTATCTCGAATCTAATAACTGCCGAAACTGTAAAAACCTAGCATTAACATGTTACCAGTCCATGCCGTAGGATTCGAGGGTAGAAAGGATCAGACGAAAGAAGCCGTTAAAAAATGTTTTGTGGTACTTGTAAAAAGATATTTTTTTAAACATGCCAATTTTTACCATTGGTAAAAATTGGGAGCTTTTAAGAAATTTTTTTTCGTACCTGGCATCTTGAATTCTCGTTTTTACTGTTACAACGTACGAGCAGCGCGATAAAACGTCGGCTCGCAATCTTAAAGTTTTGAATTCACTTTTTGCGCGGATTCTACGTTTTGTGCCTGATTAAACTGCTTGTACCAATACACTATGTCAGCAGTACTTTGGACTCCGAAGCAAGTTTGAACACCAGTTGTTCTGTGCACACATGAAACAGCGATCGGAGAATTTTATTTATGCTTGTTTCCACAGCCGGTGTTGGATTAATGGACATGCACAGTAGTCATGGGGTGAATGAAGGAAGCTCTCATTCCTCTCTCTCTGGTATGGATCCAAGCTCCGCTTCTAGTGCATCATTTTCCTATCCTCACCATCTTACGGGTGGACCGCCGCCCAACTTGCAAGTGTGTAGAGCTTGTTTGTAGAGCAAGTATGTAGAGCTTGCTTCAATAGATCGTAAAATTAACAGCCATACAAGTTTTGCAACGGTAATTTTACACCCGGCTGTTTATGACGTTATTACTGTGTAGTAAACCGTAGGTGCTGTCACAGCCAATCGTATAGTTTCTTCAGTGCTGCTATACAGAGGTATAGCAGCTTTTATCAGAGGATAAGGCTTTGGCATTAAATAAAACGAAAACTTTGAATTTGGATTGTATTTCAGCGGATACCACTTACTGTTAGTTGATTTTCCAGTCTCATGAAAGTATCTGAAAATGAATAAAACTTGTTTTGATGTGCGGAATTGCATTTTACATCTAGCGTTAAAAATGCGATGTATTTGTTTTACAGTTCACGGGCAGATGAATTTTCAATCTATTTTCAATGAACTTGACGAAAACCTCAAAGCCTCCGGTTAATTAAAGATTTCGACAAACACCTCACGTAACTTATTTCTTTACATAGTGTAGCAGAATTTTGAGCAAACTTTTTCCAACCGTTATATACTTGTTTTGGTCTGTTCGTGCATTAGCTTTGTTACTGTTCCTTAAAAACCTCATTAATATGCGGTGCTTCTAATGCGATTCTGATAACATTTTTAACTTCTGTCATCCTTCGTCCGGTAGACCCGCGGTGTTTTGACTGCTAACAAAGGCAGACCACAGCGACCTCTAGCAAAAAGTTTCGGCATCATTTCTAAAACAGAAAAGAAGGTGTAAGCAGGGTGCCACCTACAACAGGAATATACCTCTTGGATGCGTTTCTTTTATCGTTTCTTTCAAAGTGCCGGCTTCATTTCTCTTTGTTTTGCTGAGGTTTTAAAATTCAATCGCATTTTTTCCTATTTAGTTGCAATATTTTTCAAGTGATATTCCACGCGTTGATTGGTATGCTACTCATGCCATAGTACGTAATTATTGCGTTATAACCAGTGCCTTTGAGGTGCAGTTTTTGCTTGCATACTTACGAGCAATTGCTTAGGCATTTCTCTGTCTTTATAGAAAATACGTTTATCTTTTAGACGAGATCAAAAAGCTGGTAAATGGCTTAGAGGTGCAACCAGGTAGGGCAAAAAACACCTCTAAACTAGGTTAGTTTTGAGTCAAAAACCTTTTTGGAGGCATCCAACAATTTTCCTGTTATCAAACTTACAGTTTTGATCGCCCCCTCTCTTCCCCCCTTCACAAAACTTCTGGCTCCGCGCCTTGATACGCTTTAGAATGCAAGTATGTAGTCACTATTTAATATTGTCAAAGGCGGTAATTACACTATTTAAATATAGAATATTGATTAGTTTTTGCTTTTATCTACTGTTCATTTAAATAGCTTGCGTGTGTCACCAACTGTATATTTCAAACTTCTGCGTAGTCTGCGGCGTTTGCATGTTGAGTTCGCTTTGTCCTAAAGGTCTATTCAAGTTGAGACACTCCCAGGACACAGTGTCACTTTATAAGTCTACCTCATATGGTCGAGTAGTTCTTGCAAAGTATTTTATTTTTATAAGTGTTCCAACAGTTTTTTTTATCTCATACGAAGTCTTTAATGTGACGTTGTTATAAGGTCTTATTACTGTAGCAACGTTGAGCATTTCCCTACGATCATTGCTATCCCATCATGTTAAATTTACTACATAAATTAATTGTATATAAATGTCGTTAACTGAATCTCACGTATTAACCGTGTTGTAATCTGCTTTCTGAGGATTTTTACTTGTGTTTTTTAACTCCACTATTTACGCAGTTCATCAGCGTTACTGCCCTCTCTATTTTGTTCATGTGTTGTGTTTATCGCTGTCTCTTCAATAGTAGAAGCATTACCACTAAAAATTTCGCAAAACCTTAATGCCATTTTTGCCGTATGTGTCACTTTTAACGTTTGGAAATCTTAACTGTTATCAAGAAAATAACAACCTCAGTAAGCAACTTGCTTGTTTTCAGCCAATGTGAATTTAATTCTTGCTTAATTTCTATAGTCGATGTGCCCTTTACCATAGGCGTAGAAAATGAGGGTCCGTGGGACACCGCCCCCCGTTTGTCAAAATGCATTGGTTTCGCGACAAAATTTCAGGCAATTTTTAATTTTCGGGCAGTTTGAATAGGTTTTTTTATATTTTCTAATGCTTTTACTCCCAATCATTACTAAGAGCAATTTCACCCTTGCTACAACCTTGGGCCCAGATACTACACCATACTATATAGCTTAAAATATATCTTTGTGATTATACACATTTTTGGGCAAATCATTGAATTTATATATTTGAGTGACGTAATTAGGAATTGAATTCCTTTCTTTGTTGCTTATAGCATTAATCAGCAGTTAGGTTGCACTTATAGCTAAAAATTTGTGATTATTGGGCATCCTTTATGAGCAATTATAATTATCTTACTGCTACTACTGGCAGGCTAAACTGCTAAATTAATTTATATTGGCTACTTTTGCTGCTTTTGTAAGTATTTGGCATTACAGTATTTAAAGTTTGGGCAATTATGATTACCTTACTACAGGTTGCTGGCAGGCTAATTTACTTTTCTAACGATTTAGGCATTATTTAAATCTTTGGTAAATCATATCGAATTCGGGTAATTACGTTTACTTCATTGCAGATCATTGGCAGGCTAAATTGATTCATAATAGACATTTTTGCAGGTTTTATAGCAATTCAAGCACTATTTAAAATTTTGAGCAATTGCTTTTATTTTACTCCAGGTTACTGGCAGGTTAAGTTGATTGATTTATAATAGCTATTTTTGATTTCATAACAATTCGGGCAAATCAAATTTTAACTTAAATGGCCCGAAATTGAATGGCATTTGGCACCAGTAGATTGTTAGTTTAAACTACAGGAAAATTTTTTAAAAAATGTTGGCAGATCTGTGTATGTTGGACTATTAAACTTAATAACAGTATTTGGTAACATTGATCAGTAGCCTATTTGCTGCTTTGTTACCAGTAATTGTAAGTTAAAATATCTGCCAGACAAAAATAGCTAGCTATTTTTTAGTGTTAAGTCGACTCTGGGCTCTAGTCAAGACTCGACTGATCTGCTGATAATGAAATTGTTTAAATGAAAAAAAATTCTGTCTCGGGAAGTTTGATTTCAAAAAAATTGTACCTTGAAAATTTGTGTGTTAAAAATGATTTTTTGGCGTACGGAAGGGGGCTTCTATGCAAGACCTCCCATCAGGAAAACGTTAAATATTATTTTCAATTTTCATGCTTGTTACGGTAACAAACTAATAACCTGCTCTACGGTGACAGAATTAGTTTAAATGTCCAAGGGCTTGGAAAGCATTATTTGTTTCATATTATTCGTAATTTTTTTTTATAAATCACTCAACGTTTATTGATAAAACTAGAGCTTTACTCAACTTTGCCTGAGTGATAGTTAGGGAGCTAAGTTATATGGCATGCAAGGTAATTTTGTAATAATACTGGGTGAAGCAACATGAATTACAATTTGGATCATTTTAGGTCAAAAAATTTAATGAAATCTTCGAAAAGCTTGTTGCGCAACTGCAGCGTATTCGTTGTACGTTTTAAAACGCAAGCCGTTACTAATTTCTTTGGAGTAACAGGTGTAACAACGACAAACAACAACCACCTGTACCTTAAAAGTGGCTCCAGAAAGCACTAAAATTGCGTATATTTTAGTGTAATTTTGCAGAAATTTTCTGGGGAAGCCTGCTCCAGACCCCCTTTGGTAATCGTGCCTTCTGCAAATTTTCTGCGTGCGTCCCTGCTGGCAACTGGTATTCCGTCAAAATCTTGCAAATCATTTTAATATTTTGTGCTGCAAGCCCGTAAGGTCTTTAGTTGTATAAGATTTAGCATCATGCACTTCATATATGTGGGCTCATATAAGTGCAATCTTAACTTACTTGAAATTCATTTTTACCCCGCATGTGCAAAACCGTAAGCTCGACTACCTAGTTTGCTGCAATTAATAAAGCAGTAGACTTATTGTTACTAGCACTGGCATAGTATTAAAAGTGAGCTTCAAACTGTCGAGATCAGAGGAGGAGAAATACGGGCAAATCAAACAAAAAAAGTTGGGGTGAGCCTAGCGTAGGAGGACAAAATATTAATTTGCCAAGCAACGTTAAACAAATCAATTGCAATTATTTAAAGCTAAACTCTGGCAATGATATGTTGGAAAGACTAGAGTCGTAAAAAATGACTCTACGCGAGAGTTGAACTCAGCGACTCGTTCCCAACTCTTATTTTCAAACTATGTCATTGTTTTTTTGTCTAAACAAAATAAAGAAATTTGGCTTTTTATTTATCTTTTAAATGCAGCTATTCTTTGTGGTCTTTGCAGTTAAAAGATGGAATGTGATGTATTAATATTTTGCATTTTGTAGGCTAAATTAGTATAGGCCTTAGCATTTAAACTTGATTCACTGCATTTTGTAATGCATCGCAGAGAAAAATGGAAAGAAAGAAAATTTAATGTACTGCATATAATACAGTGGTATATTCAGGCTACAAAGCAAATTGGTCTACTATTTGTTTCCTTTCGATTTTCTGCTTTGGAAAAGGCTTATGGGTACAGTTATAGATAACTATACAGCAATTGCTATGATTAAGTGAATCGGCATAGGCTGCTTCAGGGATAGCCAACCTGCGGCTCTTTTGACTCATCCTCTGTGTACAGTGATAGAGTATAAGGATGTATAAACTGAGATGTGGCCGGTGGAAAGCCGCACATGCATAATATCGTCTTTGGAAATGATCTTTGAAAAAGAACTGTTCTGTGGAGAGTGAGCTCACCACAAAAAAAAGTCACCACCCTCTTTTTCGACGTTAAATGCCTCTATTCAGGCACAGGCTATCCCCACTTTAGGATGTAAAAATCTAGGATCTTTATAGTGTTGTAAGGGGTGATCTCCAAAAAAAAAAGTCCGCAGTCTGCTCAGATGGAAAGTGCGGAAGTTCAAAATAAAGATTGTGCAACGGCTCTTTCGGTCATGGTCTCTACCTATTTTAGCTCTTTGCACAGCACCGGTTGGCCACCCGGGCTGCTTGTTAGTGCAATGTCTAATTATCTTAAGAAAATTTGCGCATTTTGAATTTATATTGGCGAGTTTGGTTTCATTCTTATATTACAAATTTAGTTAGGCTAAGCTATTTACCAATGTAAGTTTCAAAAGTAGAGTCAACACTATCATGTTAGTTTGACCATTTCTGCCAAATGCCACGCTTAACAGTATCATGTTTATTGGACTATTTTTGCCAATAGTATCGTTATATTTCTCAACGAATTATCTATCTTGCTGTAGGCGTCTGAGGTCCAAAGTGGGTAATTTTTATTCCATTACCGTAAATAATGTTTTGAAAATTTTTTAAAGCAAAATTCAGTAACAGCGAATATTTATTTGGACAAAAAATTGGTGCACCCCCAAAGTGTTTTGAGCTCCTACGCTTGTGCTACTATGTTAAAGACAAAATTTAGAAAAAATCTTAGATTTCCTTGAGAATGATTTTAATCGCAAATGTGGCTTAGCTGTCAAAGAGACCAGAAAACAGGAAAATCAGGAGTTTGACTGTTTCAGCTGATGCAGGAGCGCATTCGCGTCGGAAAAAGACTTACTACCGTATTTTGCTTTTATATTTAGTTTGTTTTCACAATGGTTTTTTGTTTACCGCATGAGCCAAGATTTTGCATAAGGTTCGTGTACGGAAGAACCAAGAACTGAACACACCGTGACGCCGTCTGGCCCGAGCAGGAGCTGAATAGACGTTAGTTATAAATAGGTATAGTAGACATAGTACAGGCATAGAAGAGATAGTTCAGGCATAGTAGATATAGTACAGGCATAGTGATGATAACTAGAGCTTTTAAATGTGAATCTCAATGCTTAAATCTTAACTCATAAAATTAATTTTTTTTTTGAAAGGAAAGAGGTAAGGCTTCTTTATATTGGTGACTGGTTTTCGGTCGCACACCTCCCCTAATATCTTTGTACCGGTGCTATGCATGTATTATGTTTACTATGCCTATTTATAACCACCCGTGAAAAGAAGTCAATTTTTTCAAACCGGAGCAAAGAAGAAAGGTGCTGTCTATCCTTGACAGGACAAAGAATTTTTTAGTTTTTGCGTATTTACCTCAACAGACAACTTTTCCGCAACGTTCAATAAAGGTGTGTTGTGCTATTAGAAGGTCTATGCCTACTTTTAGTACTTATCCTAAACCAGGTGCAAACACAAGTTGTTCTACTTGGAAGTGCAGTCTAGCTGTAGGCTAAAGTTTTTTTTCGTAATTGATTTCAATCATGCGTATCTCTATTGTCTATTCTTCAGTTCGGTTGGGCTATCGCAACCGCTACGCCACTGTATTAAACATAGCTATGGAGAGGTATGGCTAGTAATTGCGAAGTTTTTATTTCCTGCCAGCTCCTCTCTAACAACGCATACACGTTTCTTTGATGCGTGTTTTCTGTAATAAACATAAGACAATATATACAAAAGCACCGATATAACCCAAAAAAATGTTGCAACAAAACTTACTAATTGTTTGTGATAGTAGGCTATGCCTTCCAGTAACCAAGTGGTAACAATTTAATAAAAAAATTTGCCGAATTTCTAACCAACTACTCTTTATTCAAATAGAATAACTCAAACAGATTTAACATCGCTTTACATTAATTGCACAAAGCTGATATTTTTGACTGACTACAATAGAAAACACTAAAACTACAGTAACTAAAGATAGCAAGCAGTCTAAACAATGAGCGGTGTACACAAGCTCATAAATCTTAATTACCGGCAAACGGTAAGTCGTCCAGCCTCAAATACGTCTTTAAACGAAAGATAATGATTTCGATCCTGTGATGACTGACAAAAAAATGACCGCAGTTAGGCTACACGGCTCCTCCAACTTTTTTAAATTCGATCAAAGAGTGAAGGCACATTGAGCTGAAAACGGGTTAAAGTTTAGCCTCCAAAGAAAGGCATGTCCTTTGTTTTGAACCTACAGCAAAAAATAGCCCCTTATATAAAGTTTATTTTTTTAATAATATTAACAAATCTCATAGTCTTGCTTCCCTTCCTCCAAAAATGTTTTGCTAATACCTACGCCGCTATTTGTCTGTCCCATGGAGATAGAGAATTTTCTTGAAGTCTATTTCTATAAAAGATGCGAACATTGCAAAATTTCTGAACACCGTAGCGCAACGGCAGGCATCCGACTATAATCCAAATGAGTGCACACCATGTGACAACTCTCATGATAGCTACATAGCTCATTTCTATCATGATAGCTACTAAATGTAGATGGCGATCCATAAATAAACCCTAGTGTTGTTGTTGACTTTCTGTTTGTGGTTTGTATTTGAAGTTGCTGAGGTTGCTACACAATTCCCCTCCTAAAGCACGTGCTACTAGAGTAGACGAGCGTAAAAAGGGAGGAAGTTGCTGAGGTCGCAACATGCCTTCCCCGCCAACGTTGAGACAGTGAGGTTTGCCGGCCGAAGTAAACGAGGTTCCCGCCACGACTTCAATTGGAAGACGGTCTTGACGTTAAAGCTCGGCGACTCGACGATTGTTTGTGCTGCTTGACTGAAGACGCTGCCGTCCAACTTCATCGGAGAAGATGTAGCTTCTTCGCGAGGTTTCAATTGTTGCGCGATGGCAGACATCTGACTGTAGTCCAGGTTAAAATGAGTGCACTCCATGTGACGATTGGTCACTTCTATCATGATAGCTACTGAACGTAGATGGCGATCCATATATAAACTCAAGTGTTTGTGGTTTGTATTTGAGGCTGCCACACAATTCCCCTCCTCAAGCACACGCAGCCAGCGGAGACGTGCGAAAGGACGGAAGAAGATATCGTCGTCGATCTCGGGCTTGTCTTTCAGGCATCCAAAAGGTGAAAAACAGCACAGGATCAGTGTGAGCTGAAAATAAAGTACACTCATCTATACAGCACATAGACATATTGTACAGATATTTACAAGATAGCGGGGCGTGGCAGTGATAAGGTACATTTTAAAGTCATAAATTGAATGCAGCTCCTTACCAGGGCTAATAAAAAAAAGATTCCCCCCAAAAAATGAAGCATAAAACATAACTGCAAAACTAAATCAAGGGAAATAGAAGGGCAAGGTCAAATTCAATCATCCAGTGCCTGTAACGAACCGGGAGCTTTTTGATTCTACCTCGCCGCGAACAAAACTCGGGCGCCAACTCTTCGTCAAGGTGTACAGAAGGGCTCACATCAGTGGCGATAGAAAGGATTGCAATGGCAGCCGAATCGTCGTGGTCTTCCTGGCTGTTCAGGTGATGCGGCATATACATGTGTACGGCCTTAAGTCTGTCGATTGAGACCGAATCTATAATTGCAGCGCAACAGCAGGCATCCGACTATAATCCAAGTTAAAATGAGTGCACTCCGTGTGACGACTAATCACTTCTATGATGATAACTGCTAAATGTAGATGGCGATCCATACAGAAACCCAAGTGTTGTTGTTAACTTTCTGTTTGTGGTTTGTATTTGAAGTTGCTGAGGTTGCTACAACACCATAGTCTACTTTTAGACTCAAAAAAGAATTATTGAGCTCAAGTCTGCAGTAAACAACTCGTAAGCAGACTACCGACTCTAAAAGTGATACATTTAACCAATGGCGTGTCTAGGAAAGGCCCAGCCCCACAGATTATAGTGTTTAACATTTCAATAGCAACTTGTTGGCCTACTGCAGTGTTTCCTAAACTTTTTTGTCTGCCGGCACAGCAAATCAGCTGAACAAATTTCGCGGCACACCAGGCTTGGAATCTCTTTCAACTGATTTCGAGTAGCATCACAGGTGACAGGGAGAATGGTAATGACCTTTTTTAAATTTTTTCAGAGATTATCACTCTTCTTTGCCATGACCTCCGGAAATCGGGTGATGCAGCCCCAAATGATGCTGATTTTCAAAAAAAGGTCATTACTTTCCTCGCCGTGCTGTAATGGCAGCGTTTTCTCAATTTTGGCAGAAAATTTGTAGCAACAAAAAGCATTTTGAAAAGACTCGCGGCACACCTTCAAATCTTCCACGGCACACCAGTGTGCCGCGGCACACAGTTTGGGAAACACTGGCCCACTGGTTTTCCTTCTAGGGAAAATGTCGCCATCACATTTCCTTTAAAGGAAGGTCCCAAAATTATTTTGCGTCCCGGGTTCAAAGAGGTTCTTACACGCTATTGCCTCTAACCACTACACAACCTCACCTGCTATAATTTTTAAAAATGCCTCTCGATTAAGTTTAGCAGTCAGCTTATCCTAATTTTCTTTACTAAAAAAGTAATCCAAAACAGTTTTTTGCTTGATCATACAAGTTTTTGTTCTTATTCTAGACTAGATTTATGTGGACAATTATAAATCATGACCAAAAGAATGCATAAAAATTTTTTTAAATTGCAGGAGCATCACCAATGGATAAAATTCTCGGCACCGAAATCCCAATATCGACCTACTGCTACTCCGTCTTGTGAGGTCTTGATGCTCCAAAAGACTCTCTCGCAAAGTTTTTTACTACACCAACTGGTTTGCAATCAAAAATGACAATTTTTCTTGATTTTTACGCAGAAGTCAACATATTTAAAACACTTTGGACGAGTCATTTAACCAAGGACAATTACAGCAGAATTCGCTCAATTTGACATATTTTTGTCAGTCCCGAATATTTTTAATCTTGTGTGTTCAATCCAGTTCGTCTAATTCGCTCAATTCGTCATCTCTTTATATCCCCCAAGAAACCATTCATTCGGCTTATTTGTAATTTGCAGATTCAATTCACACGTTTAGGCGGTATTTACAGCTTTGTTGGTAACTGCAGCGTAAATGCAAATACAGTAGATTTGTTTAGCACGCGCGTGCAAGGTTCCATACAAACAAAGAGTCAAAGATCGCATTCTGCGTTTAGAGCAAATAAAAGCACCAGGTGAAGGAGTCGCTATAGAGTTTTTACCCGTTTGGCTAATTCATAGTTTTTTTAAATTCCCTTGGGGTGACGAATTATGCAAATTCTACTTTATTTATTAAGTCACTGATCAAACCAATGTTCTAGGACAGGGGTCGGCAGCCTACGGCCCGCGGGCCGGATCCGGCCCGCCTAACAAAATCATCCGGCCCGCAGCCCTTTTACAAATTTTAGTAATCGAACTTTGTGGGCTGGCGTAAAGCTTTCATTCACTATAAATGTTTTCCGATCGTATTTGTTTGTGCAAACGTGATAATGGTGAATGCAAGTAACTCTGTTCTATGCTCCTAAGCTTTTTTAAGCCAAAGTCGCATTCAACTACTTTCTTGTGTACTGCTGCTTAAGTAAATCAAGCGTCTTTTATTCGATGACATATTGCATTCGTAACTGATAACTGACAGCAATTTGTGTTACATTTGCGTTTAACCTTGCTTTCAAATTTGGTGGTATATTTTATTTCAAGTAGTATAGCTACCGCCCAAGGAGAGAATTGAGTAAAAGTCATAGGAAGGGTTGCATAGAAGTGCTTGGGGGTTTTAGCTTTGTAATTGAAATGTACGATTTATCCTAATTTGTAATTGTAACTTTATTTAATATTTACCGTAATTACAGAAGTTTGGCTAATAATAGCCATTAAGCATATATTTATCAATTTTTAGCAATCTGGCAATGTTGACAAAACGTAGAAAAGTTGATGCTGAGTGTCGAGCTTTTAATAAAGAATGGGAGAACAAATACTTTTTTGAGCAAACTGCACAAGACGCATCGCTTTCCTGTTGTATTACTTTCAGTCCTTTTTATTAACAATTTTGGTAAACTCACGTGTTTGATTTGCAACGTTTCTGTTGCTGTAAATAAGGAATTTAGCACAAAGCGTCTTTATGATACAAAGCATACTAATTTTTCCAAGTTTACGGGTCAAGCAAGAAAAAAACAAACTTAATCAACTTAGAACCACCTTAAAACAGCAGAGTTCTGTGTTTCAAAGGCAAACCACTGAATTGGAAAATATTACTCTTGCTAGCTACAAGGTAGCACAATTAATAGCGAAAGACAAGAAACCGTTTACTGATGGCGACTTTGTGAAAAAATGTATGATGGCTGTTGCTGAAACCGTATGTTCGGAGAAAATAAAACTGTTTTTTGATGTCAGTTTTTCAGCAATAGCCACAACCCGACGAACAAGAGAGATTTCTGACAACGTAAAATATAACCAGAAAAATTGTTTTGAAGATCTACAGTTCTTCTCAATAGCGATAGATGAGAGCACAGATACAGCTCAGCTGGTGGTATTTGTGAGTGGAGTAAACGGAGATTTTCATGTTGTTGAGAATTTTGTTCAACTGCTTCTTATGATGGGTACTACTTCAGGACCCGATATTCTGAAGACATTACTTCAATGCCTTGAAGCCATGAATATGAATCTCTCAAAACTGGTTTCAACAACGACTGATAGAGCCCCATCAATCGTCAGAAAAATATGAGTGTCGTGTCTTTGCTTCAAAAACGCATGGAAGACAATAGAATTAATAACGACATTTAAAGTTACAGTGTCACATTCATCAGGAAGCATTGCTCGCAAAGGTATCAACCTCAAAGAGCGTCATAGACATAGTGGTAAAATTTCGCCAACTACTTTTACAAAGAGAGATTTGTATCAAGATTTGCTTTATTTCTGCAATGTACGTTGGTTTTATCTAGGTGAAATGCTACGAAGAGTGTAGATATTGAGAGAAAAATTGTCAATCCTTTTTGAAAAAAACATAAATGCTACCGGATTTCGCAATCAAGAATGGGTTCCTAATTTGACATTTTGGGTCAATTTAACATCATCACATTTGGACAACCTGAATTTGCAGCTTCAGGGAAAGCTCCAATTGATACATGAGATGCGGAGTTATGTACGTGCATTCGAAACAAAACTAAGACTTTGGGAAATTCAGTTAGGAAATGCAAATTATGCTCACTTTGCTACACTGCAAGAGAACAAACCTATGAGCACTACTTTATTTGTATCTACGATACGACATTTAAGAACTGAATTTTCATCTCGCCTTGCCGTGCTTCACCGGTTAAAGAATAGTGAAGCTGTTTACCCAGCATGTCGTAAGAGGCGACTATTGGGCACCTACCAATTGCAGTCTGACTGTTAATGGTGGGGTTGCCAGCTTAATTGCTTGGTTGGACCACTCATGTCAGAAAACTGAGGTTGGGGGTAAGCAAGGGCATGCTCCCTGTAGAAAAATTTCGCTCCAACAAATTCCCATCCATGGGGTAAATCCGGCCATCTCTGCTAAAGGGACAACACCGGATGGAAACTGAATCACTACTTAGTGACATTTGTTCTCGCGAAAATGATATCAAATTGTTTAGTACTCCATTTGACATACAGGTCGACGTTGTACCAGAAAGATATCAAATGAAGCTAATTGAGCTGCAGTGTAAAACGAGATAAAATCGGAGTTTAGTGTGAGCATGTATCACTGTTTGACTTTTATAAGAAATATCTTGAATCCAAACGTTATCCCAACTTGGTTAAACATACCACAAAAATGTCATCCATCTTTGGCAGCACTTATGCTTGTAAACAATTATTTTTGACAATGAAACTAACCAAGACCAAGTTGAGAGCACAACCTACTGATAAACATTTGCAAGATGTTATGCTTCTTTCCTCATCAAATATCACCTTCAAAAACTTTCAAATCAAACACAACATGATATATCACAATAACGTTTCCTGCGGGTATCAATAAATGTATGTATGTTGCATATTATGCTGCCGTTATGAACTGTTAAAATCAGCAGTTATTTCGATTAAAATTTCAAAAATTCGCAAGTTTTAAAAGCAACGCTGTTGATGGTAAATTTATACGGCCCGCTGACACCTTGCAGATTTTAATTTTGGCCCTCAGCTAGCGAAAGGTTGCCGACCCCTGTTCTAGGAGCTTCCACCAGTTTTAATCCTAAATATTTTACAATGCGTGGTTATCCGCCAGCGAGATTTCAAAATCTAAAATCCTAGGCTAAGTTTGTTCGAAAGGAAGTAAATCATTGAGCCATGTTGAGACTAGCTTTCTTAAATTCATTGTAGATTTCAGACGTATTTTGTGTAAGAAAGTAAATTTCTTACTACTCTACTCGTTTTTTAGTTTGCGGAATACTGTGAAATTATATTTAATGCTAAATACTTATTCAAACAAAAGTCCACCATGACAGCTTTGTCAGGATTATTAGATGAATTAATGGGAAAGAATAGAAATGCGGCTCCTAACGAAAAAACATCTGAAATGCACTGGAGTGATGAAGAGGTGAGTGTTCTAAACATTGGTGACTACAATATTTAGTCGCATATTGTCATGTGGCTGAGAAGAGTGTTGTGTTGCTTATCCTGCACTTTGCAAACTGTTAAACCTGAAAAATGAGTAGGTGAAAAATGAGATTTAGGGGCACAACTAGAGCGAATGTTTAGTCAGCATGCAATCCCCCTTTGTTTTGACAGCTTGAGTTTTAAAATTTTGATCCTCCCCCAGGAAAAGTTGACCCGTTTTAGTTTGTTTTCCCAGGTTGCCATCTTGAATATATTGGACAGAATTGCACCCTCAGGATACACTACTACATTCACATTCCGAGCTTCCCCCTCCAGCGTACACTGCCTTTGTCCAAGTACTCTGCCATTAAAGATTTGAACCCATAGCCATAGCATTTCAAGTCACATTCAATCCAAGGTAGAGGCCTGGGGTAACAAACAAAAAAGTGCCAAGAAGTCATCGCTTTCAATTATGATTGCAAGTAGAGACTTTCTTTGTTGCTAACTCCCTTTGATGATTTCTGCTTGCAACAGTGGATGTCTTGGTCATGTAACGTTTGTGTATGACATCAAGTTTTCTTTAAAGAAATATTTCTACTTGCATAGAATAGAACAAAAGAGGTGATAACCAGACATTACTAAAATATAAAATTTTACAGAAATTTGAAAATTCTTACTGAAATATAGATAAAACATCAATTAAATTACAGAAAATTGCACACATATGAAAATGCTTAATGTAGCTCATCTAAATTATCTAATTTTGTTCGATTGGATCATTATACTTTTCCTTAATATCAATTTTTGTATTTGTGCAAATTCTTTACTTCTTAAATTAGTACTGGTAGTTATTGCAAATTTCTGCAAGTCAGTAATTTCTTTTTTAACTCTTTCACTCCTGCGGTCATCAATTGATGACCACGTGTTTTTAGTCTTTCCCACAATTTTTTTACAAAAGTTACCAAATCAGTTTACTAAAAAATGGATTCATGACTTTATTTCTCAACCGATTTTCACAAAATTTTGAAAAGGCTTTAGGTAATTCCTCATGCATTGGAACATGTAAGATTTGCACTCTAATTTTTGGATTTTCCTACCCAAAAAGGGTTAAATAGACTAAGAGCTCAGTTGCAGACAATTTAAATTGCCAAATTTGCAGTAAGAGCCAACTATTTTGAAATCAATTTAAGATATCATGTTTATCAGGAAACAAAGTCTTTATCATTAACACAGTCTGATAACTACTCTTTTGTGGTATCTTTTGACAAAATTTCAAGCAATAATAAAAAAATTTAGGTATAAAAATTTTCAAATTACTTAAGGGTCTCAAAACTCCCCCAAAACATTTTTATGGTAAGTGAAAAAAAATATTTTGGGTTTGTAAAAAATATAACATGTTGCTAAATACCAGTCTAATTTGAAAGCTTAGGAAATTTGCTTTCCAGCAATACAACTTTAAATAATTTTGGCTATGTGGTATATGATATTTACTGACCAAAAATGGGTACTGTACATCATATCAGTTCAAAACTTCCCAAAAATTTTCGACTTAACTTTACTAAATTATAATTTTTAGAAAACTACATCCTTTAAAAAGATAAAATGAATTGCAAATATTTCACCACTAAAGTTGTAGTTTTGTATCAAGCTTCCAAGGAAATAGAGCCTAAAATACAAGTTTAAATGCTAGCAAAAGTTTGGTGTCTCCAAATCAAAACCTGTTGTATCTCCTTGTTTCACAACATTTGGGAGAGGTGCAAAAAAGCTTTGGTCTCATTTTTAGTGATAAAATATTCTATTTAACTTGATATCATCAGGATCTTGAAGAAATTTTCTTTTCAAAACTACATACGTCATAAGGTTACATCGTTTAGGTTAACCTCTAGCAGAAAATGACTGATCATATTTTAGGTCTAAATCTAACTAACAAAATTTAGTACCAGTTAGTATTGGTCAACAAAAAGCTCATGAGCTTCAGAAAGTTGCAAATTGTAGAAGACCTAGGCTTTTAGGTAAGTTTTGACTGATATACCTTGAAAGCTTATTTCCTTGGCATCATCTAGTGACCATTTATAAAAAAATTGGTAGAAAACTATAATCTGTTGTGATCTTTGAGGTAAGGGTACTCTAATTTCAAATACAACTCAGTACCTATGAGAGGGGAGGTAATTAGCACAATCAAAATAAATTTTTTATTATTTTTGAAATCCTCAAGAAATAGCAATTTCAATGATATATAACAATTGCTCTAGAGGTAAGCATATGAGTAATAATTTACAAACAAACTTGGGGTATTTTATGATAACTATTTATGATACTTATGACAATTTTTTGCTCTGCCACCTTGTGGACATTTTTTTCACAAGTTGAGTGGGAGCGAAAGAGTTAATATGAATTTTAGTAATTTCATGTTTAATATGAATCTTTGTATTTCCATGATTCAGTAATTCTTCAATTCAATATGTATTTTTGTGTTTTTGTACTCTAGTGTTGTTCTTAATAAACCCAAAAAATCATTAAGTATGTTTTCAGTTTACTAAAATCACTGCTTTTAACCACTGGTTGCATCATGATTGACCATAGGCTTAATTTAAAAAATTAATTTTTGATCTTTTTGACAGGTGTGCAAACATTTTCTCTGTGGGTTTTGCCCTTCTGAACTTTTCACAAATACTCGTGCAGATTTGGGAGCCTGTGACAAAACTCATGATGAAAGAACACGAAAGGTTGGTGCCTAGATTTATGTAAGGCTGAAAAAACTAAATTTTGAAGCTATTTGTACAACAATGTTTTGCAGATTTTGTTTTTAAAAATTACTAAAAGATTTTTGAAGCATTAGCTAATGTTAGGTTTTGAGTTGGTGGTTAAAGTTTTAAGTTGTAGAACAAAAGTAGCTGCACTTTTTTGTCTTTAAATGCCCTAAAAATCTCAATCAATTTCTTACATCAGACTTACTGTACTTTAATATGTTCAATGTTTTGTACTTTGACATTTTAAATCTTAACTACAACCTTTACAAGTGTATGACAAAATGGACCGAGTATAAGATTTGTCATTGAAAGAGGGCGGGTTAAGTACTAAGACTAACAAGTGTTTGTGTTACATGTGGCTTGGCTGATCAGAACTGCTGTTTTCATTAAAGATAATAATTTGGGATTAAACTTTACTTGTGCCAACTGCAATTACATCTATGGGCGTCTGCAGGTTCAAAGGCCATAAGGTCACTTACCAGTATTCAAAACTTTTTGCTGTGTTTGATCAGCTAAATGAGCTTTTATAAAACCCAGACCCACATCTTTTCTTGGGCTAATTTAAGCTTTCAGTACAGGTAAAAAACAAAACTTGAAATCAGTGCAACCCCCCAGAATACTAAATTTTGAAATGGTGTGTATTCTTAATTGACAGAACTCTACGTTTTACTATCTCCTCTTCAGTTTGTAATACTTTACTTTGCTTAATTGCAATATACAGGTGTAAATACAATACTAACTTCATTTATGTTTTCATATGATATTTCTCACTATATACTCAATGTACTTTCTGAAATTCGTTGTTTTACAAATAATTTTAATAGGCCAAATCCTTAAAAATAAGGATTAGCATTGCTCAAACACAATACATTTTGATGGTATAATTTATACCAACCATACCATCTGTTTTTGAGCTTGCAGTTCAATGTCAAACTACAACTTGAGTATCAACTGCATTGCCGTAACACTCTAATGACTCAAGCAGAGATGCGTGCAAGTGCAAGGTCATTTTTCAGTTTGCCAAACCCATGATTTATTGTGCATGTGCATCAGTTTAAATATATTACTGTTTGTTTGAAAACCCTGCAATATGAAAATCTTGAAATGTTCTCTTTGTACTGAGGTGCTCAAACAATAGTTCTGTGTAGAAGGAATAGGTCAGCAACTATTTAAACGTGTGATTTACCGATACTTTAGTATTGGTGGTATCAGCCTATTTTTATGGTATCGGGTAGTAGTATTGGTATCGGTTAAATATAGCTGATACCTACCGATACTTATTAAGCACAGAATAAACATAAAAATTTTTTGTTATATTTTTTCATAGAATAAATATAAAAAATTTTTGTTTTCCCCCTGGAACTGGATTGCATTTGTAACGTAATTAACAATTTGTAGTGTATTAATAATGACCAGGGAGAGGGCGGTCTTCCAAACAGGACCCAAACATCGTGTAACACTCAATATTGTGTTTATATAAATATACTTATTAAAAGTATTCTATAAATTTCAGTTTCTCTTTTAACTTCAGAGGCAGTGGTTAATAAAAATCACTTCTAATAACAGCATTGTATGGAAATTTCTTAATGTTAAAGCTACTGATGCCAAAAAAGTTATCTGCAATTTATGTAATAATGAATTTTTGGGAGGAGGGAGTGATAAGAAGTTTTTAGTTTTGACTTAATATGAAGGCAGTTTATTTGATAAAACGAGTGTGCAGTTTGTGAATGGTTTTAATTCTTTTAAGTATAGTAAAAACATTTTTCAGTTTTGACTTACCAAGCTGTTTTTTTTGCTAGAAAATCTGCAGTTTAGTAGTGTATATTTTTAGTTTTGACTTGTGAGTGCTGTTTGTTTGATAATAGCTGCAACTGGCAACTACTTTTTTATTAATACGTCTATGGCAAATTTTCACTTGCCGAGGTGTTTTCATTTTGTTGTCAAGTTTTTTTTTCGGTTTTGACATTGTTACTTTCTCATTTTATTTTATTTTTTTAATTGTTTGTGTTTTTGAGCTAAGCTTATTTTCTTTGAATAATAGTATTCAATCCATTTTAGTATTTTGCTATAAAAAAAGTACTGCTTGATTTGTTCTGCTTTCTTTTACAGATTTGCAATAATATTGTAATGAAAAATGATAAATACCTAGAAAAAATTCAAAATGCAATAAAAAGCTAGATTACTAAATACATTCTTTGGTACTGCTTACAAAAGCTTTTATTGCTGGCGTTCAATAGATAAAAAGTATCAGTGGTATCAGTATCGGCTGTAAATGCTGGTATTGGTAGTAGTATCGGTATCGGCTTAAGATGTGGTATTGGTACATCTCTATTCTCTAATTTAAACTTTTAAAATAGGCATTGTCACACACTCTAAGGGCATATGCATATTATTTGAGAAAAAGGTTTTCCCTCAATTTTTGAGGCAAAGGTTTAGGTGCATGACTTTGCGTAATATGATTTGAGGTGGCTTCAAACCCCTTGTACCTCCTGGTTGCACCCTATTTTTGCTTTGTGTGAAAAGTATAATTTTATAAAGTTATGGTATTTATTTATGAATACAAATGACCAACCTATAGTTGTATTTATATTTTCCATGATAATATATTGATGGTGTATTTATGCAGACTTATCAAGAAAGTTCTCGATACATGAAAATGGGATATGAGGAAGAATTTCTTCGATTTCTACAACAATGCTGGCAAGATGTGGAACGCCGTATAAGAAGAAATCATCAGCGACTTCAGTTATCTGAAGAAAAAACTCAGCAGGTATTAAACTAAGTTTTCAAACTTAGTTGGTTGGTCGCTACCAAATCTCCATGCATAGGCTGTTAAAACATGTGATTTGTGGTTATTATTACGCCATTTTTTTTCTAATGTATGATTTATTTAGACTTGTAGTTCATGCTATGCCCAGGCACATGTTTGCACATAGCAGCATGCGCCAATCTTTTTAAAATTTTCTGATGGTCTTAAGATTGGTAGCAGTGCCAATAATTCTTAAATGGATCTCAACACAGCATTGTTGCAACTCAGTGGTTCTCAACTCTTTTTGATGCCATGGACCCTTTCGAAGACTGACTGATGCAGTGGACCTCTTAACTCAATTACAGGCCATAGTTTGCCAAAGATATTTGAGGAAAGGTCTCCATCCGTGGATGTATTTGTTGTTTATCCTTAGCCGTAGGTTCTTACTGGCCAGAACTGCAAAGCTTGTAGGTATTGTACTTTATTGAAGTCTTTGGTGGGCCCCGTAAGGAAACTACTGTTCCATCGTATCTGAAAAACGAAGTTCCATGGCTGGAGGATGAAAGCATAGAATTGATCAAATTAAGTTACTATTATTCAGCAAAAGTGGTGTCAGTTTCTGAAATTTGTTGACTAGAACATTTTATTTTAAGAGCAATCTCAGTTGTCAAAAACTTGTAATATAGAAGAACATCTTTCTGTGCAGCCACCTGATAGTCGAGTGAGGATTGAGTTATTTAATGCAATTTAATGACCTTTTTTTTAATTATAATTTTTAGTATTTATTTATTCTGTTTGTAGAAAGCACCAGTTCAAAATACTGAAAATGATGAAAAAATACAAGTTCTCAACAAACGTATAACAGAGATGCTTGAAAATATTGAAAAACTTGGCAGTGAAGGTGAAGTAGAACAAGCACAATCGATGATGAAATTGTGTGATCAGTTAAAAGAAGAAAGAGAACTTCTACAAACACAAAAAGGAGGAGTAAGTAATACCTCATAGCTGGCAAACCATTTTTGCAGCTTGGTTTTTTCATGTAATAACGACCCCACTTCTACCAATAAAATTTGCTCTTATATTAATGAATAACTAACCCAGACCTAGCCAGGGGCTTGCCTTGACAAACGGTACCTTACTAACAGATCTATTATATTAATTGAATATGGGATAGCCTTTTTTTGTTAAATTTAGGTTTACGAAACCAATGAACTAATTATAAAGAAATCACTCTGATCTATCATTGAAAACTGCTTGTTTATGTCTTTCACCGAAACTTATGTTTGGAAATTGTTTTAAAAAGTCTCAAACAGTAAATCTGTCACTCTAACTTTTTTGTTAACCACTGTTGATAATGTTTGTTTTAGAAGTTTTTAATTTTAGATCATGGATGCTTTTTCTATGCAAGAGAAACAAATGGAAGTATGCGATGTGTGTGGTGCTTTTCTAATTGTTGGCGATGCACAATCTCGAGTTGATGATCATTTGATGGGAAAGCAACATATGGGATACGCAAAGATTAAAACAGCAATAGTAGAATTGAAGGTGATAAGAGACTTGATTTTTTTAGTTTGCTTCTTATTATATTTCATATATTCTCGCTTTAGTTAGGTTTGCCGTGGTGCTGTGGTAGTTGTTCCAGACTTTAGATGAAAAGTCTGGAGTTCGAAACTCCATGAAATGCATTATTAGTATTTGCCCGAAAGGACGTCCAGAATTTTTAAGTACTGCGTTGCTCCAACAAAAGTCTGGTTCAAAAGCGAGTGTGTTGTGGTCAACATACACTGAATCAGCACGTTTAAGTCTGCAAAAACCAGTAATTCGACGAATAAAGTGACACCGGTGCTTATCAACGCAACTTAGGTATTTCCCTCTTTTTAAGGATTTTACTGTACTAAGCGTAGAACATTCTAGATCAGGAATGGCCTCACTTGCTCTACTAAAGAGCCAGAAACATAAAAGCCGTCATTGAAAGAGTCGCTACGCAATTCTAAGTTTGAATTGACGCATTTTTCGTGCAAATAGATTGTGATGATTTTTTTCTTTGAAGGCCATCATTTTCATAGACCAAGATCACGCATTTGCACCCTTCCACTAGCCACAAAACCTCGCACAGCAGTTTACAAACCCCCACACTACATCACTGTACAAAAAGAGCCACATTCAAAGACCAATGAGCCACATGCGACTTGCAGTTTGGCCAGCGTTGTTTTAGATGTTCTAGAATAGGGGTCTTCAACTTGGGTTCCGCAGAACCCTTGGATTTCCTATAATGTTGACAGGGATTCCGCCTATTTGCTCTGCCAAAACGCTGTAAAAGTCACGTGCTTCAATCCCACGATGCTTTCTGCTCGAGAAAGCTACCAGCTATGAGAAAGTTAGCTATGTGATATGATTCTCTTATTCTCTCATATTCACTTTTCTCCGTTTATGTTCAGTGCAGTTCTCTTTTTGTCACTTATGGCGCTCGCGCTCTTCCTTTTGTTAATTATTCATAAAATGTATTCTAGAAAATAAATAAAATAATACCTGATTCGCTAGCTCTCTGTTCATTGTCTTATTAAGATTAAATAAAGATACAAAATTTTTGCAAATTTGAGTGGAAAAAAGTTTTGCTAAGCGATTTTATTTGCTACCTAAACATCAGGTTCCTTCAAGAAAACTATGAACTCGAAGGGTTCCTAAAAGTGTAAAAGGTTGAAGACCCCTGTTTTGGTAGATTACAGCAAAAGTGACACTCGGAATCACTATGATGTCAGCAAGTTTTACCTCTGGCCAAGAGTTATATCGCTGTCTTACTATTTAAATGGTGTAAACAAGTTTAGATAAATTTAGATTCAAGTTACATAGTTTTACTATAGCAACTTTTAAAACTGGTTCAAATTTATTTGTGACACTAGCCCTGGTTTACCGGTATCTCTTGCTTGCACCAACAGCTAAGCTATCACCTATAGTTTTTGTCTGGCATTTGAAAATGTTTACCTCTGTTGCTGTTTTTCGTTTAAAGTTATGGTACATCAAGTTTCGGTGCTAAGTCCGCTGCTCTTTGCAGTTGTAGTGGATGCTTTAACTGATGATGTGGTTAAAACAATGTAAGAATTCTTGTGTGCTGACGATTTATTTGTTGGAGGTAACTGGAAAGATGGAAAAGAAGTATATTAAATGGAAAAGGGTATTAGAGAGCAAGGGGCTAATAGCAAATGTTAATAATTCTAAGGTAATGAAATTGAAATAAAATCACCAGAAGAGGTAATCAATGCTACTGTTGATTCATCTGAAATATGTTGGAAGAGAGTGATGCGAAACTATTCAAAGTGAAAATTTCGAATATTGGATACGTAAAAAATGTTCAAATATCAAAGAACGGTTAATGAGTGGAACGAATCTCGCGGGTTACAGATGTGGAGATGATATTACTTATAAAGACGAAAGGTTGACGAAATTGGAAAGTGATAAGATTGAGATTATTAGAAAATTTGGTTACGTGGGAGACATGCATGGGAGATATGACATCACTAACAAAGCTTTAACGTCAAGGATACGAGCTTGATGGAGAAAGTTTTAAGAAATTATTGGTAAATTTTGTGGTAGAGTGCTTTCTCACAGATTAAAAGGTAGGTAATAAAGCATACATGTAAGAAGCGTGATGTCTTATGGGGCTGACTGTTGTGCAATAAAAGCGGCAGATATCTGGCAAATGTAGATGACGGAAGGTACAATAGTTTGCAGCAGGGCTGGGAAGCTGGGAGCCAGGGAGCTGGGATTTTTTGAAGGAGCCGGAGCTGGAGCCATCTAAATTTTTGGCAGCTCCAGCTCCTATCCAATTATAGAAAAGATGTAGCTGTAGTACTGTTATTTCACTGATCGTTCAGATGCATTTCAATTTTATGTTTACTGATCTGAGTGTTTATCTAAAAACCATTGCCATTTCATAACTATTTGTGGATATTCCTTTACCATACAGTTATATTATCGGTAAAATCCATGGCTAAAAATATATTGCATTTGACCACATTAATAAAACATTGAAAACTTGACTGGAGCTGGAGCTGGCTCCACATGAATCTAAACACTAGCTCCGAAGCTGGAGACTGGTCTATATTAGGCCAGCTCCCCAGCCCTGGTTTGCAGGTGGTGTGGCTAGTCATTCTGGACGAAATTGCCTAGTGCGTCTTAAGGAAATGGACGGATGTTGAAGGTATTGTTGAAAATCTTAAAGGACATTGCCTGAAATGGTAAGAGCATCTTGGGCAAATGAATTTGTAGAATTTGACGAAAAGAGTGCGAAAAAAAGACAATTGTTGGAAATATGAATAAAGGAAAAATATAAAAAACGTCGGAGGAGGAGATAGTGTAGCGTGACACGAAGAAAAGAAATTTGTCCTTTCAAGATGCTCAGGATAGAAATAAGTGGAGGCGTCGCTGCAGAAAATTGGTCAACCCCTTATGATTCGGGATGAGGCCAGGCTTTTAAAAAAATAAAAATGAAAGGAATGAATTTCTTTTCCTGGTTGAAAGATGGCAAGTGAATGTGACACGAAGCTGGTGGTTTCGTGTTTTACGCAAATTACTGTTGAAATTAATGCTGTTTTCTGGGGTTCATTGCGCTAGAAAGTGAAGCTACTTATTCAGAATGTCGCAAACGTAAATGGTTACTGTTGACACCCATAGTATTGCGCCTTGGTGGTGAGGCTATTGCACTAGAATTTGCAGAACGTCAATTTATGTATTCCTTGTTTTCACTGCCTTTGTTTACTTTCAGGACAAACTTAATAAAGCTTTAGAAGAACAAAAGAAAGCAATACGGTAAGTTTTGTCGTTTTTTTAATCGCTTGTTTTAATCTTAAAACACTTGTCAGTAGCACATGCATCAAAGCATTATGACTTTGATTATTGTAGAACTTTTAAGTCAGCATGACAATCTACGTTGTAAGACTCAGATGAATAGTTTGGTGAACTATTTTTGGCACAAAAAATAATCTTAATCGAGTTTTTGGTCCCAACCTTTGGTCGTGATTTTGTCCTTGTTTTGCTTTGCAGGTGAATCCTTTTCTTACCCGTCTTTCCGTGCGTTTTAACTTTGCAGTTTTTCTATATTTTATCGCAGATGAAGCAGATTTTAGACAAAATTTAGTACACTAAACCTTCTTCTTCTTCTTTGAGTCCGTACACTAAACCTAAAAAAATAGTACAAGTTTTTGTAAAATTTTTGCAACACAAAGTGCAGGGTGTTTCACCATTGTTGAAACAAAGCGGCAGCTTCTATAATCTTTTCGAAGGACTTTGTTTCTTCTGTTTTCAAATTATCACAGGGAGATAGTTAACATTTTTATATATTACACGGAAATAGTCTAATTATGTTTTGGTCGATGGAGCAGAAGATCTTTTGTGTGAAGACATACTACGAAACCAAATCTTTTAACATTGTTTAAGCTAGGTGCAGAAGGAAGTTCAGCTTCAACACATTTCCAAACAGGAATGAGATTTTCAAGTTGGTCAAACCTGAAGTTCATGGCTCTTGTGAAGATCGTAGGATGGCATGCTCTTCGGTCTTTGGGCCCCAGTCTCTTGAGTCCCTGGGCCGATATTTATCCAAACCCCTGACATGGGTTGAAGAGTTAGTCGGTCGCAGCCCGAGCAAATCTCTGCGACGCAGGACCAGGAACTTGGCCTCTCTGTGTCTTCTGTGCGGCGCATTCTGGTTACGGATTTGGAACTTTATCCCTATCGGATTCAGATAAAGCATCAACTGTCCGAGACTGGGGTGGAAAAAAGGTAGCCATGTGCCAGTGGTTTTTGGGAAAAGATCGATGATGACTTGGATCAATTCTTGACTGATGTGTGATTTTTCTAGTAAAGTTCTCTTCCTTTTGGATGGTCTTGTTAACTCCAAAAACTAAGTGCTTTGGGGAAGTGAAAACTACCATAGAGTCGTTGGACGCCCTCTGCTTTCGAAATAGTGCACGGCATGATCGCCATCTCCAAGCATGGTAACATCGGACCGCGGGAAGATGAGCGTGTTATCAACAACTTTGCTCGCCGCATTCAAGAATTTCTTCGACTGAACGGTGGATATCTGGAGCTCGCATTCCGGAATTCCTCTTTACATCAGATTTGAGGATGAACTGTTGCAGATTTTTAAATGCTATACTTTTACCTTTCACTTAGTGTAGTCGTTATTGTTGCATCATTTAAGATCCTTGATTTGGGCCCGATCGTTTTGCTTCAACAATTGTAAAACACCCTGTAAAAGGCCTGGCAACCCACCTGTGCAGAACTAGATTTTTTACCAACCTTTTTTTTGTACATATCTTCTTTACCAGCTTTATCTCGCAGAAGTTAAGATGAATGCAGTCTACATGTAACTCACATCTCCAGCTGTTGATGCTAGTGCAATTGGTGAAAGTCGCTTTCGATGTTGCTTAATTCAAGAGTCCGCAAATACTTTTTAATGCGACCAAAACAATATCCTAAAGTTTTGCGAAGTAAACTTGCCTCAACATTATTTTACGAAAAGTATTTTAATTGAATAGCAAGATTAAAGCTGCTGTTCGTTGCAGCAATTTTCTTGAAACGAAATTAAATAGAACTTGGTGCATATACTGTCAGTCAGTGAGTTTCAAATTTATTTTGTCATAACGAGAATTATGGACTCTATTTAGAACGCAGCAAATCAAGTTTTGATTTTGGAGAAACCTTCACTTTCATTGAGATTAGATTCTGCTTGCTGCAAACTCAACACAATGTTTAGCTAACCATAGAGTACGAATGTGACGTAGGAAACGAACATTGTGTACCTGCAAAACAACACTACTTGTACAAGCGATGCTATATTACATAAACAAGTCGATTAAATTTTAAATACTTGCTCGCACCAGGAAACACGACAAAAGTGCGTCGTTATATTAGGGCAATTGCCGTAAGTTTAAATTTTTTGCCAACCCAATGTGCAAGGTTGTTGTCGTTGTTGTGATTACCCCTCCTCTTCCTCGTGATAGAGGTACGGCACTAACGGCAATTCAGTTTCATGCCGTCAACCTAATTGAAATTAGGCTAGGGGAATGTACAAGGTCGCGCGATCCACTGTATGCGGACCACTGGCTTAATTAGTTGGGCTTTTATTCAGTCAGGATGTTGCAAGAAGGATTTAACCATTTTCAAGCATTATGCCCTGAGACCTGATGCCCTGAGACGAGACAAGTGGAGGGACGGAGTGCGTAAAATTGCAGAAGGAATGGGGTAAATCCGGCCATCTCTGCTAAAGGGAAAACACCGGATAAAAACTGAATAACTACTACTACTACTACTACTATCAAATGCCGGAGTAATGTCGATATAGCGACTCGATTTCCGACCGTCTTTTGTAATGACTGCATTTTGCTTGCAGACATCCTGAACTGGACCGAAAATCACGCGATCGAGATCGAAGAGACCGGGATCGAAGCTCACGAGATGACCGCCGCGATCGTGACCGAAGCTCACGAGACGACCGTGACCGGAGGTCGCGCGACTATCGCTCGTCCCGGTGAGTTGATTGTTTGCGTCGTGCTTTTCAATTTTTGATCTGTACCGTGCTGTTTGTAGTCAAAGTTTAACATTTGATTGAATGGTTGAGCTGCATAACTGCCATTACTTAGCGCCACGTTGAATTCCACCCGCACGCTACAAGCGTGCGCTGGGGTATTTTTGATCAGGATTTTACTTTGATGACACCCAATAAAGTTTAGGAGAGCACTACGGTTTTGTCTAAATTGCTAAAATTTTTGAGATCATTTGGACATGGCAATGCGAATGCTGATTTAATTTGAGAAAAATTCAGCAGACTTTTTGAAACAGCAGTGATTGCTTGTTAAGATGCTCCAAAGTTAAGCAGGTTAAGAGAAACTGGCATTTTATACAAATTTAATAAGATACCACTGCACTAATATTGAGAGATCGTTTTAGTCTCTCAGAACATCAGAAAAAGTAATGTAAGCATTCTTTTTGATTGATTTGATTTGTTGAAAATACTTTCAAATTTTGAACGATCAACGTCTTTTGTGATTTCATGCTATGATATGTATGTTTATGCTTGTTTTACGCGAAAGCAGAGCGGTAAAATTAGTGATGGAAATGCAGCGTCCCCTGTGTTTGTGGTTGACTGTCAGTTCGCGGTGTGGATGTCGCCTGTAATTATTAAAAATTTTGTTTTGATTCTATGACAATTAATTAAGATAACAGTGCTCCGAGAATGGAGAGCTGCTGATAAGAAGGCCAAGACCATATCATCTCACTGAATTCGAAAATTTCGCTTTGATCAAAGAGGTATTACAATGGAATCTTTTCTATACAGTGACCGAGATAGAAGGCCAGACCGAGACCGACGCGACGAGCGGGACCGACGTTACGATCGGGACCGACGCGACGACCGAGACCGACGCGACGATCGTTACCGAAGAAGTTCTCGCGATCGAGACCGTCGCCGATCTCGCGAACGTCGAAGCTCCCGTGATCGTGATCGACGCAGTTCACGAGATCGTGAACGAAAACGGTCACGGGATCGCAGAAGCTCACGAGATCGTGACAGAAGAGAGTCGAGAGATCGCAAAAGCTCAAGGGACCGGGACCGAGATAAAAAAGATGACAAGAGGAGGAGAGAGAGGTAAATGACAAAGTGTTCTAAGTTTTCATCATTCCAAAGTCCTGTCTTTGGTTATAGCCAGACATCTCTGCTTTTTGTTGAGTTTTGCTCCAGAATCCATTAGATTTGTAGGATGTTCTTAACGTAGTCGGCAAACTTTTCTTATAATCATTCAATCTGAGCTCCTTTGTATTGGTTTCAATGGAAACTCCTTGCAGCATTTTATGGAGCTGGAGAGGTGTGTTTGCTCAAACTTACCCGTTACATAGCATTGGTGTTTGTAAACATCATTAGCCGTATATTCACAAAAACAATGTGTTGTTGATATCCAAAATGAATGCTTTATGTTGGTAAAGTAGCCTTCGCCTTAGCTATTCAACCCGCACAGGACTCCAGCTTTTACATACCGCGGCTCAAAATTGTAAACGTTGCGCTACCCAGTATACCTACTGCCATAAATTCTAACTTATCAGTTCTTTCAGATATTTTACCTCCTAAAACAAAATGATTTGATGCTGAAACTTATCATTGGTTTTGGAGACATCTTTGCTAATTGCATTCTGTTGAGTAGTAATTGCTGCTTTGATTTTTAGATCAAAAAGTCGAGACAAGAAGCGTTCAAAACGCAGCCATTCTAAGGAAAGGCATTCCGATAAACCAGAAGGTATGATCTCGTCAAATTTGCAGCCAAAAAAGTGCAAGTTAACTCTTATCGTTAATTTGCATGCGACATGTATGATCATTCGAGTGGCTTTGTGTACGATTTTAAATTTGTTAACCCATCCCGTATTAAAATATAAAAACGGTTGAATGTTAATAAAATGATGGGCTGTTGGTGACTAAAAGCAGTCCTGCATTAAAGAGTAAACAGGTCTGGATTAGGGGCGTAGTTAATGAAATGCATAGTTAAAAAGAGAATTCGAAAGAAAACATGATGGAAGATTTTTTGCTTGAAGGTAGCAAAGCGGCCCCACTGGGTCAGGTGCAAGACATTTGGGTGGAAGCATGTTCATTTTCTCCATATATAGGGACCAGGGCATATAAGCGAACTTGAATGCTGTTGGCCTAAAATCGTTTCCCGATCTCTAAAACTCTTTATCTTGCGTTGCTGTTCTTTATAGTCATCGAGATAAGGAGATGCGATATGAAATAGAACATTAAGGATTATTATGTTAGCCCAATTATGATCAAGTGAAGAGAAACGTGGAACGACATGCTTGGTAAGCAGCATCATTATTTTAAGGCAGTGCAGCACAGTCGATTTTGTTTACTTAATTGCCGTCATCATTAACAATAGGTTGGACGATAGACAGATGTTGAAGATATTGATCAACACTTTAAAGGCCACCGTCTGAGATGGTTAGGATATCATGAGTTAGTGAATGTAAAGAGTTTGGCGAAAAGAGACGATTGTGAGAAATGTGAAAAGAGGAAGACCTGAGAAGAGTCTTGCAGAGGAGATAATGAGATAGTGAAGGATGACATGAAGAAAAGGATGAACTGAAGATTATGAAGACGGAGATAAGTCAAGGCGTAACTGCAGAAAACTGGTCGACCCAGATGATTTGGAATGAGGGCCAGATCTTAAAAGGAAATGAATAGTGTCGTCATCATCACATATGAATTATGCTATAGAAACGATGTCAGTTTTCTTTGTTCCATTGTTACGGGTTGTTTTATCTGTAGGTCTGCAATTAGTATTCATCAGTGATTCAAAACAGACTCTTCTACCCCAGCCTGACCTTGACTGTGTTTGGAGTGTGGACCTGCTTATAACCATTTTATGTCGCGCGCCATCCCAAGAAAGAGGAGGGGTGAACGCGCTCGCTAGCCTTTCAATCTTTGTGTCAAAACATCACTTATTGGCATGGATCGAGTTGAAACTAATCCTTCTAAATTTTGTTTTTAGAAAAAAGTAAAGAAACAAGCAAAACTTCAGAAAAAAATGATAAAGACGGAAACCATGCAGATGAAGATAAAAATACAGACGTTAAAGACAACGAAAACTCCGAAATTACAGGTAGGTAGTGATTTCGAATTCTCTGGCCATAAGAAAGTCTTTTGGTCAGGGGTTCTTAAACTTTTTGAGACGCGCCTCCCTTTACAATGCCAACGAAAACCCATGCCTCCCCTTAATTTGTGGCAGCCATTTTTGATCAGTGTTTTCAAAGCAGTCATTTTGCCACTTTTGCTCTACTAAATAACATGAAGACCTGTTTTGTTTTTTTTTCGAAGCGCTGATGTTAAATTTTCTTGATTTATGTGAAGGGTGACCGTGGCCCTGCACCTCCCTTTATAATCTCCCACGCCTTTTCCAGTGGAAGCCCGCCTTCTAGTTTAAGAATCACCGCTTTTGGTCATAAATAAGAGCTTGAATTCAGAACTTTTTTGTTGGTTGCATAACTGCTAACGATTCTGCATGGTCTCAATTTGTCGTCAGCGTGACGTGTCGACCGAACGCAAAAGCTTGTGAATTCACTGCTCAAAGGTTGAGCGGGACTGGCATTTGCTAACAAGCTCATCCTTTGACATCAAACATCGCCTTGTACCTACTGTAACGATATTTATTTGTGGCCACCAACTGGAACTATACTTCGCAATTTTCCGTACTCTTCTTTCATGGTGTGTTCCATGTTTGGTTGAAGTCTCATCATTTTATGTCAACGAGCGAAATGAAGACAGTGTCTCTGCAAGAGCACACACCCACGCCGATGTTAACCTATCTTTTGTCGTCTGTATGACTAAAACTCAACTTGTCGATGGTGCAGAACTTAAATCGCATGATTAGATGCTGCCCTTTTGTTTTCTTTAGCTTCAATTCAAAATGAGACTAGCAACGAACAGTCCAATACTGCGGAAGGACAGGGCGCTGAGCCTGGCCAAGATGATAGCACTGCGACAGAGCAAAACCATAAGGTTGAAGAACAGATGGAGAAGGTTGAAGAACAAGAAGTATTTGAAGGTGAAAGCACCACTGATTGAGCGCACATAGTGTGGATTTGATCAAGGTACGTTCTAATACCATTTTTAAATCTACCCTGCTTCATTCTCTAACGTCAAAAATTCGGACATTTTTTTGGTGTTGAAAGCACATATTTGCTTTTAAAATTAATTTTTGTGAGGGAATGATATAAGGGCCTGTATTTACCACCTTAAGTTACATTGCTTGAAGTTTATAAGATGGTATGTTGGTCCAACAGCTACACAGTCAAAAATCGCCGATAGAATATTTGGATTCTAAAATCAAGAATTAAATAGAGGTATGTGCAATGCTAGTGTAGTAGAATCTTAATGTAAAATCAAGACAAAGTCATTCCTCGAAGAAACTGCACGCACACACAGTATACCTCGTCCTGGCAATTTATCCGCACAGAGTAACAGGTACATTAATTGATTGCTTTAAAGCGCGTAAGGTGATTTTATTTGTGTTTTTCAATCTTTGCCACAAAAGTAGGCGTTTAATTCTTTTGTACTTTATGCCTAAACGTTTTCGTTGCCCACTTGGCAGCTGTATCACCTTAAGTAGGAAAGGCTATTCGCTTTTTAGTTCTTTTCACTTACTGTGGTACCGCTTGGTGTTTGTCCATCATGAAAATTTTTCAACAAAATTTTGAACTCATGCAAAGTGCCTGGAGTCACCAAATCTTTTTTTGTTTTGCCCAGTTTTATTTTAATCAGGCTTGTTGCAATAACAGTCTACAAATTACTTCGTTTATTGCTCTTCATGTGTTTTTCTATTTCTTTTTACAAAATCTTTGTTAGTGTGTGCTATAATAATTTTTAATGCTTCATTATGTTGTATAATTGCCAGAAGTGATTATTTAAATTCAAAAGCCGGAGATTCGAAAATCGTGATATTTGGTTATCGAGCATAAACACCAGCTTTTGTATATGTATTGCACAACAAGGTATTTAACAATTGCTTTTATCGAGCATAAATCAGCTTGTAATTATTTTATACAAAAAGGTAGTTGAAAATTTATTTAAAAACTAGTTTAAATTGCTTGAAAGAAAGAGTGTGCTTGAAAAAGTTCATCAGATCTAGCCTATGAAAAGCCCCATAAGTTGGCACATTAATACAGTCTTTCACGGCAGCAATTCTCAATGAAGTAGCGTTTTCGTTTTGTGTAACTGCTTCTATAACTTTCTTTGTTTACAGATTAAAGAAGTTGACATCTCCAAAGTCCTTCGGTTTTGTAAGAACACTTCTGCATTTGTTAGCGCCGGTCATGACTTAGCTGAGACTCCGTCGAACTGCATGAGTTACAAGTCTAGGTATTTCAATGAAAACGAAGCCTCAACTGAAGGTATCTATCTCCCCGTCTACGAACTTTTGCGTCAAGTAGTCTTGTGCTTGTAGTTTTTGTAAAAAAAATGTTTCGCTTTTCCGACAAAACAAGCTTATATTAAAGCCGCGAAAATTGACTTGATTTTGAAACAAGTCCATTTCAAATAGGAAGTGTACAACGTTTACACCGGTTGGTCGATTGGACGAATACTGCGAGTTAAAGGTGAATGTAAATATGTAACACAATTAGTTGTTGCTGTTAGTGTCTCAACGCCAGGTAGCATTTTAGACTACTTAAAAAATTTTACTCTTATTTTTTTTGCTGGCCCTTAGTTCACCTAAATTGCTTTATCAAGTGATTTTACGTTTAAGTAGACAAAATTCCTAATAAATTGTATTTTGCGGCCAAACTGTTTAACTTTTGGCGCATGCAAAATTTTGGACTTTGCGTTGAGTTGTTAGCGTTGTAATTTTGTCTTGTTTTGTGAAGTTTTCCCCCGGCGGACAAAACAAAAGCGAGTTTGATACTGTTTGCTGTGTTTAATGGAATAGTGTAGCATTGCCGGTCACCATGAAGAGTTTAAAAACGTGTTGATAAGGCTGTAAATTGCTGTAATGGAAACATTTGGACGAAACGGAGAAAACTTTCAAAAAAAAGTCGTATCGTGGAAAAATAAAGTTTTAAAAAATTTTAGGAAGAAATGGCTTAAAAAGATACGCTTAACGACGAAATTGAGTGGTTGTCAAAAATTGAAAAATCAGCCTTGTTTTGGTTCTAATGGTGCCCTAAATAGGAAACTGGCGATAACACTCCAGAAGAACAGACCCTGCACTCACACCCAAACGCCACGATGAAAAAAAAGTCTTGTTTTTCTATACTTTTTCAAGTTTTCAGTGGAAAGGATGAATTGTTTTAAATTTTAAGATAGGGGAAAACATCACTTGTTCTATGTCTTTTGTCTTGTTGTTACCCGACCTTTCCGAGGGATTGGGCATGGCGGAAGACCATGGAGCCCCAGAAAACGGACAACTCCCCAGGGCCTGAACCAGAGGTCGTAAAGAGACAGAGAGTCGTAAAGAGCGAGCAGCGCAAAAAGTCCGTAGCTGGACAGTGCAGAATGAGATGTCCTGGGACGAGTGTCCGCAGGCGCTGCAGGAAGGATTTTTGATTCTGCCATTCTGCCGCGTCATTTCTCAGGAGAAACGAGTGTCCGGCGACCCATTGTAGCCTGATAAAGCAGGAGAAGAGAGAAGACGGTTCCTGCCAGAGAGATTGAGTTAAGAGGAAAGATGGAGAAGAGGACAGAGTAGCGAGGGCCGAGCGAGTCCAATAGGTGAAGAGAAGTGGCAGACTTATTGGTGCTGCCGAAACCAGCAAAGAGCTCAGAGGATGGCGCAGGCTCCAGCGGAAAAATTTGAGTATACTGGACCTGCTGAAAAGGAGAGAGTGGCCTCAGTGCCACAGAGAGAGCAGTTGGCAAGAGCGCCTTTGCCAAAAGAAAAAGGAACAGAGTCGTCTGTCCAGAGTACAAAATCGATGGGGGAGAGAGTCAAAATGAGCGAGAGCCGTACCTTAGCAAGAGGGAGGGAAATCAGAGCGAGAGCATGAAGAGGAAAGAGTGGGTTCCACAATGAAGGAAGGCAGGTTCCAAGGAAGAGAGAGGGGGCTAGCAAGAAGAGCCTCCCCAGGAGAAGGAAGCATAAGCGCGTGAGTGGACGCAAAAGCTCTCTAGGACGATCTGCAGAGTCTTGGTTTTACTCCAAGTCTGGCCCAACCTGAAATGGGAAAGGAGTTTGGGAGACGAAGAGCCCGCTCATAAGATAAAAGAGCGAAATAAGTGAAGGTGACTCATAGGGAAGCAGAGAAACCTCGGAGAGGAGAAATCGGATGGGGGAGGATGAGAGGCAGCCGGAGATAGAGCGAATAGCCTTTCGGTGAAGCCGTTCCAATTTGGTGATATTGGTAACGCTTAAGAAAGGAAACCATCCGGGTGAAGCATAAGTGAGAAGGGGCCGAAGAGAAAAGGACTCCTTATAGGGGTCCATAAAGAAGCAGAGATACAGCGAAAGGCCTTGAGACGAGGGAAAAACTCTGCCTCAAGCTAAGAAACATGTTTAGAAAAGGAAAGAGTGCGGTCGAAGGTGACTCCAAGAAAAGTTGGAGTGGGTTTGAAAAAGAGGCGTGAGTTGAATAAGACGAGGTTTGGCTGGAGGTTAGCTTGGTGGGGATCTACTGAGAAGAAGGAGGCCTCACATTTGCTCGGATTGAGAGCAAGACACCAGAACTCAGACTAGCGCACCAATCAAATCAGAGCTTGTGTGGTCTCCACCGCCGTACGGACCGAGGAGGAGGACAACCAAATGGCCAGATCGTCAGCAAAAAGAGAGCAGCTGACGGAAGGAGGCAGAGAAGCTGGGAGATCATTGATCAAAAGAGAGAATAGCACAGGGCCAAGAACGGATCCTTGCGGAACACCTCAACAGACTGGAAGGAGCGACTTTTGTGATTTTGACAAACCACCCAAGCGCGCCTGTTAAAAAGGAAAGATGGAATCCAGCGAGCAAAGCAAGGACGGAGGCCAGCCGAAATGAGTTTATGGAAAAGGGCGGGGTGCCATACAGAGTCAAAGGCTGTCAAGAAATCGATAGTAGAGAGGATCGTCCGAAAGCCCGGCCTGGGTTTGTTAAACCCATCCAAAATGGACTCATAACGGAACAGAATTTGATTTAAAGTAGACCGTCCAGGGCGGAAACCGGCCTGGCGGGGGAGAAAGAATGGAGTAAGACTCCACAAAGAAGAGTAAACGAGGTAGAACGATGCATTCAAAAAGCTTTGATACGCAGGAGGTGAGAGAGATAGGTCGGAAGGAAGCAGGAGAGTCGAGAAGCTTTTCCATCTTGTGGATTACAATAATGGAAGATGTCTTCCAGATGGAAGGAAAGGAATGTAAAGACTGGGAAAGATTGAAAATATGAAGTATGAGCGCGAGGGAAAGTGAATACCATAACTTAGAGCAAAATAGGTTACGAAATAACGAGGCGAATTTAAGCAAACTTACAGCCCCAACCAATTTGACAAGACCATTCCTGGACGTATTTCGTCCTTTTGGACTCCTCAGCACGGCCCGTCCCGTTACATCATAATAACTCACGTTTGCTGAAATTTCGAATGTATGACTATGACGTAACCTATTCCCAAAGTGGGAGCGCGGCGTACCTTTGACAGATATGTCGGGTGAATCCACGCCCACGAAAGGACATGCTACCTCACCTCACAGTAGGCGGCAGCATGACCTCTCGTTCTGTTATGTCGTAACCTATTATGTGCTAGGTTTATGGTAAAGATTGAAAATGGAAAGAAAAAAATTTACGCCAGAGCGAGGAAGGTGCTTTAGCATGGGGCAGGCGACTTTGTCTGGGCTAGTGGCAGTGAACAAGGAGAGGTTAGAGGCAGCCGCAAGAAATTCAGGGAAGAGAAGGGGAGGAAAAAGACGAGTGAGATTCCTCAGGGCACGTGGTTTCGCGGAGCTTTGAAAGGTAGCCTGTGGCTCTGCTGCGCAAAGCCTTTGGCTGGAAGACAGAAAAGTGGGCCTTAGGTAATCCGCGAAGATCGAAGCCGACTCCCTGGGAGAGGAACAGTTGGGAAAGTTAGGAGAGAAGAAGAAGAGCCAGCTACAGAACGAAGGAGAAAGTACATGTATTTAGGGTTAAATTTAGGCGAGAGAGAAGAGCAAGTCGCCTACCATGCCTCAGTCTTGGCCTAGGCAATGACAGACCAAGTGCGTCGGCAAGCGGACCTGTAAGCCTGACGATCTTCATCGCAGCTGTGAGCGGCAGCGAAAGCCTTACGTCTTTTACTAACCGCTTCTTCCACTTGAGCGGACCATTAAGCTTTAGGATGGCGTTTGATGCGGCCGAAAAGAAAGGAAGATTTGGCCGCATTCAGTGTCAGAAAACTTATGTCTTGTTCGTCACGGTTGCCATTTACGTCATGACGTCTCGCATATCTAAATTATCAAGCGCGGTTCTGTTTGTCCTACAAACATCAAACTTTGCACGATTGATCACCTTTCTGTAGTGAGTATCATAAGGGGGTTTGTGATGTCACGATGACGTCACGATCAAAGATAATTTTTTAGAATTCGCTTTTTTGACCGAGGAACGCAATTTTCGGTCCAAACGAAAAAAGTCAGTACTCGTCTTGCAAACTTGACGAGATTTCACTTTTGCGTCTCGCATGACGTCAAAATCAATAATTATAAAATTTGTTTTCTCAATTTAAAGAAGTGCCCATCATAGAAACGCGATTAAACGATTTTTTGGGAGATATTAGCAAGGTCTTTTTGATAAAAAAAACACTTTACAACAATGTAAGCCCAATTGACAGTGTAGCAATGGATACTTTATTTACCTGTACCCAGGGGTTCTTAACCGGGGGTAAATCTGACCTGCCTTGGGGGTAAATTTTGTTAGCAAAAAATTCACACTTTTACCTATTACAATAGGCCAGAGGTTCTCAAACTTTTGGTCATACGGAGCCCATAAAGAGGCTGACCATCACCTACGGAGCCCCACAATATATTTTTAGAAATAGAAACACATTGATTCTTGCCGATTGATGCCAGCCAACCGTTATTTTTTGTTTCATGTCATACGGGCCCACCGCACGTGGACATCGTGCTCTCCAAAAAAAAAAGGTCAGCGACCTCTCTTTGGACCGAATTTGCGTCTACAAAGACTGTCGAAACCGCGATTTGATACCTGGCGGAGACCACCAACGTTTGGTGTTGTGGAGCCTATGAAGGGGTTCACCACTATTTGCGGAGCCCCACAATACCTTTCTATAAAAGATAAACAAAAGTAAACAAATAGCTCGCGGAGCCGTGGGGCTCCGTACGGAGCACTTTGAGAACCAATGCAATAAGCATTTGTAGAAGTGAAAAAATATAAAAACATTTGGGGGTAAATTCTACTTATGAAATTTGCCAAGGTGTAAATGAGAGAATAAAAGTTGAGAACCCCTGCCGTAACCATTTTAAGCCTTCTAGGCGTGCTTGCTTTTTTTCTGTTTGATTCAGACTCGCTCTATGATGTCATAATACGTCTGGTGCAATCAGCATAGTCTTTCACTAAACAGATCACAATATAATGATTAGTTTTCAGAAGTTGCAACATTTTTACGAAATCAGTTTACTTAAAACCTCAATTGTAATCTCATTTCTCAATCGATTTTCAAACTTTTTTTCACAAATTAAAGGTTATTTCAAGGCGACTATGATAACATATAATTTGTTCATTTGCTATTAAAATTTTTATACCAAGAGAAACTGAACTTTTTACCCTTTTTCAAAAAGTGGTAATCTGACTAAAACCAGATAGGTTTAATATGTAAAGTTTGTGATAATGTAAAGGTAAGATACCAACAATTAATGTCATTTGATAGCTGAAAAAAAATTTTTCGTCAGTATGTGACTCTTAATTGGTTAGGGCTAAGAGTTAATTTATATTCGTAAGACAGAAATTGGTTTTAATTTTTAGAAAAAGTTGGTTCTTTGATATTTCCATCGAAAGCATGCTTCTTCGCCATTATGTATCTAAATTTTTGAAATGAAGTCTAAAAACTTTGAAATGTAGCCTGCCAGTCAAAAACACTCAAAATTGTGGTGTTTGGGCTTCACAAAATTGCAATTTTTACAAAAATTAATAAGTTTTCCGGTTCATTCACTATTCTTTCCCAGGAGTATGGTTCGTTGGCATTATCTGTCATAGGTTTCAAAAAAATTTATGTAACTCGCCCCCTTCTCCACAACACTTAAATTCTGCTTTCATGCATTTTATAAAATAATTCAACAAAACTTTTCCGAGTCGTTGGCTGTGTGTCAAGCGAGCAAGTCCACTTCCTAAATACCAAACACGGCAAGCAATACTTAGCCAGGAACTGGGGGACAAATATAACGGCTGTGCGCAACCTCTTATGATGCTCTTTTAGGCTTAATCAATTTGTTTTAAATAACAGTATTTTTCATTTTGAAATGAGAATTGACTGTGTCAAAAACATTAACTTTTTATTACTTTTCTCACAATTACCCATATTCTTTACGTCGGCAGTATGAAGGGGAGCGCTGGAACTGTAATTTCATCTCTTTGAGTTAGTTTGTTCTTTCCCTCACTGCGTCTATGCCAGGACTAAGCAACATCTGCACAGCCAGAGGCTTTAGGTGGTACAAACAGGCATTCAAGTACAAAAAAAGTCGTAAGCAGAGGTCCTATTATTAAAAAGATTGTTCCTGAAAATAAGTATCAATTACCTTGGCGCCCTTTCACAACTTTAATATGATTTCAAGCACTTACTGAACTATACGGATAAAAGTGTTAACTTGAAGGACGCCTATGGCAAAAGAAGGGCAAATTGGACGTTGCCAAGGACTGTAGGAATAGGGAGACATGTAGTGAGTATGCGCAAGCTCCCTCTTTCCATAATGTTTTTTGATTGATTGTGTTTCAAAAAGCAATAGTTTGGTTTTGAAAAGGGATTTGGCTACATGAAAAAACGTAAAACTTTATATTACTCTTTTTACAACCTTTCTATTGGATGAAGCCGACTTAGCCGGCAGGACCGATATTCTCAATCTTCACATTACCGATGGGGGCTCTGCTATTGTAATAACTGTAAGTGCTTTATTTGGGGTTAGTTTGCTATTTACGTGGCTGAGTTTGCCACGATCAAGTGGCATGTACCCAGCCAGAGGCTTTATGTCGTACACATAGGCACACAAGTACGAAAAGTGGCAAGTGTGGTTTTAATATCTAAAACAAGCAATTCCCTCGGAAGCGTGCTACATATGAAGCACCTGATAGATTAGGACCGAGAAAATCTTTATGCTAGTGTTTCTTTACGGTGTTATTTTCACGAAAAGGGTTTGACTAAGCAGTAGAATATGCATAACACCCAATAACTGATTTGAGCTATCGCAAGCAAAAGTAATTACGGCGCCCATTCCCAGCTTTGTGTTTGCTCTGCACTTATTTGAATTAACAGGGAATTTGTGAAATTATGGAGAGTTTCGAAGACCTCTCTTAATTGAAAGCAATTGTTCTACGATTGGCATTTAGAGCAAAACGGCAATGTGGCCATTAGCACCAATTTATCGCTTACGTTCCTAGAAACAATTTGGTTGAAGCCGGCAGAACCAATGTTACTAACAGGAAATGATTGACCGGTAGCCCTGCCGGCGACGCCGGCTAGTTGCTAATGTAATTGTTAAGGTTTGCGAAGCCTCCAGAGCAGACAGCTTGGGGCAGGATTTGGTAACCTGCGGTTCCGCGTTGTTTGGGAAAATCTATACAAAGGGCGTTCAATTAATTTTACCGTAACCCGATACAACGAAATGATCTACAAACTCTTTTTGCATGAGCGAATTTTTTTTTCAATGAGAAGCATGCTAACTTGATTTTACAATATCATCAAAACAAGATTTTCTGTTGGCAACTAACAATTTTACAAGCTTTTGAAAATAAACATTAGTAAGTCTTGTTTTGTGCTTTTGGAGAAATTCGTTGAAGAAAGCAGATTTAGCGAGAGACGTTGAAGTAAAGCATGCTAGGTACCTCCTAGTCAGCCCGAAAATAACAAGATAGCCTCCTACTTCTCCAATTTGTGGACAACGACCAAAATGCTTTCGGAAATAGCAATCTGGTCTTCCGTAAAGCTGCGTGTTTCCATCTGCATTTGTGGAATTGTACAAGCAATGAATATTCATAAGAATGCTTGATCTTCCATTCTCATTTTTCAATCAATTTTTTGTTTTTTATATTTTTATTCAATTATGCTCTAATAAATAAAATTTGGTTTTATTCATCTCTAACGCAATAATCCACTTAACCTGTTCAAAAAATCCTAAACCTATCCACCATTTGTTAATGCCTGATCTATACTACACTCGGGGACAAAAGTTTGAGATCACCTGTTATTCTTGACCGTTTAATGTTTCAAACACCTGTTTTTGTTGTACTCGTTCTCTTTGTAAAAAGTCTTTTGCTACAAAGAAGAAATTTAAATGTAAGAAATACCAGGCATTTTATCAAATTTTCACTGTTTATGCGTATGAGCTCATGCTGGGTTTGAATGTTTTTCGTCACACTGGGCCACCGTGACGGGTAGACTGTTTGGCCCCACCACCTGTCTTCCACATGAAGATGGAGACATCCCTTGAAATATCTTGCCAAAGGATACAACAGACAAGCCTGCGTGCTTGTTCTTCGCACAATCCTTACATGCTAAGCGCGAATCAGGAGCTGAGAACACCATTTTTTTAAAAACACTTCATGTTTTGTATGGCTTCATCCATTTTTTATTTCGTCTTGCAGCCGAGATAGCCTACTAGTGACCAGGCTTAGGCTGTATTACATCAATTAATCAGGTTTATTTTTGTCTAAACAAACGATAAATTCAGCTCTAAATCTTTAGCCAAATCTTAATCTATAATACAGCGATAAGTTTCCCACCCAAACTTCTATTATAGTATTTTCCTGAGCTACAAGCCTTGGAGGTTGTCTTTCAAACGCTTGTTCTTTCGAAAAGCACATGAGTTTTCTATTGGGTAATGATCACAATTGTTTCGTGGCCAATCAAGTACTTTGATTTGCTTGATCTCAATTAATTGCTTTGCAACCCTGCTTTTGTGACAAAGTGTTTCATCGAGCATAAAAATTGTGCAATTATGCACAACCATGTGGAGTTCTAACTTCTTTAACAAATCACCATGTCTGGGTCCTGAAAGTAAAAGTACAGAAATGCTGTGTTTTTGCCGACATGGCTCCCTGTATCATTACGCCTAAAGGGGTGCTTAAATGTAGGGTCAGCATATTTTTTCCATAGCGTACTCCAGAAGGTCTCTTTTTTTAAAAACGACTGTTTTACCAAAGACTAAGAAAAAATGTTTCACATCTCAATGTTACAGTTAAAGTCTTGACAAAATCTAAATGCTTATTTTTCATCAACTTAGTTAAGCTTGGTATCAGGCTGGCTTGTGTGACTTGAAGCAAATTCCACTGCCAGACTGCGTCTAACTTTCTCCACTAATTACACATTGAAATTTTCGGCTGAGATCTTTCTATTGAAGCGGCTGTTCCTGTTGCTAATGACCCTTTAGGACTTAAACTCTTTCTAGTTTTGGAACTATCTTGGTTTCAAAATTTTTGATTAGAATCTCAACTGTAACCGCTTGGCTATCGTTTTTTCAAAAAACGTGATTAGGCTCAAACTGACATAAGATACGCTTTTCAGTCATATGCGGTGCATTTTTACCCAATTTTAGGTCAAAAACTTTGGTCAAGTGCACTGTTAAATTACAAAATGTTATGCAAAAGTGAAAGAACATCTTTTGTCATAGCATTTTACACCATTTCAGTTCTTAAATATAAATTATGACCAAATAGTACTAATTTCTTAGGGAATAATACACCCTTGTGCAAATTAATTGAAACAAACACCAAAAATTTAGTTTTTTTAAAATATTTTATTGAATGAATGTTTCAGTTCACATATTAGTACATAATATGACCACCGCGATTATTAAGAAGCATTTTGATGCGTTTGGGCATTGAGTCGACCAATTTTGAACAATCTTTTAAGATTTGGGGGTCCTTGTACCACACTTGAATTAGAGCCTGAATAAGCTTTTCCTTCGAGGTGCAGTCCATTGTACGAAGTCTTTGCTTGCAGATGGACCATAAATTTTCGATTGGATTTAAATCGGGAGAGTTTCCCGGCCACTCCAGCACTTTAATGTGGTTTTCATTCATAAATTTTTTGACTTGTTTCGATGTGTGACATGGGGCTAAATCTTGCTGAAACACACCAGATCCATCTGGAAGCAATCGGTTCATCTCTGGAATGACTTTTCGTTGAACCACTTCAATATATTGCTGGGAGCGCATCATACCTTCAACTGGGTGCAAACTACCAATGCCATAAAAACTGAAACATCCCCAAAACATCTTTTTTTGAGAATGTTTTACGCGCTGGTCAATGTGGGCATTGCGAATCTTTTCGTTTTGTGATCTTCAAACATGCTGACTTCTTTAACCCTGGACAAACATGTGAGTTTCATCGCTGAAAATCACGCGCCTCCAGTCTTCCTCTGTCCAGTTTTTGTATTTGAGTCCCCATTTGTAGCGTTTTGTCTTCATTGTTTTTGTAAGGAGCTGCTTTTTAACAGGGCGGTATGCTTTTCTCCAAACCTCCAGGAGGCGCCTACGAATTGTTGAGGAGCTTATTTCGATTCTTTTTTCCCCCAAAGTAGTTTTTATGGCGTCACTTGTCTTTCTTGGATCTTTCACACTCTCTCGTATCAGATAGGCGTTATCTTTGGGGGTAGTTTTCCTCTTGCGACCACCTTTGCGTTTTGGGGTAAGAGACCCTGTTTCTTTCTTCATTTTCATAATACGACTTATTGTAGATATACTGACACCAACAATCTTTGATATCTCCCGGTAGATCTTTTCTATGTTTTCACGTAAAGTTAAGATACTAGCACGCTTTCTAGGGCTAACATCCATTTTTTAAAACAACTATATAATATTCTAACTTCTAGTTAGAAATTCTACCTAAACAAAAAGTTTTAAAACAATAATTGTGAACACATTAATGACGTCATAATAGGATTTATTAAGTCATTAAAATTTTATTTTAATAAAAAATAATCTAATAAACATTTTCTCCGAAAAAGTCAACATTTGTAATCAATTTACGCTTATTTCAGCTAAGAAATGATATATAAAAGTTTGGATGTTTGTTTCAATTAATTTGCACAAGGGTGTAAGTTTGTTTCTAAAAATGCAAATTTATTCAAGGTGGTCTCAAACTTGGTCGAAGATGTAGAGCACATGAGTGTAAATTTCAAAACGCATTTTCAAAAAGTTGATCTCAAGAAAAAAGGATCTTCCATCAACAGCTACCACTGTTTTCGTTAAGGTGAAGACCGGGGATAAGTAACTCTTGAAGCATCAAAGATAGCCAACCTTGGCATAGGTCATTTAAAATATTGCGCCATTGTTAGTGGTTATTTTCGAAGTCTATAGTGTAGGCCAGTCCGGTAAAGAATCTTACACTTCATAATGGAGCGTTAGGACAAAGTGCGCAATGCGGACCACTTGAGCTGAAACTTGTTTATTTGGGCTTAGATTTAACAAAATTTGGCTTCAGCAGGGACTTGCTGTAAGTTGAAGCTCTGATGCAAAACTAAAAGGTAATGTTAACTGATCGTCTAGCGCCGACTTAGTTCTTGCCACTTGTTACCACACCTGAACTGCGCTTCAGCTCTATTTCTACGTTGACATTCACATCAAGCGTATATCGTAGTAGGTCAATGTCGCGATTCAATAGAAATTCTATTTCAATTTTATTTACTTCTTAAAATTAAGGCGACGTATAGTATCGCTCGAATAATTAAGTCTGGTTGGAACTTAATAGCTAGGAAAAGATTGGCTTCCACTAAGAAACCTCAACCCACGCTCTTCTCGATCACAAACAGGACAAATACTGTATATTCACAAACCACTTTAAAACTTCGATTTCCTTCGCTTGTCAAATGCAGAAACTAAAGCACTTTACAATAAAAATATCAAACAAATCAAAACTAAAACCAAAATAATCGCTTGATTCCTGTCACAAAAGTTACCACAAAACAACGCCTTTTTACTACACTTTCAATGAGTAAAAAATCTCACGGCCTCATATGTACGGCTGGAAAATAATCTAGAAATCGCCAGAACAATATCACATGGCATAGAAAAAAACACCGTTAATAAATTACGTTATTGGCAATCAAAATAAATCTTCGAGAAGAAACAAAATTCACTAGAATACTTTGGAACTTAATTACGTAGTCAACTATTGTGACCTCAGAAAAGGCTTGTGAGACACAAATCTATTAATAAATTCGAAAGAAAAAAGGTCTTTTTTCGAAAACTGTTTAGCAAGTTTAGGGCTTCAGACAATTTAGATTTACATTTAAAATAATCTGGATAAAATAACACAACAGATTACAGCAACTATAGGCCTACATATATAAAAACTATTCTTTCAACCCAAATTTACTTATTCGTGGCAGTGAACATCACTCAACCGCCACATCAACACAGTGGTGAAGTTCCTGCTGGGTTCCGTCGAAATGGCTTTTTGCCTTTAAAAGGTCCCGGGCTTTCTCCCACCAATCGTTTTTTCATCGTGCTGCCATCAAACCACCACAAAAGAACAGATCATTTTCTATCAAAAATCGGCTGCTTGTGTTTTTTTCTACCTTTTTAGAAGCGGCGATGTTCCTCTTATTTCTAATTCTTCGATAGAGTAGACCAGTCGAGTGCAATTCTTACTTCACATGAGTTGATTTGAGGTGTGCCTTAATCTTCTCGGGACTTAATTCACTTTTGGAGTTGTTTTCTGTGTTCGATTTCTATCATTTCTAAGTCCTATTTTACCTACCACACTGTGACGTGCGTTTTGAGGTTTCCCGGAAAGTGTGAATCCACAGTAGGCTGCAGCTCAGCCGATAGACCTATTGTTGCAGGTTTGTTCTTTCCTATCATACTGGACTAGTGACATTTTACACATTCTGTCTTGTTGCTAACCACTCTGCTAGAGTCTTCTTTCCTGGTGCACCTTTATACGACTTGACCAAATGCTTTTCGCTAGAGATGTAAAACCTCATCACCTAAGCCACTACTCTGCCAGAATCTGTGGTTACGTGGCCTATCAATCTGATTGCACTCATTACCAGTCTGGCTCCCAACAACGCATACGCTGGTAGTTGAGCCATTGTCTTTGTCAGGCAGGGGCTTTCCTTCATTGAATTTTCCTCTTTTGACCACTACACTTGGCTGTGAGTTAGTGAACGGGTCCAAACAAAGCTTTCTGTCTCAGCGTTTATTCTCGTTCGCTCCTACTCACAAAATATTGAACACACATTCCACTTTTAAGATTTTTTTACTAAGACTATCCGTCATCACCCTTTCTTTGACTCCTAGGGGCACTCTATATTCTCGTTTGCGATCTGCTACCTCTTGCTCTTCTTTTGGCGTTCTCCGTAAACTTGCTGTCACAACTCTGCAAAGTAGCTTCTACAATGTGTTTAAATTACCGGTAATTTAAATTCGTAGGCGATGCATAAAATATATATGGCAATAAATCAGTTTACTCTATCTTAAAACGAAATCCTGCTTTTCTATTATTTCCTACCTGCTTCGCCTAAAATGACTTGGATCATCAATCGTTGAGCCAATCAAGTTTCGATTTTCTCCGTTGCGATCTTAAATTAAAAGTGGCGTTCAAAGAATCGACGTGGGTCTGGTTAAAGTCTTTCAAATCCTTGATGACGTCAACCGCGCTTACGGGAAACTTTACGAGGGCAAGTCCTGCCCGCATATTTTATATTGTGCTCAAGCTAACGAAAGCAGGTGCAAGCGAAAGATTGATTAGTTGTTATTTTAGAATCGTCCAATCGCCACTTTAGGTAACTGGCAATCGGTCGTTAAAAGTGATGCTACTGCTTCTCGTTGACCAAAATATTTAATCAAAGGAGAGATCCTTTTATTTATTGAATGGATCTTTTTCCAGCGTACCTAGCGGCGAGTTCTTGTTGCTATGTGCAGCCAAACATTTGTCAGCGCGTTGCGCTTTTCAATATAAAACAGTGCTAGGCAGAACTTTAAAGGTAATAAATCGCTTTCCAAACAAATATTTCCGGACTTGAAAAATTTCGAAGCTAGAATTTTGCAACGTGAATAAATAATGCTAATTTTTAGTAAGTTTGGTTGATTTATAGGCTTTTTTATACCATACTGGAGCAAATATGATGTGTTTAAGCTCCTGAAAATTATTTGCAGCTGAACTCTAAACTGGTGGTAAAAAGCTTCATTGATATTTATACCGTATTGCTAATAAAGGTTAGCATCATTGCAACTACTGATTGCAAACGTATAACAGTTATTGGTAGAGTAACTTGTTAATTACCATCAGCAGCTGTTGGTTTTAAAAATCTCACCAAATGTTGGTAGTAGTAAAATTAAGATTTGTACTATGGTAAGTTTTGTCTGTAACTTAATCAACTAAGTAGCAAATTACGTTTTAGTAAAGGCCTAACCAATCTGTAATTGTTTTAGTTTTCAAAAAATAGTTCAGCAGATATGGGTCCATGTATTGAAATATTGAGTAGGCTGGTTCAATGTTTATTTCGTGTGTGGGCTTCAAGTTTGCGGAATTAGAATTTTTTCAATTCACCAAAATACTTTGGTTTTTATTTTGAAGCTGCCTAACCTAGAACTAATTTAGAAAATTTTATAAAGAGGCAGCTTGAAAGTAGAACTAAAATCTCCATCATACCTAAAAATGCTATAGCACAAACCGGATAAATAGAACTTCGTTTTGTACTTTTCTAGGCAAAATTTTTGAACAAGTTTTTTAAAACTGATCATAAATGTGTTGAAAATTTTAAACTAGAAGATTTTCCACACGCAACGTTCACCTTGATATTTGTTTGTCTTGCGTTCAGTGGATTTAATTTGTTCCTATTATTGAATTTGAAAATAAAACAGCAAATTTCATCTGATGTTTGGCGTATTCATACGTCTTTTTTATGCGTTGGCTTTAGGTCATAGCAGTGTTTTTGAAATTTGAAGGGATTAACTCATGAAGATTTTGATTCTATTTTCAAGCTGCCTTTTTATAGTTTGCTGAACTAAATATAGCATAGGCAGCTTCAAAATAAACCCAAGTATTTTGGTGAATCAAAAAGACTCTGTTCCTGCGAACTTTAAGTCCAAACTCAAAATAAACATCAAAGTAGTCTATTCAATCTTTACAATATTTTAATGGAGACCCATATTTGCTAAACTAGTTTTTCAAAACTGAAACAATCACTGTCGGATTTGTTTGGCCTATACTAAACTTAATTAGCCATACAGTATAAGCGCTTGTAAAGCTTTTCACGACCAGTACCAAGTCTAGTCAAAATCTTTAGCGGCATAAATAACCACATTATACCTGCTTTAATATTGTTTAAAAAAGCCTATAAATCAACCAAACTTACTAAAAACTAACTTATTTGTTCATCTAACATAGAATATCAGCTTGGAATTTTTTTCAGTCCAAAAATTCATTTGGAATGCGATTTATCGCCTTTAAAATTCTGCCTAACACTGTTTTTTTATTGAAAAATACAACGCGCTGACAATTGTTTGGCTGCACATAACAGCTAGGATTCGCCGCTAGTGCGCTGGAAAAGATCCATTGCTTGGAATCGGACCATGCAATTCATAATTGAGTTTTGGATGATGGAAAACATGAAAAAGAGAGATTGTACCATATTCGTTTTTCAAGGACAGTTCTAAACGTAAGATGCACTCCTTGGTGAATCTAAAAAACAGAGCGATAATCAGGGCTTGGATGCCCGACATATCTATTGGAAATACAATGGTGCCTTGTGGAAATCAGAAATGTTATCGAGAATGATTCCGACGGCTGTACATATCAACCCCACACTGTCAGACATTTGGATTTGATTTATTGTGACTTGATTGTGTTTGTGGCATTTTGGTTGATGCCACAATCAGTGCCACGTAATGCTCGACGTGGCACACCACAAGTTAGAAAATGACTCGATAGGACAAAATTATTCAGTAACGCATATTGCTAGTTCTCTCTAAAGTTAAATATTTAATTTTATTTTCACAAAAATGTATGCAAATCAGCAGTCTTTCCAGGGGTTTTTTCCCAACAATATTACCTTGCAAATTTTTTCGCAAACAATACTAAAATTCTTTCATTACTTCAGTAACTGGCACAATGGCGTTGTGGTTAGTGCATCCGCTTCGCAATCGGTAGACCTGGGATTCATTTCTCTAGTCCAGTCATACCAATTTTAAAAAATGTTATTCTCAGCTTTCCTGCTTTGCGCTCAGCACAAAAGGGACAGCTGAAGAACAAGCCGGCAAGCTTGCTTATTGTGTCCTGGGCAAGACACTGAACAGGAAGCCTCCAGTTTTATATGGCAGACAGGTGGCAGAGTCATGCAGTCAAAATGTTATGATTGCCCAGTCTAACTGAAAACTAGCATAAAGGGCTGATGAGAAGCTCATAATCTGAAATGCTTCTACAAAAATCAAAGGTCTTGTCCATACGAAGAAGATTGCTTCAGTGAAAAATTTGGTTTAACTGTCCCACTCAGATGACTATCAATCTTTTTCTTCGTCGTTTGAGCAATATTTGTTGTGAGCATTATGCAGGAAGATGTATGTATACGCCACGCTGCCTTAGCGCTCACGCTTGGTTTGCGAGTCTTCAGGCAGACAGAGACCTGTAGTTATAAAAAGGCATAGTACAGGTATGACAGGCATAATGAGGATAACTTGAGCTTTTAATGTGAAATCTCATTGCACCCCTCAATGCTTAAATCTTAACTCATAAAATTAATTTTTTTTAAAAGAAACAGGTAAGGCTTCTTTATATTGGTGCAACTGGTTTTCGGTCGCACACCTCCCCTGCTATATTTGTACCGGTACTATGCCTATTTATAACCACCCGACTGTGGCCACCACGACGGGTAGACTGCTTGGCCCCACCACCTGTCTGCCACATACAGATAGCGGCATCTCGTTAAGTGTCTTGCCCAAGAACACAACAAGGAAACCTGCCGGCTTGTTCTTCACGCTATTCCCATTTTGCTGAGCGTCAGGCACGGAAGCTGTGTATTTTTTGAAGCCTTTTGGTTTGACTTGACTTTGGAAATGAACCCCAGGTTTACCGACTGCGAAGCGGACACTCTAACCACTACACCATCGCGTCGGTAGCAAGTCGGCAATACAACTATCGATAGAGGTCGGCACTTCACCTCTTACCAGAGGTGATCAACAACCGGAGCAGCAGCGTAGTCTGATCTGGAGTTTGGCATTTTCAGGCGGACCAGGAGCCGAATTTGTTGTAGCATCATAAAAACCGGACCAGGAGCCGTAGTTAAGTTAAGTGTCAACCACAATTACGCACTGAAGTCAGCATTGACATTTGCGTGGTTTTCCCACGGAACTGGGCTACTTTTGATGGGGCGTTGCGGGAAAAATTTAGCAGTCGCGGGTTACGGTGTTTTGGGCTTTTTTTTTGCCATCTCGTTCCGCTATTTTGGGCCAATTTGATGATACCATTTGGGCTGGAAACTTGAAGAATATCTGGCAACACTGACTAAAATTCAGGCAGTCTCCAACTAACTTTGAACGTTTGGCGCTAGTTGGCAACAGCTTATTGTTGGGTCAAATCAAGTATCATTGACTGCCGATAATAGCTTTAGTCCATCTGATAGGCAGTAGGCAGTCACATGTAGTGTAGGCACTGTTAATCAGCGATTAACATACAATAGTGATATTTCTAGTCTAAAAGTTTGTTTAACATCAAAAATAGAGCCAGAGATATGATAAAAGCCGTTTTGACAGTTTTGATGCAGTATTACCTGATTACCATAAACTCTTTTGTCAATTAGCTTACTTGTTTCTGTGATATCTTGGCTACAGCCCTAAGTTTAGCTAATTAACTAACCATATGTTTGGATTGCATAAAGGACTAGTCATTGCGCAAGTCAAGCTGCCATTATCAGTTTTCCGAAAACCACTGTGACAAAAGTGTCTAGGCCTGCTGCTGACAGGCAAATTAATATTACACTAAGTAGCTGAGAGGAAAGAGTGCTGTTGGTATTTGCAATAATATTTATACAAAATTTTTAATTTTTTAAAAATGGCTCATACGGTTGTGAGCTTATACCGGTACTCTATTCAAGTTGTGTCTAGCAATACTTCACAGACAGTACTTTGTTTTTAAAAAAGCAGGTTTGCAGTGTTAGATAGTGCGTTAACATGCTGTTCAAGTTACTATACTATAATTTTGTTGTTTGTAATTAAATGTAATTTGTGTCACACAGTGCAGTTGATTTATATATATTAGATATGTTGAAGCATTTTGTGATTTTTAGTTTTAGTGTAAATCAATGTAGTAACAGTTTTTTTTTTGCAAGTAGCTGAGAAAAAAGTGTATTGCTGTCACCTATTCTTAGTGAATTGCATATTTTTTACAAAAGTAGATGTTTGAATCGTGAGAGAAACACTAATTTCTGTAATGATAGGGAGTTAATGATGTTTTCAAGACTTATTGGTACTGTAACTTTGATTGGCAATACTTCAAAGCCACCAATGTTTTTTTAAAAAAGCTGCCTTAGTGTTTCATTGGAGTAACCAATCATTTTATTGCTGCTTCAGTATTTTGTCGTATTGGCTCATTGTCATTGGTTATTTTAAGTGTTGTTGGTTGCGTTGTATGGTTCAGTTGTTCATGTGATTGAGCATTTTAGGTATTCAGTTTGGTAGAGCAGTGGTCTATTATTACTTTTCTATTACTTTGTTGGTAACTGATGAAAACAAATGGTGCACAGTGTTCTTGCAACAATATTTTTACAAAGAAATGGAAATTTTTGTTGGCAGAAAAACGACTGAATCTAATGTTGAGCATATGATCTAAAATCTTAAAAGTAAATTAATAGTGTTTGACAATATTTTAAACCCAGTAATCTGTTGTAAAAAAGCACCTTCAGTATTTTATTGTGCAGTGATTTGATATTAAACAGTCAAGTTATTGTAGCTTGTTATTTGCATTGAAATATGACATGTGTCATAGAGGAATTATTGAATTTTCAGTTCATAGTATTGAACAGTGATCTCTTGTTACCAAATACCAGCATCACTTTACTCTAAGCCAATTTCATTTGCTCTGCTTTATGCTGTAAAATTAGTCTTGTGTTTATGATTTGGCCAAAACATGAAGTTTTATTTTGTTGTTTTTCAAATTTGATTGTGAACTATTTCAGCAATAGTTAGCTACTAGGTAAGAATAGCATTAAGTCAAAGCTACAGTATTGTTATTCCCTTGTAGCCTTTATTGATTCTATGAATTGAATCTAGTTGAAGTAAGCAAAGCCAGGCCATCAAGTTGAAGTAAGCAAGCTTGATATAGTGAAACATTTTGAGTACAGATGTTCAAATTAATTCAGCAATTTTTTTACAAATTTGGCAAACAAATTAGAAAATCATACTGTTCATAGTCAAAGCAAGAAAGTATCATACCTATTGCATACTCTGACTCTTTAGTTAAAAGTTGAGAAATACATTTTTTGTACAGTACTTAACCAGCCAATCATCCTAAACAAGAGTTGGAGTTTAATGCTTATGCTGCCACAGGAACAGGAGTAGGAGTCAAATTTTTCAAAACAGGAGTGGATTTGGAGTAAAAAAATTTAGACTCTGATCACCTCTGCCTCTTACCTAGAAAGGAAATGTGCAAGTTCCTGGGGACAAAGCTGTTACACACCATAGCATACTACCCCACAGTCAAATGGATGGTTGAATGTGTTCATCGTATGGTTAAAACCAAGGAAGCGGAAACATGAAAATTTCATGCTTCTGCTTCCACATAGGAGGGAAGAATCCAGGGAGAAAAGAAATTGGTTCTGCTATCCTTTGGAGAAGAGCAAATAGAGGGAGCGTACACATTAAGAAATGACAGTGAGGAGGGGTCAATTAGAGAGATTTTGACCTCTACATAATCAGAGTAGGGGTCAAGCAAAGTAAGAGAGGAGGTAGAAAGCTCAGAGAAGGATAAGCTCCATATCACAAAAATGATGATGCCACCACTAGTGTCTGTGACATCAGTAGAAAAAATACCAGATCGGGAGTGGTTACCATGGGATTGCAGAGCAGAGAATCCAGGGATCCGGAAAGAGGAAGATAAATTTAGGTTAAATTTGTAGATACAAATGAGGTCAACAGGATGAGATCAAATAAAGTGTAGCAGTTCAATGCTCTTGGCTCGGAGACCCCCAGCATTCCATTGAAGAACCCTGAGGGAGTTAGGGAGGGGAAGAGGAAGCAGGAGGTAAAGAGAAACAGCCAGGAGCATGAGCGGTGGTAAGGGTGCAGAGGGAGAAGATACAAAGTGGGCACAAAAAGGATTAGAGGTTTGAAGGCAAGAGTGGGATGCGAGTGCTGCATTAGCAGAGGGGGCCAGATGGACCAGATTGAGCAGTGGAGGTATACCAGTTGGAGGAGTCCGAGGAGGAAGTCACATTGCTGATAGGTGTGTCTCAAAAAAACAGGGACGCAGCAGGAAGGGCGGCTCCAGGAGTGAGATCTGCCAAGAGCTCTGAATCTAGCAAAAGAGAGTAGTGAGCATTTTAAATGAACCCAATTAGAGTATGTGCAGCATTGCACTGACCTACTCTGCCAGGTCACATTTCCAGCTCACACTGAACAGGAAAAGATGGGACAAAGGTTAAGATGAACATTGTTGCTCATCAGGAGAAGGAGAAGAATGAGAACACGGGCAAGAGAAAGGCAGGAAAACAGAGAAAACAGGTCGATTTTAAAGAGGCTGTGTACTACCCTTCTGCAGTCGTTCAGGGTGCTGCATGGTGAAAAAATGGTTTGTGTGAGGGGAGTGCCTGGGGTAACTGGGACCCTTGGGAAGGCCAACAGCCATTTTAACCCAACCCCAATGTTGTTGGGACTGCACCACCATGTTCAGGCAGCTGGTGATTGGTGCAGTTCAATTTTGCTCGCTTTACATGTTTATACTATATATACGACAGAAATTTCATGCTCCACTATCCAAAAAGATCAGAGTCAATACGTGTTTTGGGCATGGACAGAAGGTCCGTAATGATGGTTAGAGTTAAAGTTAACTCAAAGTCATAGTTAGTTGAGGATAGAGAGTGAAAATAAGCACTACATGGTATAATTTGTTGTGACGACAGGTTATTGTCGTGAGCTGTAATATGTGGTCATACAATTTAGATCTGAGAAGTATTAAGTTAACTGCTGTAAAAGTAGTTGTAAGTAGTAAAGGGAATTGTAATAACTGTCTATTTGTTGAAGTGTTTAATTATTTTTTGAATTGTAGTAACAAAATATTTGATTTTCTTGCTAGTAATTTGTGATTTCTACATTTTTGTTGGTGGGGGTTCCATGACAAATGCGAAAGTATATTAGGGGTTCTGCGATGACAAAAAGGTTTAAAAGCACTGTTCTACATTCAAGACGAGTTCTAATATCTAAGAAAAAGAAACACAGAGTAGTTCTAACAATAAGCTCAAGCAAATTAGGTAAAGTAATAGCAATAAATGAAGGTTTTTGTCCCCTCAAAACGATAAAGTGTAAGAGAAGGCAGGCTACAGACCCACAAAAGTTAAAAAAAATTGTGAACGATTGTTTTGTCGTTTTTTGTTAGTGGAAGCAGAAGTGATAGGTGTGGAAGCAGAAGCGGTTGAAAAATAACTGCTTCTACATCCCTGGTTAAAACAGCTCTTAAGTCTAACAATAATCCCGCTGCCTGGTACAAAAACCTTGGCCTCATTTTAGTTGGTATCTGCTCCATGGTCAAGAAGGATATTGGTACCTTTGTAAAGCCAGTGTACATCGCATTATGCAGTTGTTCTGATACTTACTTTTGTTTGTGTGTGCAAGAGGCTCATGGTCAGTTTGTAAAATATGTGGCTTACCAGCTAAGTATAGCCGAAACTTCGTTATGCTCCACACAATACCCAAACATTCCTTTTTTAAAGTTGAATATTTGGTCTCACCTGGCACAAGTTTCTTGCTGGTATACGCCACTGGATGCAGTCTCTTGTCGTGCTGTTGCATGCCCAAATTTTTAATTCCAAAGGGCATCCTCAGAAAATGGTGTATACCATCAGGCATTATAAATGCAATCTTTTCGATGTCCTCTTCCACGACTGAGATTTGCCAGTATCCCTGGCTGAAATCAATCTTGGAGTAATACTTGCTTTTTCCCAATTGCTGGAATAAATCTTCTGCTGTAGTTATAGGCTCCGGGTCTGCTACTGTGAGTTTGTTAAATTTCCAATAGTCAACGCAGGTGCGGCCTGATCCATCTTCACAGTCACAGTCGAGGATGCAAATGGTGAGTTTGATTCTAGGATGATTCTGAGACTAAGCATCCATTCTATTTCCCTTTTTAAGATTTTCCCGCATGGTGTATGGCAAAGGTTAAGGCCGAGACCTAACTGGATTATTATCGGTAAGCTCTATCTTATAATTGGCCATGTCAGTTTTACCTGGGATATCCGAAAAAACTTCTTTGTGTTTTTGGTACCGTGTTCATCATTTCTTTTCGTTGTGTTTTAGTCAGTTCAATCCCCAACTTGACGTCCTGTACTGTTTCCTTCTGATGACAATTAGCTAATTCCATCATTTCATTGTCATTCACACTCTGATATTTATTTCTTCCTGTGATCGCGACACAAACATCACAAGACTTTACCTGGTTCTCGTCCAAATTTTGGTGTAGTGGTCCGTCCTGGTCAGCTCTTTTGATGTATTTCTTCAGCATGTTTGCATGGAACGTTTTCACCTTCTTATTCACTTCTACCCAATAATCATTACCTTTTCCACACCTGCTTATTATTTCATAAGGCCCTTTCCAATGCATCAGGAGCTTGTTTGTGTCCATTGGCAGTAGCAATAGTACCATGACGTAAAACTGTATTCTACCTTCATCCTGGCTAAGACGTAGAACTGCGTCCGGATCTCGTCCTAAGCATGACGTAAAACTGCACCCACGTTTATGCTTGTTTTAATACACTCTTTTATTTCATTTGGTTCGGTCTTCAAGTTTTATGTTTTAGGCTCCATTTATTTTTGGCAGATTATATTTTTTACTCTTTAGCTCTGGTCAGGAGCTGCCTTCAATTAATGGTTTTAGACTATGTCTGTGCCTGATCACTACCACGTCCTGCTCTTTCGTAAATATTTGTATATAACGTCTTTGTCTTGTTTTGATTCATCTTTGTGCTTTATTGTAAGCATACACGTATCCTGTGCTGCTACTTTTAACCTTTTGTATGCCTGGAAGACAAGCCCGACATCGACGACAGTATCTTCTTCCGTCCTTTTGCACGTCTCCGCTAGCTGCGGGTGCTTAAGGAGGGAAATTGTGTGGCATGCTATGCCTCGCGTGTCATCGAGTTGCCATGCCAAACACTTTTTGTCCTTGTTTTAATTTTTTTGTTAGTTTGCTTTCGGCGTCTCAGCACCTTGCCCCCGCCGATATGTGTGAGTCTAGTTGTTTACTGTACTAGCTGTGTTTGCTATTTTGCAAGTGATTTACACTGCTACAAATTTCATTTTTAGGCTTTATCCGAAGCACATTCAATTTAAAGGTTGATACGTAATTTGACACTATACGGGCGCCTGCATTTAAGGTGCACGATGCAGAAAAACGAATTTTAAGACACATCTGTGAAACAATAAAGAAAGTGTATTGTATTGTCACCATCTAAAAATAACACTTTGTGCGTATTTTTATTCGTCACTGCCAGCTCAGTGCAGAGTACATGTTGTGCAATCTGTATGTTTGACTTTTCACAGTTGTTTGTCAAATTCTCACGGTCACTCAGTGCGATTGTGATAGAATAGCAATGACCCACTTACCCGAGTTTAGAAACCCTGCTTATTATTTCAGTAAATCACTCATAGGGTAATTTCTAATCCAACCACACATTTATCATTTTATTTTAGATTTTTTAGGTATTAAATTGCACGTTTTTACTAGAACGAATGTTTGAAAGAACACTTTGATTGCAGTTTAAAAAATAATGCAATTTCTTTTTAGATCAGTGGTTCCCAACCTTTGTAATGGCTCGTACCCCTAAAGTATTTTGATATGTTCTCGCACAGCTAAAATATTTTGACATATGACAAATTTATAACATGTCCCGGGCCAAGATGTGGTCCAATTTTGAAGTCACGGCTGAAATTGCATGTACTGACTTTTTTTTGAGATCAGCATCATCTCTGACTGAATTAAAGACCGTGTACCAGACATGCTGTAATTAGACGCAGATTGTGCAGAACAATTAGCACAGAATGAACTGAGCATAACAGTACAGTAATGCAGCACAATAATCTGTATAAGCATCTTGCACCCCCTAAAATGCTGCCTTGCACCCCTGGTTGGGAACCTCTGCTTTAAATTAATAAAGAATTAGATCAAACTAGTTTGATTGCTAACATTGTGATTCTTGAACAAAAACTTCAATAGCTGCTTTTGTAAAAACTTTTTTTATATATCAACTTTGATTTGTTTTGTTTTAGGTGCCCTTTAATATGTTTTGTAGTCAACTCAACGCGTTGGCTATTGCCCTTTAGTTGAGCAGCATTGATTAATATTGTTACAAGCTTTTTTGTATTGTTTAATTATAGATTGAATTTATTGCTATTTACATCAGTTGTTTATGCAAAAATTGTTTAACTGCCCTACACTGAATGTTATGATGACACTGGAATTGTTTGGCAAAGTAAATCTTAAAAAACTGTTTGATTCGATTTGAAATGAAGGAGGATATGCAATAGCTTACTTGCAATATGAATATTTATTTGATGCGTCAAGACAACATTGAACTATCAAAAAAGTTGGAAAAGAATCGCAAAGTGTGGTTCAAACAATGTTAGATTCAATGGAACCTCTTAATGATTTTCATGATGATTCTCGTCCTTTTTGTGAAGATACCGAAAAAACTGATAATGTTTTGAGTAACAATGACAGAGCTCTAACTAATTATGCTATGAAGCTGGATTTAGTTAACAACGCTGTTGAAACTGGTGGTGTTGTGTTGGACAATGACATTTCTCCAAAGGCCTGCGAGAAAAAAGATGATTTTATAAATGGTAAAATTCGTAATTTGATTAAGGAAAAATCAAAGGCAATCAATTACATTTCTGGTTTTACAACACTTAAGCCAAACTCTTCACTTCCATCAGATTTGACCAATGTAATCAAATATAATCCATGTAATAGGGCATTGGAAGATCGCTTGAAATTCCATACATATGAAAAACCTTATGAATGTAATATATGTTCAAAAGCTTTTAAACAAGTTTCAGCATTGAAAGATCACATTAGGATTCATACACGTGAAAAACCTTATGAATGTGAAATATGTTCAAAAGCTTTCAAACAAGTTTCAGCACTGAAAAATCACATCAGAGTTCATACAGGTGAAAAACCTTATAAATGTGAAATATGTTCAAAAGTTTTCAATCAAGTTTCATCATTGAAAAATCACATCAGAGTCCATACAGGTGAAAAACCTTACAAATGTCCAATATGTTCAAAACGATTCATACAAAATTCAACATTAAAAGATCACATCAGAGTCCATACAGGTGAAAAACCTTATGAATGTCAAATGTGTTCAAAACGTTTCAAAAACGATTCAGCACTGAAAAATCATATCAGAGTCCATACAGGTGAAAGACCATACGAATGTGAAATATGTTCAAAACAATTTAAACAAAAATCAACATTGAAAACACACCTTGGAATCCATACAGGTGAAAAATTATACGAATGTGAAATATGTTTAAAAAGATTCAAGTGCAATTCAGCATTGAAAGATCACATCAGAGTCCAAACTGGTGAAAGACCTTACGAATGTGAAATATGTTCAAATCGTTTCAAACAAAATTCAACATTGAAAAAACACCTCAGAATCCATACAGATGAAAGACCTTACAAATGTCCAATATGTTCAAAAGCTTTCAAACGAAATTCGGCTTTGAAATATCACATCAGCATCCATACAGGTGAAAGATCTTACGAATGTGAAATATGTTCAAAACGATTCCTACGAAATTCAGGATTAAAAAGACACATCAGAATCCATACAGGTGAAAAACCTTATAAATGTGAAATATGTTCAAAAGCTTTCAGACAAGTTTCAGCACTGAAAAATCACATCAGAGTCCATACAGGTGAAAGACCATACGAATGTGAAATATGTTCAAAACAATTTAAACAAAAATCAACCTTAAAAGCACACTTTGGAATCCATACAGGTGAAAAACCATACGAATGTGAAATATGTTTAAAACGTTTTAAGCGAAATTCAACATTGAAAAGTCACATCAAAATCCATACTGGTGAAAGACCTTACGAATGTGAAATATGTTCAAATCGTTTCAAACAAAATTCAACATTGAAAAGACACATCAGAATCTATACAGGTCAAAAACTTTACAAATGTGAAATATGCTCAAAACGATTCCAACAAAATTTAACATTGAAACAACACACCAGGATCCATACAGGTGAAAAACCAGGACGAGTGTGAAATATGCTCAAAACGTTTCATACAGATTTCATCATTGAAAAATCACATCAGAATCCATACAGGTGAAAAATCTTATGAATGTGAAATATGTTGAAAACGATTCAGAGAAAATTCATCATTAAAAAGCATATTAGAATCCATACAGGTGAAAGACCTCGCAAATGCAAAATATGTTCAAAACGAGTTAAAGATAAGTTAGGATTGAAAAGTCGCATTCGAATCAATGTAGGTGAAAGACTTTACGAATGTAAAATGTGTTCTAAAGAGTTTCGTTTTGTTTCGAATATCAATGTGCATAACAGACCCATTGAGAAAATAGTTGAAACACGTTCAATGTAGTTTACTCAATCTGCGTTTTAGAAGTGCATGACCAAGCTTTTACATGAGAAGCACTTTACAAATATGTAAATACGATGTAAACGTGATTCAGCTTTGAAAATTACATTACAAAATCCATACAGAGTAAGAATCATTAAATTGTTCGTTTTGTGGTGTAAGCTTATATCGGATCGATATTTGAATTCCTATTTGCTTAATGTTTTTACCCGACCTTTTTTGAGGGAGGGGCGCGTTGCGGAAGACCGTTGAGCTCCGGGATTTGGACTAGAGGTCGTAATGACACAGAAAGTCGCCAAAGAGCTAGCATCGCAAAGAGTCGGTAGCTGGACTATGCAGAAAGATGTGAGCGGTGTCTTAGGACGGATGGTTGCAGGAAGAATTCTCCAGTCTGCCAATTTTAGTGATAGAAGAGCTCAACAAAAGGAAAGGTCCGTCGCAGCGAAGACGAGAGAGCGCAAGTGCCTCAGTAGAAACCGCAACTAGAAGAAGAAGAAACCGCAAAAATCTACTAAGTAGAAACCGCAAAATAGTACAGCAGCGGTTACAATTACTCACAAAACAACTTGTATCTCTTCTCTTCGGAATTGTCGGCACTGGTTTGTTGACACAACGTATTTTTTGAACAGCCGGAGGGTCAAGCAAGGTAAATCACCTTATGGGGTATTTCCCATAAAAACAACGTAAAACTCGCACGAACAATAAAGTGATTAAAATCAGCCCATCAACACGCAATCTAACAAAAGAATCTCGGTTTTAAAGCGTCGTTAAATCCAGTTGCATGACAAAGTTAAGCCAAGGCCTCATCGTTTATTTACCAAGTATCTCACAGTTAGTAGACGTGCATTAGTGGTCAATACATTACCAGACTCTAGACCGTTCCATTACCAATGCCACAACTCACATCCCGCTGTGGATGATGCAAATTGTGAGGATGATTGTGGCAGTTACGATTTCCTAAATTGTGCGCTGCAGACAATAAAGAGGCTTCTTATCATTTGAATGCGTATTAACCCTTTCCACTCTTTTGTCGAGTCACACTCGACATAAAAATTAAATGCTGTTTAAAGAACTCTTTTGGCGAACTATGCTCGACAAATCTCTCCCTGATGTTTCTGCTTCATTGACCCCTCCTGCCCACGTGCGCAAGTGATTTTGTCTCCTCCCTTTAACTCTTTCGCTCCCGCGATCATCGATTGATGATCTCGTGTTTTCAGTGTTTACCTCAAATTTTTTTAAATTGAATTACAAAATTAGTTTACTAAAAAATCGATTTGTGACTATTTTTCATCCGATTTTCATAAAATTTTCAAAAGATCACGCTTATTTACTCACGCATCGGAACATGTATAATTTGTGCCCTAATTCTTGAATTTTTATACTCAAAAAGGGTTAAAAAGACCAAGAACCCAGTTGCAGACGACAAAATCGGCCAAATTCTCAGCACGTGTCAACTACACTAAAATCAAATTGAGATTACATCTTTACCACAAAACCAAACCCTTTATCATTAACACAGTTTGAAAACTACTCTTTTGGGGACAAGATTTTTTGACTTGCCTTCACTAAATTATAATTTTTGGAAAAACTACACCCTATATAAAGATAAAATAAATTGCAAATGTTTCACCACTAAAGTCGTCATTTTGTATCAAATTTCCATAGAGACAAGAAGCGAAATACAAGTTTAAAAGCTAGCAGAAGTTTGGCTTCTCTAAATCAAAGTTTGCTGTTTCCCCCTTGTTTCTCAAGAAATGGGAAGGGTGTAAACAAGCGGCTGTTTCATTGTCAGTGACAGCATATTCTATTTAAACTTAATATTTTCTGAATCTTGAAGAAATTCCCTGTTCAAAAATACATAATGTTACATGGTTTAGGCTAACCTCTAGCAGATAATAACTGATCGTATTTTAGGTACTGAATTTAACTACCAAAATTTGGTACCGTTCATAAAAAAGGTCATGTGCCTTAGAAAATTGCAAATTGTAGAAAACCTAGGCTTTTAGGTAAGTTTTGATTGATGTACCTTGAAAGCTTATTTCCTTAGCATCATTTTGCGACCATTTGTAAAAAAATTGGTAGAAAATAAAATCTGTAATGTTCTTTGAGGTGAGGGTACCTCTTTAATTTTGAAGACAAATACCCCCAGTTGGGGGGGTTCATTTGCATATTCAAAAAAAAATTTTTTTTTTCTATTTGAAGTCCTCAAGAAATGTAGATTTCAACGATATATCACACTTAATGTAGAAGTAGACAGCTGAGTAATGATTTACAAACAAACTTGTGGCAATTAATCATGATTAATTATGATTGATTATGACAGTTTTTAGAGTTGGAGAGCGCAATAGTCAGATTTTAATAGAGTGGAAAGGGTTAAATCTCCCTCCAACCGCCTTTTCTGCCTGCTTGGTACCAGTGCTTTCACTTACTTTTGGGGAAGATATTCCCTAGATCGGTAGATGAATAGATTATATTAATACATTTATGCACAATCATATAAACATGCACACACTAGCAAACGTCATTAAATCAGTTCTCCAAAAAACGTGCGCTGTTGTACAATGTGATTAAAGATAACTACGGTTAAAAATACGCTCACTGTAGTGAGCGTGCCTTATATATAAGCTTAAAACTAACAGCATCAGTTGAATGGACCGATGGCGGAGTGGTATGGATAGGGTTGCCAACTTTGACAACTTCCAATAAAGGACACTGTGGCTAGAGTTGCCAACCGTCCTTGATTTTAAAGGGCAATTCTCAATTTGGAATTGCGAAAAGTTGGAAAATGGAAAAAATTTGCAAAAGTACAGCCCAAACCAAGGAAAACCAGGTGTTGACCTTTTTTTTGGGGGGGGGGGGCCAACATGGAAAAAAAGTGCTTGTGTACATGGTGGCCTCCAAAAAAAAAGGTCAACACCTGGTTTGGGCTGTAATTTTGCAAATTTTTTCCGCTCTCCAACTAAATTTCTTCCACCCCTACAAATAAAGGACAATTCTAACTTTAATAAAGTACAAGGACAGGCGGTTCAAATAAAGGACGGTTGGCAACCCTAGGTATGAAGCAATTCATGTGACCTTCGGTTCTATACCTGTGTCCACCTGACGAGTTTTAATAGGAACGAAACCGGTCGTGGAAGTGGTATTATATTCATCTGATTGCAGGTCAGCCTATATGTCTTAATATCCATTAATTAAATTAATATAGTTAAAAATATTAACGTAGAATCCGTGTTCGAAATGGCTACGTTGGTGCTACAGGATGTTTACCTAAGTTTCAAGCTCCCTGTGGGCCAGGTCTTCGTAAGAGAACAAATCTCCGCGCCATAGGCTACAGTAGAACGGAGATGACAGGTGTTGTAGATTCTGAGTTTGGCCTTTTGTGAGATTTGTTGGTGTTTGCACAAAAATTTCCGTAGTTATATCGCTGCAGAGGTAGCAAGCGCACATTATCCATCAACTTCTGGTTTTAGGGTCCCCTATATTTGATATGTTGGAGGCCGTGTTGTAGAAGGAAAGCAGAAATTGATCGCTCTCTGCTTCATTGATTTCTGGAGGTGGGTCAGAACTTTAACCAATACGCATCAGCTTGGTTTTTCATTAGCATATTAACATGATTAACCTATTAAAATGCTAATCTCTACCTTCTATTCATTGCTGCAACACACCTTGCCAATACGTTGAATATTGTGTTTGTTTACGCTCGAAGAATAACATCAGGGTATGCCAAAATTAATATTTTCAGTGCAGATCGAAAATGTGGCCAAACTAGCAGAAAAAATGGCAGACAGTCGTAGATATACAGGGTGTCCGTAAAGTTACTATACAGTCTTACAAGTTACTATACAGACACCCTGTAATATATTAACAGTACAGTAAGATATTGTATTACAATATTTATTTGTAACAAAAGAAATAACACCTTTATGTTTATAAAAATCTCAGAAAATACATGTGTTACATCCGAAAAGACTGTAATAATCAAGGCAAACAACTTCTATGAAAAATATTCAAATTGGAGGCCTTCAGCTTCAATACATTCTCGACAACGTGACACCATACTATGACAAACTTTGGTGCACAAGTCATAATCAAGGTTGGCAAATGCATCAATAACAAATTGTCGAAGATCTTCAACACTTCTTGGCTTTCTCGAATACACAGAGTCTTTGATGACTCCCCAGACAAAGAAGTCCATTGGCGTTATTCTGTTTTCCAATATCGCTTCAAAATAAATTTGCGCTCTTCCAAAGTTAGCTTGCGTGGCATGCTTAATTAAATAATGCTATAAAACTACAACTATAATACAATAAATAATGCTTAATTAAATAGGCCTGTAAAAAAATAAATATTAAATACAGTATAATACAGGGGTCGGCAACCTACGGCCCGCGGGCCGGATCCGGCCCGCCTAACAAAATCATCCGGCCCGCAGCCCTTTTACAAATTTTAGTAATCGAACTTTGTGGGCTGGCGTAAAGCTTTCATTCACTATAAATGTTTTCCGATCGTATTTGTTTGTGCAAACGTGATAATGGTGAATGCAAGTAACTCTGTTCTATGCTCCTAAGCTTTTTTAAGCCAAAGTCGCATTCAACTACTTTCTTGTGTACTGCTGCTTAAGTAAATCAAGCGTCTTTTATTCGATGACATATTGCATTCGTAACTGATAACTGACAGCAATTTGTGTTACATTTGCGTTTAACCTTGCTTTCAAATTTGGTGGTATATTTTATTTCAAGTAGTATAGCTACCGCCCAAGGAGAGAATTGAGTAAAAGTCATAGGAAGGGTTGCATAGAAGTGCTTGGGGGTTTTAGCTTTGTAATTGAAATGTACGATTTATCCTAATTTGTAATTGTAACTTTATTTAATATTTACCGTAATTACAGAAGTTTGGCTAATAATAGCCATTAAGCATATATTTATCAATTTTTAGCAATCTGGCAATGTTGACAAAACGTAGAAAAGTTGATGCTGAGTGTCGAGCTTTTAATAAAGAATGGGAGAACAAATACTTTTTTGAGCAAACTGCACAAGACGCATCGCTTTCCTGTTGTATTACTTTCAGTCCTTTTTATTAACAATTTTGGTAAACTCACGTGTTTGATTTGCAACGTTTCTGTTGCTGTAAATAAGGAATTTAGCACAAAGCGTCTTTATGATACAAAGCATACTAATTTTTCCAAGTTTACGGGTCAAGCAAGAAAAAAACAAACTTAATCAACTTAGAACCACCTTAAAACAGCAGAGTTCTGTGTTTCAAAGGCAAACCACTGAATTGGAAAATATTACTCTTGCTAGCTACAAGGTAGCACAATTAATAGCGAAAGACAAGAAACCGTTTACTGATGGCGACTTTGTGAAAAAATGTATGATGGCTGTTGCTGAAACCGTATGTTCGGAGAAAATAAAACTGTTTTTTGATGTCAGTTTTTCAGCAATAGCCACAACCCGACGAACAAGAGAGATTTCTGACAACGTAAAATATAACCAGAAAAATTGTTTTGAAGATCTACAGTTCTTCTCAATAGCGATAGATGAGAGCACAGATACAGCTCAGCTGGTGGTATTTGTGAGTGGAGTAAACGGAGATTTTCATGTTGTTGAGAATTTTGTTCAACTGCTTCTTATGATGGGTACTACTTCAGGACCCGATATTCTGAAGACATTACTTCAATGCCTTGAAGCCATGAATATGAATCTCTCAAAACTGGTTTCAACAACGACTGATAGAGCCCCATCAATCGTCAGAAAAATATGAGTGTCGTGTCTTTGCTTCAAAAACGCATGGAAGACAATAGAATTAATAACGACATTTAAAGTTACAGTGTCACATTCATCAGGAAGCATTGCTCGCAAAGGTATCAACCTCAAAGAGCGTCATAGACATAGTGGTAAAATTTCGCCAACTACTTTTACAAAGAGAGATTTGTATCAAGATTTGCTTTATTTCTGCAATGTACGTTGGTTTTATCTAGGTGAAATGCTACGAAGAGTGTAGATATTGAGAGAAAAATTGTCAATTCTTTTTGAAAAAAACATAAATGCTACCGGATTTCGCAATCAAGAATGGGTTCCTAATTTGACATTTTGGGTCAATTTAACATCATCACATTTGGACAACCTGAATTTGCAGCTTCAGGGAAAGCTCCAATTGATACATGAGATGCGGAGTTATGTACGTGCATTCGAAACAAAACTAAGACTTTGGGAAATTCAGTTAGGAAATGCAAATTATGCTCACTTTGCTACACTGCAAGAGAACAAACCTATGAGCACTACTTTATTTGTATCTACGATACGACATTTAAGAACTGAATTTTCATCTCGCCTTGCCGTGCTTCACCGGTTAAAGAATAGTGAAGCTGTTTACCCAGCATGTCGTAAGAGGCGACTATTGGGCACCTACCAATTGCAGTCTGACTGTTAATGGTGGGGTTGCCAGCTTAATTGCTTGGTTGGACCACTCATGTCAGAAAACTGAGGTTGGGGGTAAGCAAGGGCATGCTCCCTGTAGAAAAATTTCGCTCCAACAAATTCCCATCCATGGGGTAAATCCGGCCATCTCTGCTAAAGGGACAACACCGGATGGAAACTGAATCACTACTTAGTGACATTTGTTCTCGCGAAAATGATATCAAATTGTTTAGTACTCCATTTGACATACAGGTCGACGTTGTACCAGAAAGATATCAAATGAAGCTAATTGAGCTGCAGTGTAAAACGAGATAAAATCGGAGTTTAGTGTGAGCATGTATCACTGTTTGACTTTTATAAGAAATATCTTGAATCCAAACGTTATCCCAACTTGGTTAAACATACCACAAAAATGTCATCCATCTTTGGCAGCACTTATGCTTGTAAACAATTATTTTTGACAATGAAACTAACCAAGACCAAGTTGAGAGCACAACCTACTGATAAACATTTGCAAGATGTTATGCTTCTTTCCTCATCAAATATCACCTTCAAAAACTTTCAAATCAAACACAACATGATATATCACAATAACGTTTCCTGCGGGTATCAATAAATGTATGTATGTTGCATATTATGCTGCCGTTATGAACTGTTAAAATCAGCAGTTATTTCGATTAAAATTTCAAAAATTCGCAAGTTTTAAAAGCAACGCTGTTGATGGTAAATTTATACGGCCCGCTGACACCTTGCAGATTTTAATTTTGGCCCTCAGCTAGCGAAAGGTTGCCGACCCCTGGTATAATACAATAAAACTATATAGTAACAAAAACTATTATATATAATACAATGAAACTGTATAGTAACTTGTAAGACTGTATAGTAACTTTACGGACACCCTGTATATAGCTAATTACCAAAGTTTACTTAAGCTCGTTACATTTATAGAAAATAGTAAGAGTGGTTCAATTTTTGCTTCTTATCCTTGCCAATCTTTTACTGCAAAAGCGCTTGCAATGTTGCAAGTAAGGCCTATTTAGTTGCACCAGCATGTAGTCGCCAATTCAGAAAGTGATGAGTGGTAATATACGCTGATGAAGTGGTAATCATTAGAATCGCATCAAGAATTTTTACCGTATCCTTCAAACCGAATTAACTGGACAATGTGCTGTGGCCCAGATCAGTGGTTTTCCACGTATGGATCGCGACCCATAATTCGGTTGCCTCAAAAATGTTTTGGAGTCGCTTGTTAAGGATTCACCTGCAGACGAAGATAAACATTCTGTTGTAGGTATCAATGGCCGACCGCCAAGATCTTCCCCGCACTGTTGCCAATTCAACTCGATAACAAATAGTAAAGTTCAAAAGAGTACATTGACAGCAACATTTTAAAAACTTTGAACAGGCCAGCATGGGAAGATTGACTGAGCTTTTATCATTTAATTAATTTAACAGCAAAACAAATCGAAAAGACCTTTGATGTTATACAGGGTGTTTTGTCTCCATATGTCACTTTAGAAAATGTCATATCTCAGTATACCTGGCAAAAGTAGCAGGATAAAATTGGTTTCGTTGGAAAGGTAAATTCTCCAATTTGGTTGCTGCGGCGGTTTCGCCAGACCATTGTTACATCACAATCAAGGTTTAAGCTTTTTGCGTAAAATGCCGTTTCTACCGATTTGCTTAAAATGTCTTTTACTGGAATGGAGAAAGCATTTTGTGTTTTGGAATTTGATAAAAACAGCTCGTGGACATGTGTTCAACGTAAATTTCGGACAGGATTTTCAAAGCAGCCACCAGACCGACGTGCCATTCAGAAATGGCACGCGAAATTTAAGGAGGAGAAATGTTTGTGCTCCCGAAAAAGAATTGCTCCTTCAACTGAAACGATCGAAATAGTTCGAAACATCTTCCTGCGGAACCCTAGGAAGTCAATCAGAAGAGCTAGTCTTGAACTTCAGATGCCTTCAACAACCGTTTGGCGAGTGGTAAGAAAACACCTGCATATGATACCTTATAAACTGCATTTGCTCCAACATTTGAAAGACACCGACAAATTAGCTCGCGAAGACTTTTGTACCCCAATGCAGGTGATGTTGGAAGAAGACGGATTTGATGACCGTCTTGTGTTTAGTGACGAAGCAACCTTCCATGTAACTGGCAAAGTCAACAAACATAACACACGCGTATGGGGAACTGAACAGCCTCATGCAATACAGGAGCATGTGCGAGATTCTCCTAAGGTGAACGTGTTCTGCGACATATCGAAGAAGTGTGTATATGGGCCTTTCATTTTTGAAGGAACAACGGTCAACAGTGAAGAGTACCTTGCTATGCTGCAAAATTGGTTGATAATAAAAAGCTTTTGTTTGAGGGAGCAGACTTTATTTTCGAATAGGATGGGTGTTAACGTGATTTATGTGCCCTGTCATTGGTGTATTTGTTTTGCTCTTGTAGTAATGTCATAGTTGTTCGGAAGCTTTCGCCTCTTACGCTGTTGTGTTTGCCGCCTCATTTAATAGATTGTCATTTGTAATAAGTGAGGAATATGGATGTTTTTGTAGTAAGTGATGACTAATGAATTGTTTTTTATATTTCACAAATTGTTTTTTATTGCGTTCGACCCTTAATGGAAAAACCATTAGTTTGGTACGTTGTTTTCTCTTTACTAAGCGCCTGTCATTCTCGTTTCTTGTTAATGGTTATGTCACAATTTCGTTGGTTGATCTCATATTTATTTGAGCTTTCAAATAGGCCTGTTGACTGTTTATGAGCTCACTCTACTTTGACAGTGTTTTAGCATGGGGTGGTAACGAGTAGAAAACCTAATATTTTATCACCAACTAATGCTAGTGGCAAGTTGTTTATGTATTTCCAACAGCGCTTGTCTGTGTCTTAAATCAACCGGGAAATAATAAACAACTTATATTGTCACTTAATGCTAGACTTAATTTGCTAATATACGCTTGTTTCGCGTTCGCTTATATCGTTATTTGCATGGATTGTATTTGGGAGATTTTTCAGTAGTCTTCAATATCTTCTAACAACTATAGCAGGGGTTCTTAACCGGGGGTAAATTTACCCCTTGGGGGTAAATTTTGTCAGCAAAAAATTCACATTTTTACCTATTACAATAGGTATTTGTAGAAGCGAAAATATAAAAAAATATTTCGAGGTAAATTTTACTTTTGAAATTTGCCAAGGGGTAAATGAGAGAATAAAGGTTGAGAACCCCTGAACTAGAGCCAGATACGCCTAGCGGGTCGCAACTGATGCATGTGGTACAGCTAATTTATGAGCAAAATTTCTGTTCTCCTGTGATACACTCTTCAATGTTCTGCAAGTTGGTGTGTGCTCATGCGTCGAGGACCTCTGGTGAGCAAGACAGCTAGAGACAGGATCTCCCAAATAGAAGCAGCAGTGAAACTGTCAGTATAGCTGTTCCTCACTGCAACAATATGCACCACCTCACTGGAGTCTCAATGTAAGACAGTATCTGAACGCTACTCTGCACAACAAATGGATCGGACGTGGCGGAAACGATAATTGCGTGCTCCTGCATTGGCCCCCTAGATCTCCAGACCTAACGCCGACTGACTTTTTTCTCTGGGGCTATGTAAAAGGCTTGGTCTACGTTCCTTTTGTTCCAACGTCAGTGGATGATCTAAAGACTCGGCTGACTGAGGCCTTAAAAACCATCGATCCCGATATGCTTGTTCGAGTTTGGCAAGAAATGGAATACCGTTTCGATGTGTGCCGTGTAATTAAAGGCTCGTATATTGTACATTTGTGAAAAGTTTGATAGAACGTTTATTTTTTTGATTTTTGAGTTCAAATTTTTGCTGCGTAAACTTAAGATCACTAGTTTTTAAAAAAAAGTTTGGTTTTTACATCTTCTACAGTTATTGAGTGTCGCGTTTCAATAGAAATTTGATTTTATTTCAATTTGAATTTACTTCTTAAATTGAAGCGACTTGCAGTATCAATCAAATAATTAAGTTTGGAAAAAATTGGCTTCGACTAAGATACTTTACTAAACACACGAGCGGCCATATGCTATCGTCGAACAAATTTTTGAAGGGTACGATGGCACAGATGATTTCTTTTCGTGTCGCACTGTTTGTCTACAGTAAAATTTCGTTTCGTTTCGCCCTAGTAAAATTCGTTCCGAACACCCCAAATACAAATTTATAAAACTTGTGACTTGTAGTCGCGAAGTCATTTCGTGTAACTTGAGATGCAGAATTTACCTAAAAAATTTAAATACGCTTGGATTAGAATATTATAATTTTGGTCGAATTTCTTTAAAAAGTCTTATTAAAATTTTTGGAAAAATTACCCCCACCAAATGCTTTTAAGGATACGCCCTTGCTGTTGCGTAATAATACTTGATAGCATTTATTTCTCGCTGTCATAAAAAGTTTTCACCACAGGCCGTCTTAGAACTTTAGCATATCCTTGGGTCATGATATTTTATAAAAATATCTTTTTTAGTAAATTTGGGTTGGTTTAAAAAAGGGGGCTCGAAAAGCACACTAGCCTAGATGTTACTACTAGTTGTTACTGAATCGACCCATCAAGCGATATCTTAAATGATAAGCCCATTGAACACTATTCTAATTTCACTTCTTTATTTTATTAGCTTAATTAGCAAATCAAACTCATACCTGCTGAACACAAAACTGGATTTCTCTAGCAAACATGACATCATGACGCAAAGCTATATCTGTGACAATTTGAAAAACTAAGATCACCTGGCTTGGTAGTTGTTAAAGTTATTCAATTTTTATCCGGTTTCATGCCCTTCACGGATTTATCCGGATTCACCTCATTTCTTCCGCAACTCCACGTACTCCATCTCGCCACATGGCTCGATTTAGGAATCTTCCGTCATTCAATCAATCTTGTCTGTCTCCTCTTCCGCTTTTTTCTTTCAAGACTGTTAGGTCGTCCTCCCTTTCTCTTGCCACTCGCTTCAAGGTCTAAGGCAGCTTTCAAAACACTATCATTATCTCTTGTCAGCATCTGTCTGTATCATCTCCATTTGCTTTGGCCAACCTATTAATGGTTTCTTATATTTCCAACATGTCCATCTGTTCTTCAGTAGCCTTTTTGTTCTCCTTAAAATTATATTCTCATTTTCTTTTACACACCGTGACTTGCTTCCACACAGTATTGCTGATTTCAAGAAGTGTAAAACCATTTTTTATTAAAAGCATGAAACCACAACAGCTGTTCTTTGTAATTTTTATTTGAGTTCGTTTGCAGTGCCCTAACTCTCTTTTGAATGTCGTTTTGCCTGAAGGGACTAATGTGTCGAAATAAAGTTTGTTTGAAACTTGGGTAGACTAAGCTATTTATTATTAACATAAATTGTTGTTTGTTGCTTAAAGGTTAAGGTTTTGTGCGAACGACAACCTACTGTGTAGGTCAGGGCTGGGGTGTCAAACTGGCGGTCCGCCAAGCCCTGTTTTGTGAGCCATATTATTTAAATACTGATGTCGACATTGAAGACAATGCCAATGTTTGTTAGTAGCTTATTGTGTCTAAACACCCTGTGATGAGCTTCAAGCAACTGAAGCCCAATCTCGACTGACTGATGCATATCTCAACGTTAAAAGTTTTGATTTCTCAATCCTTGGTGCCACATAGAAGCATGTAGGTGCTGGTCTAGCATTTTTATTTGAGTGGAGATGCTTTTATGCCTCTGATGACAAATCTTTCTAGTTTAATTGTAGGTTCTTAGTCGAAATACGCGCGTTTGTGCGATTTTCTCGTAGCCAGACCAGTTGTAATTATAATTGAGGATATAATAGAAGAAAGACAAAAGCGGTTTTCTGAAAAATATACAATCGCATCATACGCAAATACCAAATAGACAGGGTAGGACACAAACGTTTGGCAATTTAGTACTATTTTATATCAAACACAAAACAATAAATTTCTCACCGAACGATGAACGGACACGCCAATTATCTCCACGAAATGGCGATGATCCACAAAAAATGTGATTCAGAAAACAGCCAACATGTTGACACCAAAAACAAAGAATGACGCAAAAAAGGGGCGTTAGTCACTGCACAAATTAAACGTGTGTAACTGACTTGCTTCCAACAATTTTAAGTGCGCAAGCAGCTAAAGTTGTTACAAAAATACACAGACCAAACGGTAAGAAACTGGTTCAAAACCCTGCTGTGTCAAAATTAAAAATACGATTAATTCTTTTCCGAAATTTAAAAACTTTTTGATTCTCTGTATTGGTTGTGTTAATTGCTACCTGATCACTTAAATTTATGAGCTCTATCGCTACTAATCAAAACACGTTTTGACTTGTTCTTTTGACTGGTAAAGTAATGTTACATCCCAGTTTTTAGTTTGATACGTAGCAAAGTTTTGGTTTAAACAAAAAGTCATATATATATACATATATATATTGTAGCGTAATTTTATTTAACTCTTTCGCTCCCGCGATCATCGATTGATGATCTCGTGTTTTCAGTGTTTCTCTCAAATTTTTTTAAATTGAGTTACAAAATAAGTTTAATAAAAAATCGATTTGTGACTTTATTTTTTATCCGATTTTCATAAAATTTTCAAAAGATCATGTATAATTTGTGCCCTAATTCTTGGATTTTTATACCCAAAATGGGTTAAAAGACCAAGAACCCAGGTGCAGACGACAAAATCGGCCAAATTCTCAGCACGTGCCAACTACACTAAAATCAAATCGAGATTACATCTTCACCACATAACCAAACCCTTTATCATTGACACAGTCTGAAAACTACTCTTTTGGGGCATCATTTGACAAAATTTCAAGCGATAATAATAAATTTTATTTTTTTAAATTTCCAAATTTTTTAGGGGTCTCAAACCCCCCAAAACAAATTTGAGTGGTAAGTAGATAAAAGTAAATTTAGTGCGCAAAAAATATGATATGTTGCTAAATACCGGTTACATTTGAAAGCTTAGGAAATTTGCTTTCCAGCAATATATAACTTTAAATAGTTTAGACTAAGTGGTATATGATATTTACTGATCAAAAATGAGTACTGTACATCATGTCAGTTCAAACGCCTCCAAAAATTTTTTGACTTACCTTCACTAAATTATAATTTTTACAAAAACTACATACTATAAAAAGATAAAATAAATTGCAAATGTTTCACCACTAAAGTCGTCATTTTGTATCAAATTTCCATAGAGACAAGAAGCGAAATACAAGTTTAAAAGCTAGCAGAAGTTTGGCTTCTCTAAATCAAAGTTTGCTGTATCCCCCTTGTTTTTCAAGAAATGGGAAGGGTGTAAACAAGCGGCTGTTTCATTGTCAGTGACAGCATATTCTATTTAAACTTGATATTTTCTGAATCTTGAAGAAATTCCCTGTTCAAAAATACATAATGTTACATGGTTTAGGCTAACCTCTAGCAGATAATAACTGATCGTATTTTAGGTACTGAATTTAACTACCAAAATTTGGTACCGGTCAAAAAAACGTCATTTGTCTCAGAAAATTGCAAATTGTAGAAAACCTAGGCTTTTAGGTAAGTTTTGATTGATGTACCTTGAAAGCTTATTTCCTTAGCATCATTTTGCGACCATTTGTAAAAAAATTGGTAGAAAATAAAATCTGTAGTGATCTTTGAGGTGAGGGTACCTCTTTAATTTTGAAGACAAATACCCCCCCAGTTGGGGAGGTTCATTTGCATAAAATTTGCATATTTTCGCGCTGCCACCTTACGGACATATTTTTTCGCTTTTCACGCGGGAGCAAAAGAGTTAAGGCAAGAGTGACCTAGAATTACGTGGTTGCATTTTAAATCGAAGCTTCCATTAAATATTTTTAACAACCGTTTTAATGAGCTCATAAAAATTTCAAGAACAGGTTTGTACCAACCGGCTGAATACCACCACTGGATCCAACTGCTGATCATTCCCTAGATCAGCTCCTGACATACTTGTATCTGTTCAAAGATGTCAAATTTCTTCAAGTCACATTGGTACCAATCAATTAAAAGTTATCAATTGTATCATTATTACAAAATATTCTGGCTCGTGTAAAATTTGGAAAAGTGGTACAATTTGTTCCAGATAATATTCGGCCCCCTGTAGCTTTTTATAGCTAACTTACTATCGCGCCACCGTACGCAGTAGCTCAAAGGCATGATATTTTTCAATTTGGCTAGTCGACCAAAATTTGTGTTTGATGTGCATTATTGTAACTTAATATAATAACTTTCTTGCTCAAGAAAATTGCTGTTGCCTTGTCTAGCTACGAACTCTTTGCGCCGCTTGCTCTTTGGCGACTTTCTCTTTACGACCTCTGGTCCAGATCCCGGAGCTCAACGGTCTTCCGCCATGGGCCCATCCCTCAAAAAAGGTCGCACAAAAATAACAACAAGCCTATAGGAATTCAACTATTGACCCGATATAAGCTTACATCACATAACGAGCAATTTAATGACTGTTATTCTGTATGGATCTTGTAATGTACTTTCAACGCTGAATCACGTTTACATCGTATTTAACATTTTATCACATTTGTAAAGTGCTTCTCCTGTATAAAGCTTGGTGATGCACTTTTAAAATCGCAGATTGAGTAAACTATTTTAAACGTGTTTTGGCTTTTTCTCAATAGGTTCTGTAATGCACATTCGAAACAAAACGAAACTCTTTAAAATGTGTTTTGCATTCGTAAAGTCTTTCACCTACATCAATTTGAATGCGACTTTTCAATCCCGACTCGTCTTTGAATCGTTTAAAACATATATCACATTTGTGAAGTCTTTCACTTGTATGGATTCCGATGTGCTTTATCAATGCTAAATTTTCTTTTGACTGTTGAACATATTTTGCAATGCTAAGGTCGTTCACCTGTATGGACTCTGATGTGTTTTTTCAATGTTGAACTTTCTTTGTATCGTTTTGAACATATCTCACATTTGTATGGTCTTTCACCTGTATGGACTCTGATATGAATTTTTGATGCTGCATTTTCTCTGAATCGTTTTGAACATATCTCACATTTGTATAGCCTTTCACCAGTATGAATTCTGATATGTTGTTTCAATGTTGAATTTTGTTGGAATAGTTTTGAACATATTTCACATTTGTAAGGTCTTTCACCTGTATGGATTCTGATGTGTACTTTCAATGCTGCATTTTCTCTGAATCGTTTTGAACAAATTTTACATTCGTAAGGTTTTTCGCCGATATGGATTTTGATGTGTACTTTCAATGCTGAACTTTCTCTAAATCGTTTTGAACATATTTCACATTCGTAAGGTCTTTCACCTGTATGGACTCTGATGTGACTTTTCAATGTTGAGTCTTGTTGGAATCGTTTTGAACATATATCACATTCGTAACGTTTTTCACCTGTATGGATTCTGATGTGTTGTTTCAATGCTGAAATTTCATTAAATTGTTTTGAACATATATCACATTCATAAGATCTTTCATTTGCATGGATTCCGATGTGTCTTTTCAATGTTGAATTTTGCTTGAAACGTTTTGAACATATTTCACATTCGTAAGGTCTTTCACCTGTATGGACTCTGATGTGTCTTTTCAATGTTGAATTTCGCTTAAAACGTTTTGAACATATTTCACATTCGTATGGTCTTTCATCTGTATGGACTATGATGTGTTTTTTTAATACTGAATTTCGTTGGAAACGCTTCAAACAAATATCACATTGGTATAGTCTTTCACCTGTATGAATTTTGATGTGTGTTTTCAGTGCTGAATCGCGTTTGAAACGTTTTGAGCATATTTCACATTCGTAAGGTCTTTCACCTGTATGGACTCTAATGTGACTTTTCAATGCCGAATCTTGTCTAAAACGTTTTGAGCATATTTCACATTCGTAAGGTCTTTCATCTGTATGAATTCTAATGTGATCTTTTAATGCTGAATTTTGTTTGAAAGCTTTTGAACAAATTTCACATTCGTAAGGTCTTTCATCTGTATGGACTCTGTTGTGATTTTTCAATGTTAAATTTCGTTTGAATCGTTTTGAACATATTTCACATTCATATGGTTTTTCACTTGTAGGCATTTTCAAGTGATCTTCCAATGCTGATTTATGTTTGAATCGCTTTAAACACATGGCACACTCGAAAAACAATTTTTGTACATACAATTAAACTAGCAATAAATTCAATCTATAATGAAACAATACAAAAAAGCTTGTGACAATATTAATCAATGCTGCTCAACTAGAGGGCAATAACCGACGTGTTGATTTAACTACAAAACATATTAAAGGGCACCTATAAAACAAAACAAATCAAAGTTGATAGATAAAAATAGTTTTTACAAAAGCAGCTATTGAAGCTTTTTGTTCAAGAATCACATGTTAGCAATCGAACTAGTAAGATCTGATTCTTCATTAATCTAACGAAAAATTGCATTAATTTTTAAACTACAATTAAAGTAAATTTCCAAACATCCGTTCTAGTAAAAATGTGCAATCTGATACCTAAAAAATTTAAAATAAAATGATAAATGTGTGGTTGGATTAGAAATTACCCTATGAATGATTTGTTGAACTGAAGAGCAGGGTAAAACTCGAGTAAATGGACCATTGCAATTCTATTACAATCGCACTGAGTGACGGTGAGAATTTGACAAACAACGGTGAAAGTCAAACATACAGATTGCACAGCAAGTGCTCTGCTCTGATTAGCCAGAGACGAACAAAAATACGCACGAAGTGTGATATTTAGATGGTGACAATACAATACACTGTCTTTGTTTCAAAAGGGTGCCTTAAAATTCACTTTTCTGTATCGTGCACTTTAAATGCAGGCACCCGTATTGTGTCAAATTACGTATCAACCTTTAAATTGAATGTGCTTCGGATAAAGCCTAAAAACGAAATTTGTAGCAGTGTAAATCAGTTGCAAAATAGCAAAACCAGCTAGTACAGTAAACGACTAGAATCATACACATCGGCGGGAGCAAGGTGCTGAGACGCCGAAAGCAAACAAAAAAATATAAAAGAAGGACAAATGGTGTTTGGCCTGGCAACTCGATGACATACGAGGCGCGACACGCTACACATATCCTCTCCTCAAGCACGCGCAGCTAGCGGAGACGGGCAAAAGGACGGAAGATACTGTCGTCGATCTCGGGCTTGTCTTCCAGGCATCTAAAAGGTTAAAAGCAGCAGCACAGGATACGTGCATGCTAACAATAAAGTACAAAGATGCGTCAAAACAACACATAGACGTTATATACAAATATTTACAAAATAGCGGGACGTGGTAGTGATCAGTCTAAAATCATTAATTGAAGGCAGCTCCTGACCAGGGTTAAGGAGTAGAAAATATAATCTCCCCAAAAAACTAGAGCCTAAAACGAAGGTCGGATACAGTTTTATGTCATGGTGCTATTGCTACTGCAGACGGACACAAACAAGCTTTTGATGGGCCTTATGAAATAATGAGCAGGTGTGGAAAATGTAATGATTATCGGGTAGAAGTGAATAAGAAGGTGAAAACGTTTTAGGCAAACTTGCTGAAGAAATACAGGGTGTACATAAAGTCCTGATACAATTTAAAAATTTTGTCATGAAGTCAGTTCTCAAAATATCTGAACCACGTTTGTTTTATTTTAATCAATGTTTAATAAAGTTTTTTCCCTAATTTAATACATTTCTATATGGGCACCATTAGTTACATAAAGCACTTCATCCTCAGAAATTCGTTAAGCATATTAACTGCATTTTTTTTCGTTTTGGCTTGTCATTTAGCTGAAGTGCCTGTAATATTTGCATTTTGCAAGCGAACAATCGTAACCTCTTGCGTAGAACCTTGTGAAGCGACGCCGAAAGCAAACTAACAAAAAAATAAAAAGGACAAATGGTGTTTGGCCTGGCAACTCGATGACATGCGAAGCGCGACACGCTACACAATCCTCAAGCACTCGCAGCTAGCATAGACATGCAAAAGGACGGAAGAAGATATCGCCATCGATCTCGGGCTTGTCTTCCAGAGATCTAAAAGGTTAAAAGCAGCAGCACAGAACACGTGTGCATTGAAAATAAAGTACAAAGATGAATCAGTGCAACACATCGACGTTATACACAAATATCTACAAAATAGGGGAGCGTGGCAGTGGTCAGGCATAATTAGGCTTACCATATTTTGGTGGCTGAAAAACCGGGACGATCCAGAATAACAGGTTTGATCAAAGGGTTTTGCTATAGCTGACCAGGTAAGGTGCGAACACACTTAGCGGTATCAACATATCAGGTGTTGACCTCTTTTTTTTTGGAGGACACCTCCAATTCCAATGGAATGTGTTGATATCTAGTCAAAAGAAATAAAATGCACACTAAATGGAAGTGTCCTTCAAAAAAAAGTCAACACCGGTACTCCTGCCGCTATTGTGTCATACCCAGTCCAAATCATCATCGGGCTGGACTTCATTTTCAAAATTTTGTTGCTTTCTGGGACGGACGTTTAAATTCGGACGCCATGTTGGTTTGGCTATGATGGTTGACAGAATGCAAAAATCCGGGACTTTAGTTTAACTGACCGAGACAAAGCCTTAAAACCGGGACATATTAAAAGCCTGAGCATAGTCTGAAATCATTAATGGAAGGCAGGTTCTGATCAGAGGTAAAGAGTGAAAAATATAATTCCCCCAAAAAAACTGGAGCCTACAACATAAAACTGCCAGACCGAATCAAATAAAATAAATGGGTGTATCAAAACAAACATAAACGTGGATGCAGTTTTACGTCGTGCTTAGGCTGAGACTCGGATGCAGTTTTGTGTCATAGGCGTGGTGCCAAGTTAAGCTGAGAAGAGCTGCATCCAATATCCTCCTTGACCATCCAATATTTTTAAAGAATGATCTGTCCTTAACTGAATTATCAGTCTGCTGCGCGCGACTCATAGCGGCGAATTCCAAAGCTTAGACTTCGTTACACAGAGTATATAAATCTGGCGATCAGCTTAAACAATTGGCGACAACATTATTTTAGCAGGAAATGTATCTCACGTCGGCGGTCAGTTGTGCTACATACGAAAGCTAGCACAGCTGCCGGGCAGTAGCTTGTTTCATTGGAAATGTCACGCCACCAACTAATGCCTTGTGATCAGTAAAAAGGGTGAAAGCGCGACTCTCCAAAAAGTACCTAAATGTCGCAATGACAAGTACATTGCGAGCAATTCCCGGTCAAACACACAATAGTTAACTTGGACAGAGTTCAGAACCTTAGAAAAGAAGGCCAACGGTTTTGCATGACCATCAATAACTTGCTGCAGGACCCCGCCAACTGAAAATGTATAGGCGTCTACCACTACCTGTGTCTCAGCACCGGGAAAGCGAGTAAAGTTACACTAGCAAGCTTATTTTTGATTGAAGAAAAAGCTTCTTCTGTTTCTTTGTTCTAACATAAGGTTTGTCGGCTGTACTTGCGCGCGGAAAACATTTTATTGAAAAGTTGTAAGGTGGCTGCAGCCGCAGAGATAAATTTCCGGTAATAATTCAACATGCTTAAAAATCTACGCAATTATTTGATGTTGCTGGGCCTCGGAAAGTTTTGTATGGCGGTCACCTTGGATTCAAGGGGCGCCACTCCCTCTCGCTTCACCTTGGAACTGAGAAATACGATTTCCGTCAACGTCAAAAATGCACTGGTCGTTATATAAAATGAGACTATAATACTTTAACCTATCAAAAACAAGGGCAAGGTGCCTCATGTATTCTTTTCGCGTCTTGGAAAAAATGAGCACATCGTCAATATATACACAAATACAAAAGGGAAGTCCCCGTAAAACTTTAATAACAAAGCGCTGAAACAATGTGCCAGCATTACACGAGCCCATGGGCATTTCACGAAAGCAATAGCTACCAAGAGGCGTCACCATAGCAGTCTTTGAGATACTTTGTTCGGCAACTTCAATCTGATGATACGAAACCGGCACGATGATAGAGTGGTAAGAGCATCTGCTTCACAGTCGATAGACCAGGGTTACATTTCCCCAAGAGTCCTACCAAAAGACTTTAAAAAATGGTATTTACAGCTTTCCTGCTTGGCACTCAGAAAAATGGGAATAGTGTAAAGAACAAGCCGGCAAGGTTGCTTGTTGTGTCCTTCGGCAAGACATTTAACAGGATGCCTCTATCTTTATATGGCAGACAGGTGGCGGGGCCAAGCAGTCTTCCCGTCGTGGTAGCCCCAGTCTAACCGAGGACTTGCAAACCAAGCGTGAGCGCTAACGCAGTGCATACACATCTTCCTGCGTAATGCTCACAACAAATACGGTTCAAACGACAAGCGGTGAGTAGTGGCAAAGCGTAATTATTCTGCACGGTTTATTTAAGAGCCGGAAGTCACCCGTGACTCCGTACGAACCATCATTTTTAGAGACAAGATGAACGGGGTCAGTGTTGCCAGTTTTGCGGAATTGGGTTACTTTGGATTAAGTGTTGCGGGAAAACTTTAGCAGTCGGGGATTACAGTTTTTTGCCATTCCGTTCCACTATTTTGGGCTAGTTTTTGGGTGACAACAAGTGGAAAAGTGTAAGACAATGGTGTCTGATATGGAGAACGTTACCGTGGCTGGGGTATTTTTGTAAAAAACCAACTCCAAAATAGGCTTAACTGGCATTAAATCGGATTATTTTCCCAATTCCAAGGTGATTTGATGATCTTTGTTTTGAGATCAGCGTAAAACCGACGGTCAACTCAGATAAATTGTGGTGCAAATCAACCACGGCAGCAGCTTTGACTTGTTCTTTCTGGAAATCATGTTGAAGCAACGGCTGACTTGTCTGTGGATATCGTTGGCAAACCAAACACTGCGTTGATGCCGGTCCTGGACTGTTGTGCCAACGGCCCTGAGTAGGCTAATTTTGCAAACTATTTTTCAGCAAACAAGCTTTCAACAACGGCCCTGAATGGGCAGACTTTGCAAATTTTGGGAAAAGTTTAGACTATTTTTCAACAGGCAAGCTTTAGGCTAGTTTTAACATTACCATTTGGGCTAGAAACTTGAAAAAATCTGGCAACACTGAACGGGGCTCCCGTATGGAGAATTGGCCGGCTCGATGACATTCGAATCCTGCAGCTCAACTTGTAAAATTTTCAACTTTTTGAGCGACAGGCGTCGCACTCTGACAGGTAGGAGGTTCAGTTTACCCACACTTCATCACGCGATTGTTAATAACGGACATTAACCACTAGACATTTAATCACGTAGACCTATTAAGACTACGACATGTCATCACTTAAACATTTTAGCGCCACACAGATCATCATGTGGACATGTAAGGACTTAACCCTATCACATAAATAAATAATGTCATTATGACTTTTTCTTTTTCGCGTGATTAAGTGTCGGTCCCCTGGTATCAATGAAATGCTTGGTCTGATGCCGTGCTGGTTTCTTAAAATGCAAAAATTGAAAACGTGGTATTAATCGAGCAACTGCTAAGGGTCCTAAACGGGCGTGACCTCCTATCACTGCATACAGGTGGTGAAGGGCAATCAATCTCAGGGGGCGTGCCAGCGACAGCTTCGCTGGAACGCGAGTCTCCAAAGACGTAAGGCGGCTCAACAAGGATCTCGTCCGGTTGCACTGATTTGCCTCGGCGGGCGTCGACTAAGAGACCAAAATGGTTCGGAAAATTCAGCCCCAGCGGCCTTGACAAAAGTCCAAGCAAATGAACGATCTAGGTTCAATGTTAACTCCAATTCTACGCTCTCAAAAGTGGATACTTCAGAGTCGTTCAGGCAAGACATAAATCCAGTTACGCTCGGGTTTGTGGCAGGCCCACGGCACAGGATCACAGAACGGCAGCTACCATTGTACACCATAAATTCAATGTGGGTTGCAGGATCACGTACAATGAACAGTCCAGCTTTTATGGCTTTACGTTGTTAAGCATCCTGACCCCCATTACAAAGCCTGGATGCGTTACTCTTTTCTGGGCGGCGAGCAATAGGCCCCTTACAAACACAAGGCGATCTGCAGCGAAAAGCATCGCCGCCAAACCTTGCGTGATAAAAACATGAATTTCCGAAAGGTGGGCAAGGAGCGGGAAAAATAACGACCCCTACGAGGCCCTCGGTAAAAAGTACTGCTAAACCTGGGACGTGAAAGTAAAGAGCGCTAAAAATTACTCTCGACTTATTGATGCCACAGGTGTAGATGCAAGAAAATTAATTTGAAACGTAACGGTTTGCGAAGCAGGGCATTGCTGCAAAAATAAGTTAACCGATTCCGCTAGACGATCAACTTTGTTCGCAAGGAGTTTATCTGGAGCGGCCACAAATCGGGGGTCAGAGGTCGGCGATTGATCCTCTGCAAGGCTGCCAGTGATCTCGTCACACGATGATTTTGTCACAGCAATCTTGTCCCGTAAAAAAATCTTTTTTCGCGAAAAATAATTTCATTTAGGCACGCGGAAAACGTCTTTTTCAGGTGATTTCGTAATACTAATGAAATGCTCATTTGTTATGAGCTTTACAATTTCCAAAAAATTTACACTTTATGAACTCACTAGAGTTCAACGTTCAACGCTGTAGCGCGTTTCAACGAACAGTTTACGGTTCGGTAAAAGTGATAAAATTCAATATTACAATATTTTAAGAAATTTCCCGCATAACTGTCACTTGCAACACTAGATCTACTAAAATAGGAATCAATTTTAGATTGTTTGCGGAAAGATTCGCGTTTATCAGCAGCAAACCCGCGAAGTCGTACCGTACCAATGTGGAAGTGTTTGAAACTGTTGCTTCCGACTGAATACGGAGCCACGTTAGGCAATGGTCAAACATTTGCATTGCCTCTGCACCGAGAAAAAGAGCATTGTGATTTTTGCGTTAAATGTTGTGTATTCTCGTCTGCATCCTCTTCTTCATCACATTCGTTCTCTTGTGCTACTAAAACATCAACTATTCCCTGCTCATCCAAATATTTATAACCCGGCTCATCAGCATGAAACCAGCCATCAATATCAGAGGTCGTCAATTAAATGTCTAGTGTGGCAAATTGTTCTACGAAATTGTTATTCAGCCCTCTCTCGGAACTAATTTCGTTTTCTTCCACAGAAAATTCGCCGACAATATAGTATTTTAGCTTTTTTTAGTGGGATTTAGCGTAGAGTTTTCCAGAAAATATTCCTGCAACATCTAGTTAAAAGCAATCTAATTTTGAAATGTAGTAGCAAAATAGAGCGACCGGATAATTGAATAAGAGGTACGGATAATCGAGAAAGCAATGTAGCAATATTTATCAGTGACCAGTCGCTGTCTGATAACAAAAATAGCAGATTAAAAAAACTCCTATTTAAATATGCGGCCAAAAAAATGTCAGGCCCAAATTTAAGAGCATGTTATGAATCCTCTTTCAACGGAACTGACAATATAGTTCAGGGGTGTGCAGTGCGAAATTTTGTTTTCTGCTGAAGGAATTAAAGATATGGCTACCTTTGTTGGCAAACCTATTACTTACATCCCAAACAAAGCGGTGTCACACAGGAAATTCGGATATATTGGAGAAATTATAGCTTTGAAAATATAGATCTACAAATAAGTCTTCACCACCAGTTTAAACAAACGCTGCCAACGCTTGATTGAGACTAAGCAAAATGGAAACAGATTGGTTTACGCACTTTAAATGGCCGGCAAAATTTTCATGAAGCCAAAAATTGGTCCGCCTGATGTAGTAAAAAATAAAATGAAGCAGCTTGACAAAATATTGATATTTTAGCCAAATTTACATTTTATTTGGTTTCTATTTTGCTTCACGGTTTCTGTGACGTGAACGTAAAATTAAACAAAGCGTTTCTGTGACGAAATCATCGTGTGACGAGATCACTGTCAACCCTCTGCTACTACACGATCAGCACGACGTTTTAAGTCATTCAAGTTGTCCATGGGGCCAGCTAAGAGAACTCGTCGACGTTTGATGGCAATCTATCCATGAACAATTTCTTCAGCACAACATGGGAGCCCTTAGCGCCTAACAGCTTACGCATCTCGGCAAGCAACTCCGTGGGTTTGCGGTCGCCCAGATCACAAGCTTGCAGCAACTGGTGCTTTTTGGTTTCGCCAAAAATCTCAACGAGCACCCTTTTCAATAAATGTAAAAGTAAACAGGGTCTAAGCCCAGCAGCATGTGCTCGACACGTTGCAAATGTCGCAGCTCTAAAGAGCTTAATGAAAGCTCGTGCCTCTGAAACTCGGAAGCAATCTTCATGGCAAAAATGTTCTCCACCATCAGAAACCACAGTCTGACGGGCAACTACCATCACTTCCTTAGGCTTCAGCATCAACAGAGTTCTCTGCTAGTGAATCCAGCCACATTGAAAATTGCGCACTCGGGACACTTGTCAATTGCTGCCGCCACATGGCTCCTCGGCGTCTTAACGATGCGTGGTAGACCGACTTCTGGCTCATTAAACTTATATTATTGAATTAAAAACTATACAGAAAAAAACGAAAAACAAACACTTAACTTTTAAATTCACACAAGGATTAGTCAAGTTTCTTCTGCAAATTCAGTGAATGATTTAGCTGCTTCCTTTTTACTGTTTCTGTCTTCCTTCTGGCAATCACTTCGGGGTCCCCCAATGTAGAAAACTTTTCTTTGAACGAGAGCGTGCTGACTGAACCCCAATTGCTGGGAACTATGGCAGTCACAAAGAAGGAAGCGCAATGGTAACATTTTTATTACATCAATTTCCAGACTATAACTCATGCAGTTGTTGGTTGTCAGACAACCAAAATCACGTCCGTCCGCCACGACGTTCAACGAAGAAAAAAAGCAAGAAAATCTCCGACCGCATGGTCGTTAGCAAAATACTGCACACGTCACCAACAACTAGGTCGCTGCAGACGCCTAGAAAACTACGTCACTGCGCAGGTCGTATAAACAAAAACAATAGACAAACAAAAGACAGCGGGAAAGTCAAGCCGATCAACGAGCTACCATGAGAAAACAAAAAATAAACATTATCTGGCCTTAATAAAAAAACAAAAATATGTGTGTGTGATTTTAGACGCATGCAATAATAATGCACGAATACGCGGAGCAAAATTAATCGCAATCAACTCTTGTCACGCCGCAACTGGTGGATTAGCCACAATCTTTAAACTACACGCTGCTGTTTTCAACTAGTCTATGAGAGGAGCTCGTAACAGCGCGATGGTGTGGTGGTTAGAGCGTTCGCATCGTAGTCGGTAGACCTGGGGTTCATTCCCTAAGTCGAGTCATACCAAAAAGACTTTAAAAACTGGTATTCACAGCTTTCCTGCTTGGAGCTCAGCATATAAAAAGGATAGTGTGGAGAACAAGCCGGCAAGCTTGCTAGTTGTGTCCTTGGGCAAGGCACTCAACGGGATGCTTCCACCTTTATGTGGCAGACAGGTGGCCCTCCCGTACTTCACCGGGTTACAATTGTGAAGTTGCTAACCCAGCATGTCACACGACTCTTGGGTACCCACCAGTGGCAGTCCGCCTTGTTTGTGGTGGGGCTACCAGTCATTCATGACTGGTTCAAAATGGGTTGCCATCTTTCCCCTAGCCTAATTTCAATTAGATTGACGGCATGAATCTAAATTGCCGTTCATGCCGTACCTCCATCCCGAAGAAGAGGAGGGGTAACCACAAACAACAAACAAATAGGGGAGCTCGCGCTAATAAGCCAGCGCAAACAATTACTCCAGTCGCCAACTACAGGGACTATTGTTCAAAATCGAACATCATAGGTGATATAACAGATATCAGTTTACGGCTAGATTGCCGGAAAGCCATAGGGCTAAGATTTCTGGTGCGAGATTACATCGCCAGGCGTGCAAACTATAGGCGCACGATTTCTTTTAAGCGGAGATAGCCGAGCTGCTACAAACCTGACGGTAGGTTATAATTAAATCGTCGGATATAGCAACAATAATAGTACAATAACTGGGCGTCGAACTAGGAACGCACGAAGTTGCAAAATAGCAAACACAGCTGGTACAGCAAACAACTAAAATCACACACACATCGGCGGGAGCAAGGTGCTGAGCCGTCGAAAGCAAACTAACAAAAAAAGGACAAAAGGTGTTTGGCATGGCAACTCGATGACATGCGAGGCACGACACGCTACACCAGCATGTTTAGTCTCACGAGAAAGGGCACAAACCATGAAAACATCATTACACTATATCAAGCTCAGCTTTATTGAATGTTCGTTTACCGTGACAAGCAAACCAGCTAATCTTAATAAAACATGATATCAGGCAATGTACATTTTAACTTTCTGCACTGGTTGGGAGAAAAAAAATGATGTAAAATAAGATGGAGGTTAAACAACAAAAAACAGATTCATAAATGGGAAGAGTATGTGACCCAAAAAGTTCTGATATAAGGATCTATTAGGCTTAGTTTCAGAAAACAATATCGCATCGTTTTGTGATTTCCATCTAGAAACTGGATGAAAGTTGATTAGCGTGCAAATTTGAACCTAAGAATCTGTTGTCATCTTTTCAATTGTACTGTATATGTTGACACATTGCTTTTTACAATTTTATTTTTAGCCTTTGGCTGAGGAATGGAAAAGTAGGATCTCAGGTAAGTGATCTCAGGTAAGCGGCATAGACCGAAGCCGATTTCCTGGGAGAAAAACAGTTGGGGAAGTTAGAAGAGGAAGAAGACGAGGAAGATGAGCTAGCGATAGAGCGAAGAAGAGAGTGTACAGATTTAGGGTTAGATTTAGGTGAAAGAAAAGCGCAAGTCGCCTGCCATGCCTCCGCCTTGGCGATGACTGACGAGGCACGTCGAAAAGTGGAAATGTAAGCCTGGTGATCTTCATCACTTCTGTGAGCGGCAGCGAAAGCCTTGCGTCTTTCACTAACCGCACTCTCCACCTCAGCAGACCACCAGGCTTTAGGAGGGCGTTTCATGCGGCCGAAAGGAATGCAAGATTCGGCCGTATTCAGTGCCAGAGAGGTAAAGAGAGCAGCAGCAGAGGAAAGAGACGAGTATTCCTCTGCAGAAGGACAGTGAGATTCAAAGTAGGAAGTAAAGTCATGCCAGCGAGCTTTCTGAAAATTGAAAGAAGGAAACGCTCATTGGGGCGAAAGACCGGAGAGAGAGGGGCGGATAGAAGGATTGGTAGGTGGTCAGAACCCAGGTCCTGAAGCACCTCCCAGAAGCAAGAAAAGGCAAAAGAGCAAAGGAGATGTCAGGAGAGGAGCAACTGCCAGTGGAGCAATGGAGAAGGGTGGGTGTGTCATGATCGTTGAGGGGGAGGAGGTCAAAGGAGATGACCTGGTCGAATACTTCCTCCCCGCAGGGGTCGGAAGTAACTCTTGAGTCCAAAGGGGGTGATGGCAATTAAAGTCCCCCAGAATGAAGAGATTTCTGGAGGAGGGAAGAATGGAGGGAGAAACGGAATCAGTTCTGCCATCAGTTGGGGAGGAGCAAATAGGGGGGCATACACATTAAGAAATGAGAGCGAGGAGGAGTTGTTTAGAGAGATGTTGATCCCTACATAATCAGAGTAGGGATCAAGCGAAGAAAGAGTGGAGGTAGAAAGTTCAGAAAAAGATAGGCCCTGCCTGACGAAAATGACAACGCCACCACTAGCATGCGTGGTATCAGAAGAGAGAATGCCAGACCGGGAGTGGGTACGATCAGAATGCAGAGCAGAGAATCCAGGAATTTGGAAAGAGGAGGAAGAGGAGTTAAGATTGGATTCCTGAATGCAAATAAGGTCGACAGGATGGGATGAAAGATAGTGGAGTAGTTTAGTGCTCCTGGCTCGAAAACCTCCAGCATTCCATTGAAGAACCCTCAGAGAGTCAGGGGGGAGTGAAGGCAGGAGCTGCAAAAGGAAAGCCAGGAGCAAGGGACGGTGGTGGGGGGCAGAGGAAGAAGATATAGAATGGGCAGATGGAGGATAAGTTGTTTGGAGATGTTGAATTTACACGTATAAATTTTACATGAAATGTTCTGAGTTTTAAACCCGCAGTCTTTCGATTCAGACCTGACACTTAGTTCATCATGTCGTGCTGTTGGTAGTTGGATTTTGTGCCCTTTGCCCCGAGTATTTCAGGATTTGCGTTCAAGCACGCACGCTTCTTGCTTTCATATCGGCGTCGCGTCTTTGCATCGTTGCCGCTGTGCTGTTGCAGCTGCGCTGCATTCTCCGTCAGCTAAGCTTTGCTCGCTTGCTGCTTGCCTATACAAATAGACCGAGCCAAAGAAACGTTTGAAAAACGAGATTGATTGGGAAGTTACAACTGTGAGAACGGTCAAAACATTTGTGTGAATTTAACTGTTGGAAGATTTGTATAAAATAACCGTTGGAGATTGCCATTGCTGTTTGGATTACAAGTTACTGAACGTTCTGTGTATATTTTGGATCGGTTCCGTCATAGTCCGACAACCGTATTTCTAACACTCCCCCATATTGATGCCGCATCAATACACAAATACTTATAACATCGGGTGGAAGTGAGCTCTAGACTACGCGTAAGAATTCGGCTATATACACCTGTCTCAGCAGCCTCAGTCTTCCAAAGCTGATTAAAAAGGCTGCTGTTACAGGAGACGAGGGTGGGGTGAGAAAGCAGCATTAGCAGAGGCCGGGCTAGATTGCAGTGGAGGTATACATGTCGAATAAGCCTGAGGAGGGAGTCACAGTGATTTGGCAGGGGGGCAGCTCCAAGAGTGAGAACTGCCAAGAGCTCTAAATTCAAAAAGGGAAAGTTGTGAGCACCTTAGATGGACCCATTTGGAGCAAGCGCAGCATTGCACTGACTTGCCCCGCCAGGTCACATTTCCAGTGCACACAGAGCAAGGAAAAATGGGGCCAAGGTTGGGATGAACGTTACCGCTCATCAAGAGAAGGAGAATGAGGAGACGAAGAAGGGCAAAAGAAGGACAGGAGAAAAGAAAACAGGCGACCGATTTTAAAGAAGCAGTGTGCTGCCCTTCTGCGGTCGTTCAGGGGACAGCATAGCGAAAAAATGAAGGGGAGTCCCTGGGGTAACTGGGACCCTCAGAAAGGCCAACAGCCATTTCGACCCAACCCAAACGGGGTCGGGGACCGCACCACCATGTTGTGGCAGCTGTTGATTGGTGCAGAAAAATTAATTAACATCGGCGACAGGGTCTAGTAAATGAAACTGGTTATACAGGGTGGCCCAAAAGTAGGTATATAGTTATTAAAAGTAGGGTTTGGGTCCAAAAGTAGATTTGTAGTTCTTATGTAGGCACTTTTAAACCTCTAGAATGATAGTTATATCTTAAATGGAAACTGTTTAATCTTTTTAGTGCTCAAAATGTCCTTCTTTACATCTGTTCAAAACACTCTAACATACCGTGCAGCACAAATTTCAATTTGCATCAATTTCTCTGAATGCGTCATAAATGCAATCTTTTAATTCATTTACTGTTTTGGGATTCTTCTCCTTGTTCTTTACATACTCTTTGTTCTTTACAACACCCCAAAAAAAGAAATCCATTGGTGTCAGGTCAGGTGAGCATGGTGGCCATTCAATGCTACCTGTTCTTCCGAACCAACGCTGTGTAAAGACTTTGTTAAGGTAATCTCTTACTCTTAACGCATAATGTGGAGAAGTTCCATCTTGCTGAAAGAAGAGTTCATCAAAGTTAGGTTTAGTTTGAAGTTGTGGCACTACCACTTCACAAAGAATTTCCAAATAGTTCTCTCCATTAACTGTATGCCTACTTTTGGGCCACATAAAGTGCACTGCTGGTAACTTCAAAGCACATAAAAAATAGTTTAATAACTGTATACCTACTTTTGGGCCACCCTGTAGTAGCAGTCATGGCAAAGTTCTTGTGTCTTTCGAAATTATAATTTGAGGCGATGCTCCTATTGAGTTGCAGTAGTGGTGGTACAAGTGAATGGTGTTAGTACCATAAGTCACTAAAAAGTGGGTCTGAACATAAATTTGTTATCGTATAGCAAAAATACAGGGTGGGTAAAACAAAAAAATGAACAATTGACAAATATGATCGCTTTCTGGTAGTTGCAAAAACAAAATAATTTAAATAAATTTTGAGCAATTAATTGAAAAGTAAATAGATCTTATTAGGATAAGGAGTAAAAATTGCCTCGAGCTGGTCATTAGTTAATTTTTGTATTGAAGAGTGGTTACGTCTTTCCACCAACTTCGAAAACCAAATTATTTCTCCATCACCATTATAAAGCTTCAAGTATATTAAATTTAGTTGAAGCAATACAAAGCAAATAAAATGTGATGCAAGCTACTTAGCACGTAAAAAAACAAAACATAACCTACATCGTGGGCGATCTCTGGTCGTCTTCGTGTACCCTCTGTTTCCCGTAGAGGTATTTTTGATGTTGTAAACTGAGTCACAGCGTTTTCGAGATTTTTCACGATTTGGGGTAGCTCTAAAACAGTAGCATTGTTAATCATTCATTACACAGCAGCACAAGTCAACAACGTAATGGAGTAAGTCTTGGCGGCATTTTATAGCAATTATAATCAATCACAGCCCCCTATTATTTTTTCCATGTACAATCACTTCGTTCTTGTACAACAACTACAAATAATAAACCAAGACAGGCGGAATGTTAAACATTAACACCCATCCTAGGTCAAATAACAATGAAAGTAAGCCATAAATTGCATTACCAATTTTGCACAAGTTCGGTATCGTAGTGTAAGTAAGCTAGTACAGTATCCGACTTTAATTTGAAACACTGAAAGTTCAGCCTTGACACCTTGCATGCTTCAAAGCCATAATCGAATTGGTTGCTGTGGTCTGCCAACTCAAGCTTTGCATTATTATCGACGTTTTATGGGAGACCATGACACTTACAAAATGGTAGTTTCACAATCATTCATAATTTTACCCGCATTTTGGAGTCATCAAATCGAAATGTATCGTTTTTACAAAAAGTTTGTTGCACCCATACTGGAATATTTTTACCAATTCATTTTATCTAATTCTTGTAGATTAAAGATCAATAATCAAATTAACTGATATGCTTTTACCTTCCAAAGCAATTGTACAACTTTGCAATTGCTTAAATTTTTCTTCTTGATGAAGCAATTGCTTTCACACACCAGCTCCTCCTTAGTGAGCTGGTACAACAAACTTTCTTCTGAAGATGTCTATAAATTAAAAGAGAATAAACAATATCTGAAGTCTTGCAAAATATCTTTACAATTTTGCTTTGCTTGGAAACCTACAAAAAGCTTTGTTTACTTCTTCAACTATAAGTAAAAATAGTCGGCTATTAATGATTTGTGGTCATTTTTATGGGATATATATATTACGAAAGACGAAGCACATACGAGATAGTATTTTAGGTGTGGATATAGGCAGGGATGGGGAGCTGGCCAAACATAGACTAGGTTCCAGCTCCGGAGCTAGCAATTTTCAAATCTATGGCTCCTGCTCCAGCTCCCGAGCTAGTGTTTAGATTTATGTGGAGCCAGCTCCAGCACTGGCTCCAGCTTTAGTCAAGTTTTCAAGGTTTTACTTTTCTGGCAGCTATTAAGTCTTTTGTAAACTCTGAAAATAAATATTGAGATGAAACTGAAAAATAACAAATCAAATGAGCTCTTCTAGTTTGAGATCCATTTAGTCACAGTTACTTAATAGGGACATCTTTCAACTACAACACAATTTCACTGTCTAGATCTGTTATTGCTTTTTATTTTATTGGGAGGCAAGTCTTGTCAAATAATGTGGTTCATTCCACACATGAATAACAGTACTAAGCATTATTTCCAATGATTTTAAACTAGTGGAGCAAATCTATCTACACTTGTGTGCAGTAACTTAAAGGCAGCAATCCTTAACTATATCAATTTCTTTTACCCTTTTCATGATTGGCAATAACTAAAAAGCTTTCTGAAAATTGCATTCTAAAATCGTGTGTTTGCCTTTTGTCAACTGCAAAACTTTTTGTTTTTGAGATCAACTTTTAAGATTCTTTTAAAAAAATATGAAGACCTTGTTTTGGAAATCAACTTTTGAATAGCATTTGCTTAATTTGTATTGGTCTTCAAAATACTCTTAAGGTATAGTGCTTTGCAAAAACTGTTTAAGTTATATCCAGTAAATTGAGTTTGAAAAAAGGGCTAAGTGGAAAAAGGCTGAGAAGCACTAGTTTAAGGAAACTAATAGGTGAGAAGATATGTCACACGCAATAGCATTAAGCTACAGTACATACTGCTAAACTGTCAATATTTATTTCATATACCAATGCTTTGCAAACTAACTAGTTTATGAAGGAGCCATTAAGTTTGCTGGAAAATACTGGTTATTCACTTTTGGTAAAGCAGCTGCAGAGACGTAGTGGTAATTGCTCCTGACTTTGAAATTCCTAAAGAGCATCAAAGGTATTCATTAGGAAGGGGATCTAGAGTTTGAAGTGCAGATTTGCTCCAGCTAAAAGTGTGGTTTGAAAGCGTGTGAAATGATAGAAATACAATGAATGATTATGTCTCAGCCAGTAAAATAAAGGAAAAAAAGGCATAAAATCAAGCAACAGCAAAAAAATAACTTGAAAGAAAACATTGGATGATAATCAAACTATTGTCACAACCAGGGGCGCCGACTACGGGCATGCGGTCATGCCACGCATGCCAGCACATTTGACTACACTCAACACATGGAGGTCAGATACAAGCTAGAGTCAGTTGAAAAACAACATAAGCAGGCAAGAGTGTATATCAATGGTCCCCAAACTTTGATCAAACGATCTCCGGAAGTTATGGGATGTAGCCCGAAATGCTGATCTCCAAAAAAAAAGGTCATCGCCTCTCTCACCGCAACCCGTCATGCCTGCCGCAACTTCTGGAGATTGTCGGCCATTACTTTACAAACATTTTCACGTAAATTTCGCAGACCAACTTCGGAGACCAGGCGCTCGCACTGTGGCACGAAATCCTTACACGGGCCGTATGTTTGGCACCCCTGTCATAGATAATCAAACGGTAATGTTTTAATTTTGACGTCATAAAGTTTGCGCATGCCCGGTAAAATCACAAACTCGGCGCCTATGGTCACAACCTGTAATTTCTGTGATTTTTGGACACTGCTGATTTTCTAGTAACAGTTAATTTTAAAGAACCAAGGATGGTGTCAAACGTTTTGTACAAAAAGGAAAAAGTTTATTTAATATTGCTTTGCACATCAACACAATAACCACATTAACAATACACAAAAAAAACACTTGTAGCAAAAGCCAGGGAGCATCAAGAAACCTTTGGGTTAATGAGTCAAGATGCTCCCTAATCTCAGCAGATTAAAATGTAAGCAAAATCCGTTAAGTGACACAGTTATAACTTGAGTACACTATTAAAGAAAGAATTGAGTTAAGTTTTTATCAAATAATAAATAAAAAAATAAAAAAAAGGAAACGGAACAAACAATGACAATAAATGTTTTTTACACAATCAGATATTTTTGAAAGAGTTAATATTCTTTTAATAATTTTACTTTATATGCTTTTCTAAAAGAAACCCAGTGCATGCTCTTTAATTCTGATTCAAGGTTACCCCACAGCTTTAAACCTCTGTGAGAGAATAGCTCTTGACAATATAATTTATTTATTTGAGGGCGATAGTAAGCAGTCAAAATTATCAATCTTGTTTTGTGATGCGTAGTATTTATCTTGCAAAAATAATCATTAAGTTTTTAGGCAATTGATTATGATGCAGTCGATACATAAGTTAATGTTTTTCATAACTTGAAAATCTAAGTAGAATCATTGAGCAGGTTAAGTAATATATGCAAAACATTTCATTAAACATAAGGCAGTGGCTATTTTGCTGTCGACGGCAATTTACCCTCAGAGACTATTTTGCCGTGAGGTATTTGTGATTGGTCAATCTTAATGACGTACTAAACATGTGACTTTTGGTCGTCTCTGATTGGTCAATTTTAAAAACCAATTAAAAAAATTTTGCACCCCCACGTCTCTATCCCCCACCCTGTACACTCCCTTGCAGTGTACACTGCCCCGTACATTTACATACCGGGCCTGCCCCTTCAGTGTACACTGCCTTTCTTTTAAAGCCCTGGCTGAGATTCGAACCCACAACCATGGTATCTCAAGACCACCGCTCTATTCACTACACCACAGAGTCACTGGTGCGATTATAGCAAATTTAGCTATAAAAACACACGTGAATGATCACGGCAAAATAGATTCCAAGGGCAAATTGCCGTCGACGGCAAAATAGCCACTGCCTAAACATAAATCAAAAAATTCTTACCAGAATTTCCAACCATCAAAATGTTTAATGCTGCTTTAGATTTACTCCACTTCATAAAAAATACTTCACTTTGCTTTTTATTACTCAGTAGATTTTTGCGAAAAATGTCTTTTTGAAAACTTTTCAGACTAAAAGAAGTTTTCAATTTCTGATAAAGAAACCACTTCAAAAGTGGAATCTTCAATAAATTTAAGTAATGCCTTTACTATCATTAACTAGTGAACAGGTTGAAAAATTAATATCTATTGATATCAATAATATCTGAACACATGAAATAAAGTATCTACCGGTACATACTGCTGTTTAACACATCCTTTGAAGAATCCAAGCCTAATAGAAAAAAACTATTGTAAAGAATAAAACTTCACCTTGACGTTTAAACACAGCAATACCAGTACTACAGTACTTGCAGTTTCTCTAAGTGCAACATTTCAAATTTGCATATCTCAAGTCACAGTAGTTGTGTACAAAAAGAAGCTAGCAAGTCCACCCGTCTACTGCAGTGTTCCCTTTAAACGCGAAGAAAGTCCGAAATTATGTCCGGTGGATTCGCGGTTGAAATTCAACAATGCGTAAAAAAATGTCCGGGGGTTTTTGCTAACTTTTTCAATTTGATGAAATTTTTGCAGTTTTTTTAGCAAAATCTTTAATCTACTATTAAATGCGCGGGAGACAGTGAAAAGAAATCCAAGTTATGACCCAATGACCGACGCTTTTTCAGAGCAGTGCAACGTCTCACGCAACATCACGCTGTTGTGACGCAACAGCGAGTGACGGCGACTTAAAATATGTTGTTGTTGTTGTTGATTACCCGACCCCTTCCGAGGGATGGGGGCATGGCGGAAGATCATGGAGCCCCAGAAGCCAGACAACTCCCCAGGGTCTGGACCAGAGGTCGTAGAGAGACAGAGAGTCGCCAAATGGTGAGCGGCGCAAAGAGTCCGTAGCTGAACAGTGCAGAGTGAGATGAGAGGTGTCCTGGGACGAGTGTCCACAGACGCTGCAGGAAGAATTCTCGATTCTGCCAATCATAGAGAGATAAAAATTTAACAGAAGGCAGTGTCCGTTGCAGCGTAGATGAGAGAGGACACAGCAAGCGTGACGAGGGAAGCACAGGTTCCTCGGTGAAAATCGAGGGAACCTGTGGGTCAAAGAATTTCGATGAGACAGTACGCCTCCAGTCCGAGAAAAGACAAGATTGGATACGAGAGATAAGAGGAGAGAGACTACAAGGGATTGCGACGGGCACAAGTAGCGCTCCCCGTCTGGCCAGCTCGTCAGCCGCGTTGTTCCCCGAGAGAAACGAGTATCCGAAGACCCATTGTAGCCTGATAGAGCAGGAAGAGAGAGAAGACAGTTCCTGCAGATCTGCCACAGAGTTTGAGATAAGAGGAAAGATGGAGGAGAGGACAGGGTGGCGAGGACAGAACGAGAGTCAGATAGTAGGAGAAGAGAAATGGCAGACTTGTTGGTGCTACCGAGACCAGCAAAGAGCGTGCAGAATGGCGCAGGCTTCAGCAGAAAAACTTGAACAAACTTGGCCTGCTGAAGAGGAAAGACTGGCCTCAGTGCCACAGAGAAAGCAGTTGGCAAGAATCCCAGAGCCGCTCTTGCCAAAAAGAAAAGCAACAGAGCCGTCTGTCCAGAGTATCAGATCATGAGGGAGGAGAGAGTCAAGGTGGGCGAGAGACTCACCTTGGCGAGAGAGAGGAGGATCAGAGCGAGAGCATGGAGAGGTAAGGGTGAACTCCACGGTGAACGAAGGCAAATTCCTAAGAGGAAAGGAGGGCAAGGACTTGAAATATCTCGCACGCCAATGTCACATTTTTTGTATTTCAAATTATCTCTCAAGCAATTAACTTAGGGTAAAAATATATTTGCTTACTTTTTAACAGCCGATATCAATCGTAGATAAAGAAATAATAGCAAGCAGCTCCCAAACTTCAGTTTTAAGACAAGACATCATTTTTCGAGAGAAGTTTGAAACTGGACTTGCTTAAAATCTTTATGTTTTCCATGCGTTACAACGCCTATTTCAATCGTGCTTGTTAAGATAAAAAAAAAAGCACATAGCTCTCGGTTTCAGCGTAGCACAAAAAACACCACTTTTTAAGGGAATGGTTCAGTTATTGTACGTTATAAATAAATAGCCTTTTTTAATTGCCTTTCATAAACACTAAAAATAAAAAAGAATATGACTTTTAGCCAATTTTATTTTTGAATCTCCTTCAGAAATTTTTTTTCTAAAAAAAGTAGCTGACAGATAAGTACTGCGACAACTTTCCAGTCATGATTAAAATAAGCCTTAAAGCGCGAAAAAATCTGAATTGTGGTTTCGATCTTTTATTTTTTAAGAGATTTTATATTGAAATTTAGCTATTTTGCTATTAGTTGCTTGAAAGGTAATTTGTAAAACAGTAGAATTTGCCAATGATGTTATGGGATTTAAGAAAAAACTGCAGTTCACAATCAGAGACATAGCAGCCGCCCCCCAAACCCTTCAATTGGGGGGGGGGGCCAGGCCAACTTTGGGGGCCCAAGTTAGTCTGAAATTGCTTTTTGGCTAGGTGACTATTTTCAGTTCAGCAGACTTGTTTACAACCGATTTAAACTGTAGGAAGAAATTGGCTTGTGACATCATAAGTGAATGCAACGTCATTTTATCTCGCAGAATCTAGAATATTTCGATTGATTTTCTGGTAGAATCTTGAATATTCGATTGACGTAACAATGCCGTTGTTACGCAACAATCATAGAATGGTCTGGAATTCTGTTTGGCTATAAATACCGGGACAATATATATATACACTGCAGAGTGCAGATAAAGTATTTTATTGACATTGTATAGAATGAAACGTTCAAAAAGTGGTGCTCAAAAGAGAAAAGAAGCAGCCACTGCTCGAGATGCTGTAGCGAAATTGCCAAAGATGACAGATTTTTTCAAGATTACTGAGCAGAGTAGACCTGGCACTAGTACCGAGAGGGATGAAGAAAACTATAGTGTACAAGAAAAAGAAGACTATGACGATCAGCATCAAAGTGATTGTGAATTTCCAAAAAATGTAAGTTGTGATTTACCTGCCAATACGCAACCTTCAATATCAAAAATAACTGAATCTCAATTTACCCCTATCCCTGATGACCTATGTAAATGGCCTGAAAGTATTTCTGATGCTCAACGATGTGATATAGTAAAGCGTGGACCACATCAACTAATAATGAATTTTCCATATAATAACACAACTCCAAGGCGACGTTTTTCCTCCAACCATTATAAACGTGTGTTACCTAATGGTGAAAGTGTTTCACGGTCGTGGCTAGTTTATTCTGGGGAATCAGATCAAGTTTTTTGCTTTTGTTGTAAGCTATTTGGAAAAACACTAAGCTCCTTTTGTAGTGGTATAAATACATGGGAGGGTTTTTCGAAAAAACTGAAAGACCATGAAAACGGCATTTCCCACCAAGAATGCTGCAGTCAATGGATGTTGCTAGCTGAAGGGATAAGAAATTCATCCACTATCGACAAACGCGAGATGAATATTTTTTTCAATGAAAGACGTTTTTGGAGAAATGTTTTAGAGAGACTTATCGACATTGCCTTGTTTCTATCGGAAAGGAATCTTGCTTTTAGAGGATCTGAAGAAGTCTTAGGATCTCCTCACAATGGAAATTTTCTGGGTATATTTGAGCTTTTGGCAAGAAGAGATCCGATCCTAAAAGAGCTTCAAGACAGAATCAAGAATAAAAACACTAAAGATCACTATTTGAGTCCTACCATACAAAACCAACTAATTGAATTGCTAGCGACAGAAGTTGAAAAAGAAAATTTACAGCAATTGAAATTGGCAAAATATTTTTCTATAATTTTGGACTGCACTCCAGATATGTGACATCATGAACAAATGTCTGTCATTCTCCGTTATGTACTATGTAATGAAGAAGCTGCTGTTGTTAAAGAAACATTTTTTGGCTACTTGAGAATAAGTGACAGTACTGGGAAAGGCTTGTTGGACGCTTTCTTAGAAAAAGCGACCGAACTGCAACTCGAATTGTCTGATTGTCGAGGTCAGTCATATGATAATGGTGCTAACATGAAAGGAAAACATTCTGGGGTCCAAGCAAGAATGCTAGACATCAATCCCAAAGCTGTTTACGTGCCCTGTGCAAACCATACCCTAAACTTAGTTGTTGTTGACAGTGCTAATTCATCGACGGAAGCATTGACATTTTTTGGAGTACTTACAAGGTTGTATGTGCTGTTTTCTTCCTCTGCTCAGCGTTGGGAAATTTTGAAGAAACATGTGGAGCTGTCCATAAAGTCACAATCTGATACTCGTTGGGAAAGCAGGATTAAATGTATCAAACCTCTTCGATACAATTTAAAAGAGGTGTTGCTGGCACTGAAAGACTTGGAAGCCATTTCCATAGAAAGAAAAGATGGAAGAGCTGCCTCAGAAACAAAATCGTTGATAGCTCATTTATCAAAATGGAGTTTTCTTTTGTCGGTGTTTATTTGGTATGATATCCTATTCCAAGTCAATAAAGCAAGCAAGATTCTTCAATCGTATGGAGTCTCCCTTCATACAATGGAAACGGAAATCCAGGCAACTGAAAAGTTTTTGCAAAACTATCGCACAACGGGTTATGACAGTGCCGCAACATCTGCTGTTGAAATAGCACAGGAATTGGATATTGATCCTTCTTTTCCTCCGTCAAGAAGTGGAAAGAAAAGAAGATTGTTTGATTACCAAGGTGAAGAGGAACAACGAGCTACTCCTGAACTGAAATTTAAAAGCAACTTTTTCTATCTATTAATAGACCAGGCTATTATGTCAATAAAGGAGCGCTTTAATTTGTTACGTGAGGTTTCTTCCGCCTTTTCGTTTTTGTACACACGAGACAAACTTTTGCTTGTGCAACAAGAAAATGCTCTTCTTACTTGCTGTAAAGAGTTCCAAAAAAAGTTCGGTGACATTGATTCTGATGAAATGAGCGCTGAGCTACAGCGGTTTGTTTTAATTTTACAAAAAAAACGCAATCTCAATACGGCTCAAGACTTTCTGAACTATCTTCTAAAGACTCATTTATTTGAATTGTATCCGAATGTGTACATCGCACTTCGAATCTTACTAACTTGCCCCGTGACTGTTGCCAGCGCTGAAAGAAGCTTCAGCAAATTGAAACTGATCAAAACTTTTAATAGAACGTCTATGACAGACAGTAGACTATCTTCATTAGCCATGTTGTCAATTGAAAATGACTGCGCCCGATCTCTTGATTATGACAATGTCATAACAGCATTTGCGAACAAAAAGGTTCGCTCCAGACTATTTAAATGATACTGTGTTTTTATAAGTTTTTCATGTTTTTCAGTGTCATTGCTTTCGTTTCGCAGTGTCTGCATAAATGTCCTACTGAACTGGCATCGGTGCCGAATTTTTTATGACTTGCACCTTCGGTATCGGCATGCTTTATTCTGACATTAGCCTGTTTACTTATGTACAAATTATGGTGTATTTTCTTAATGCAGCTTTTCAATTTTACACCTCTAAAGTGATATGACCTGTGCGCAGGGGCTCTTGCGCTTACTTTGGGGGGGCCGAAATTGGAGTGCTACGGGACTGTTCACAATTAACCATTCCAAAGTGGTCTTTTGATTTAGCATTAAGGTGTATTATTCAATTTGGTTTATCAGTGTAAAAAAAAATTACTAAGTAGTCGAAACTGACAGAAAGTCGTGGAATGTGTAAAAAAACTTTTGCCAAAGTGCTATTGTGCACACGTGGCTATTCATCTACCCGTACATACAAGCGCCGGGTAAAGTATTCCCCAAAAATTTTTTCTGAGGAATGCAGCCCCCTCGTAAATGCAGTGAAATTACGTGATTCTAAATGAATAGACCTTAATATTTTTTGCAGTCGCGCCTCTCAGTGAAACCCTGTAGTTTTATGTGTAGTTACAAATATTAGCATTTCAATTTTTTTATTAGACTTAAAAGCCGCTTTTATCAAACTTGCGAATATTCGCGTCTACGAATTTCTCTTTTTCCTTTGGTCAATTTTCAAATGCTTTTCACAAAGATAAAATTTTACCTATCAAATATTTGCGACCTCTTTTCACGGATTCGGTAAATGGTTAATTAAAACTCAATAAGAACGAAAAAAATATTTAGCTAGCTATATTACCACGACTCTCAACAAGGGTTTTGTAAACAAGCTTTAGAAGTGCCTCAAACCTACCATTACTTTCTCCACAATATCTAGCAAATTAATCGCGATTCGCTGTTTTTTCGCATCTGGAACAAAACTTCCTAAAATTTTACGGGTTTGTTTTCCTGCGTAGTTTGTGAAATTAGTTGACAAGGCTCAGGTGAAATTTGTTATCGCTCATCAACATTTGTTTCTGAGATACACTTTACGAAGAAAGCAAGACGCACATTCTACTACCGCTACATCATACAAAAATCCTAGTTTTCTTCATTCAAGTTGCGGGGCTTTGGCCATCAAATACTTTCCAATTTGAGATAGAAAATTTACTTGCAATAGCAAAACCCTGTTGTTTAATTGATTACGATAAGAAAAATGTAAGTTGTGTAATTATTTACCGTAATTAAGCAACAATTAAAGTTCTCGAGTAATTTTTGATATGTCATAATTGCGGTATGACCTAGAGTATGGGTACCGATTCCGACAACTAGCACCCCGCACTGTGTGTTACTAGTGTGTTACACAGCGCGACCCGACAGGAGACGTGACTAGCGCCAGATACCGCTTAACAATCTTCAAACTTTTCCCTCGGAAGGCCACATTGCTGAATTTTTAAAGCTTCGGGGCCAAGATCAAGTTAATGTAGATATTAAGTAACGACTAGTAACGTCAGAGCTGGTGTTATGTTACTAGAAAAAGTGGTGACCCCCGAAAAAATAGCCACCTTTCTTGCGGTGAGCTATAATGCCAATCGAGCAATTTGAATAAATTGAAGCGGATCAGTTTGAGAAACACTGCACTGTAAATTTGTTTTGTAATTATGAAAGGGGCTCCACGGGCCGAATAAAAAGCCTTGGCGAGCCGTAGTTTGGATACCCCTGACTTAAAACAATGTGTGTTTTGCACTTTTGTCAGGCTTTTCTAGTGCAGGACGAGACAGGCGAATAAACTAATAACAAAACGCAGTGCAATAACGTAAACGTTTAACAAGGCTCTTGCTCTTAGAGCATCGGTTTAACAAGGCTCTTGCTCTCAGAGCATCGGTTTGGCTCCCTGCAAACTCTACCAAAAATAGCCTACTTGTTTAAAAACGCGTTGTTGCGATAACACTGGTTTTTGTGAAAAAAATAGTTGATGATTTCTTTTGGTATTTTTTGTTGTTTACTTTGTGAAATATGGTATCTAGAAGTTTTGCACAGGCCTATGGCTAGGATATAGGTGGAATCTGTTGTTAAAGTTTTGAATTCTTCCTTTGGAGTTGTATGGTTAAAACTCTTACACAAGGAGAGAACAAGCGACCTTGCTGACTTTTTCTCTTCACTATTCTATTCGTGCTGAACGCCATGCAGTGGAGCTGTGAATAGGGCTTTTGAGATTTTCGATATGACGCTACGAAAGAATTAACTCCATGTTTATCGACTGCTAAGCGGTCGTGCTATCCTCTGCAACACTACGCCGGTCTAGTTGACTGTAGCGGAAAAATGGCAAAAAGATTTTAACTGAGACACAACACAACGATTACGAGCGAGCCCTTTGTTGTACTAAGCTATATCGCCAACAAAATCGAGAGTTCAAGTATAAATCGAAGAAGGGTTGTGCCTCAGTTCTTCGATTTATACTTGATCTCTCGATTTTGTGGGCGATATAGCTCAGTACAATAAAGGGCTCCCTGGTAATCGTAAGTTCAACGCCGGTATATTGTTAGCGTTGTAGTGCACTTGAGAAAAGCACTTCACTGCAGTTTTTCGAGCAGAAATGCTCTGGGCCACTGCCAGCAATAATGTGCTGGCAATCCCGAAGCGTGACTGAGTACAACCATGTTCTATGTGTAACCATAAAGAGTTTCTCCTGACTGTAGAACAAAAATCATGTGAAATACATCAAAATGGATTGGATTAACTTTCCCGTGATTTGGTACCGGTATCATTTCAGAATGGATTTAAACTGCGTACAAATTACTGGTGTTCGAAACGAAGATATTTCGTATCGTTTCGCCGCAAAATTGCTTTGTTTTGAATTAACTTCCTTAGAGAAGAATTTTGTTTTGTTTCAAAATCCAAGCAATTTCGTTTCGTTATGCGCTCGAAACCAAACCGTCAAAAGTTGGACTCATCCCGTGTGACGAACATGCTTTACACGTTAGCCGCATTGAACACACGAGCGGCCATATACCATCGTCGAACAAATTTTTGAAGGGTACGATGGCACAGATGATTTCTTTTCGTGTAGCACTGTTTGTCTACAGTAAAATTTCGTTTCGTTTCGCCCTAGTAAAATTCGTTCCGAACAGCCCAAATACAAATTAATAAAACTTGTGACTTGTAGTCGCGAAGTCATTTTGTGTAACTTGAGATGCAGAATTTACCTAAAAAAATTTAAATACACTTGGATTAGAATATGATAATTTTGGTCGAACTTTTTTTAAAATATCTTATTAAAATTTCTGGAAAAATTACTTCCACCAAATGTTTTTAGGGATACGCCCTAAAAACGTAATAATACGTAATAATACTGTTGCGTAATAATACTTGACAATATTCGTTTCTCGCTGTCATAAAAAGTTTTCACCACAAGCCGTCTTAGTATTTCAGCATATCCTTGGGTCGTGATATTTTATAAAAATATTTTTTTAGTAAATTTGGGTTGGTTTAAAAAAGGGGGCTCGGAAAGCACACTAGCCTAGATGCTACTACTAGCTGTTACTGAATCGACCCATCAAGCGATATCTTAAATGATAAGTCCATTGAATACTATTCTAATTTCTTTTCTTTATTTTATTAGCTTACTCGACCAGTTGATCTAATTAGCGAATCAAACTCATACCTGCTGATCCTCAAAACTGAATTTCTCTAGTAAACATGACATCATGACGCAAAGCTATATCTGTGACAATTTAAAAAACTAAGATCACCTGGCTTGGTAGTTGTTAAAGTTATTCAATTTTTATCCGGTTTTATGCCCTTCACGGATTTATCCGGATTCATCTCATTCCTTCCGCAACTCCTCGTACTCCATCTCGCCACATGGCTCGATTCAGGAATCTTTCATCATTCAATCAATGTTTTCTGTCTCCTCTTCCGCTTTTTTCTTTCAAGACTTTTAGGTCGTCCTCCCTTTCTCTTGCCACTCGCTTCAAGATCTAAGGCAGCTTTCAAAACACTATCATTATCTCTTGTCAGCACCTGTCTGTATCATCTCCATTTGCTTTGGCCAACCTATTAATGGTTTCTTATATTTCCAACATGTCCATCTGTTCTTCAGTAGCCTTTTCGTCCACAACTTTTCGTTTTCCTTAAAATTATTTTCTTTTACACACCATGACTTGCTTCCACGCAGTGTTGTTGATTTCAAGAAGTGTAAAACCATTTTTTTTAAAAGCATGAAACCACAACAGCTGTTCTTTGTAATTTTTATTTGAGTTCGTTCGTAATGCCCTAACTCTCTTTTGAATGTCGTTTTGCCTGAAGGGACTAATGTGTCGAAATAAAGTTTGTTTGAAACTTGGGTAGACTAAGCTATTTATTATTGACAGAAATTGTTGTTTGTTGCTCAAAGGTTAAGGTTTTGTGCGAACGACAACCTACTGTGTAGGTCAGGGCTGGGGTGTCAAACTGGCGGTCCGCCAAGTCCTGTTGTGTAAACCGTATCATTTAAATACTGATATGAAATTGAAGACAATGCCAATGTTTGCTGGTAGCTTATTGTGTCTAAACATTTACTCTGTGATGAGCTTCAAGTAACTGGACCTCGTTCTCAATGACTGATGCACATCTTAACGTTAAAAGTTTTGATTGCTCAATTTTTGTTGCCAGATAGAGGCATGTAGGTGCAGGTCTAGCATTTTTATTTGAGTGGAGATGCTTTTATGCCTCTGATCATAAATCTTTTCTAGTTCAATACTTTCTCAATTCTTTATATTGGTTGTGTTAACTGCTACCTGAGCACTTAAATTCATGAGCCCTATCGCTCTATTGGGTAGATTGTGACATTGCAATGCACTTTCTTTTTTTGTTTCTCAAATGTGTTTTAAAATTCATTTTTCTGCATTGTGCACTTTAAATGCAGGCGCCCGTATAGTGTCAAATTACGTATCAATCTTTAAATTGAATGTGCTATGGATAAAGCCTGCAAAAATGAAATTTGTAGCAGTGTAAAAATAGCAAACACAGCTTGTGCAGTAAAGAACTAGAGTCACACACATCGGCCGGAGCAAGGCGCTGAGACGCCGAAAGCAAACTAACAAAAAAATATAAAAAAAGGGGACAAAAGATGTTTGGCAGGGCAACTCGATGACATGGGAGGAGCGACACGCCACACAATTCCTCTCCTCAAGCACGCGCAGCTAGCGGAGACATGCAAAAGGACGGAAGAAGATACTGTCGTCGATCTCGGGCTTGTCTTCCAGGCATCCAAAAGGTGAAAAGCAGCAGCCAGGATACGTGTACACTGAAAATAAAGTACAAAGATGAATCAATACAACATATAGTCGTTATATACAAATATTTACAAAATAGCGGAGCGTGGCAGTGGTCAGGCACAGTTTGGCTTACCATATTTTGGTGATTGAAAAAACGGGACAATTCAGAACAACAGATTTGATTTGGGTTTTGCTATAGCTGACCAGGTAAGGTGCGGACACACTTAGCGGTAGCAGATTAGGTGTTGACCTCATTTTTTGGAGGACACCTCGAATTTCAGTGGAATGTATTGATATCTAGTGAAAAGATATAAAATTTACACTAAATGAAGGTGTCCTCCAAAAAAAGGTCAACACCGGTACTCCTGCTGCTATTGTGTCACACCCAATCCATATCATCATCTGTTTGGATTTCATTTTTAAAATTTTGTTGCTTACCGGGACGGACGTTTAAATTTGGACGCATGGTAGGTCTTCCTATGCTGGCTGACATAATGCAAAAAACCTCGACTTTAGTTTAACTGACCGAGACAAAACCTTAAAAACCGGGACTGTCCCGGCCAAAACGGGACGTATGGTAAGCCTAGGCATAGTCTGAAATCATTAATTGAAGGCAGTTCCTGTCCAGAGCTAAGTAAAAATATAGTCTCCCCCCAAAAAACTGGAGCCAAAAACATAAAACTGCAAGGCCGAACCAAATGAAATAGAAGGGTGTATCAAAACAAGCATAAACATGGGTTCAGTTTTACGTCATGCTTAGGACGAGATCCGGATGCAGTTTTACGTCATACCTAAGACAAAGGCCGGATACAGTTTTATGTCATAGTACTATCGTTACTGCCGACGGACACAAACAAGCTCCTGATGCAATGGAAAGGGCATTATGAAATAATGAGCAGGTGTGGAAAAGGTAATGATTATCAAGTAGAAGTGAATAAGAAGGTGAAAATGCTTCATGCAAACATGCTAAACAAATATATCGAAAGAGCTGACCAGGACGGACCACCACATCAAAATTTGGACGAGAACCAGGTAATGTCTTATGATGTTTGTGCTGCGATCACAGGAAGAAATGAAGATCTGAATGTAAACGACAATGAAATAATGGAATTGGCTAATTGTCATCAGAAGGAAACAGTATAGGACGTCAAGTTGGGGATTGAACTGACTAAAACACAACAGAAAGAGATGATGAACATCTTGCCAAAACACAAAAAAGTTTTTCGGATATTCCAGGTAAAACTGACATGATCAATCATAAGATAGAACTAAGTGACAATAATCCAGTTAGGTCTCGGCCTTATCTTTTGCCGTATACCATGCGGTAACATCTCAAAAAGGAAATAAAATACATGCTTAGTCTCGGAATCATCCGAGAATCGAACTCACCATTCGCATTCTCGGTTGTGATTGTGAAGATGAATGAGACCGCATCTGCGTTGACTATCGGAAATTAAACAAGCTCACAGTAGCAGACCCGGAGCCTATGACCACCGCAGTAGATTTATTCCAGCAGCTGGTAAAAGCAAGTATTACTCCAAGATTAATCTCAGCAAGGGACACTGGCAAATCTCAGTTGCGGAAGAGGACATCGAAAAGACTGCATTTGTAACGCCTGGCGATACATACAATTTTCTGAGGATGCCTTTTGGGATGAAAAATTCGGGAGCAACGTTGGTTCGCGGAATGAGGAAGATTTTAGCTGGAATGAATAACGTTGATAGCTATATTGATGACCTCACAATACATACCAATGACTGGCAAACGCATCTAAAAGTGTTGGAGGAATTGGTTTGAGGATTGCAGAAAGCAAGACTTATAGCAAAACCGTCTAAATGTGTATTTGGGGCCAAATTCGCTGAATTTCTCGGACATCATATCGGTCGTGACTGCATCACGATTAATGAGGACAAGTTAGAGAAAATTCGTACGGCACGAAAACCGACTACGAAGACGGAGGTAAGATCGTTTTTGGGGTTTGCGAACTATTACCGCGCCCACATCCCCACATATGCAGCGGTTGCAACGCCATTGACTGATATTACGTGCAAGGGACAACCAAACAAGATTCGATGGGAGCGAGCTCAAGAAAAGGCCTTCAGCAGCTTGCGAGACTGTTTATTGAAGCGACCAATCTTAACGCTGCCAGATCATAGCAAGCCGTTTATACTATGAACTGATGCTTCGAACTGCGGGCTGGGTGCCGCCCTCATGCAACAGCATGACGAGAGACTGTGTCCAGTGGTGTATGCCAGTAAGAAACTTGCGCCAGGTGAGACCAAATAATCAACTCAAGAAATGGAATGCTTGGGTATTGTGTGGGACATAACAAAGTTCCGACTATACTTAGCTGGTAGGCCGTATATTTTACAAACTGATCACCAGCATCTTGCATACATAAACAAAAACAAGTATTAGAACGGCCTCATAATGCAATGAGCCCTGGCTTTACAAGGGTACCAATATCCTTCTTGACCAAGGAGTGGATATCAAGTAAAACGAGGCCGAAATTTTTGTACCAGACAGAGGGATTATCGTTAGACTTAAAAGCTGTTTTAACTGTAGGATGAATACGAGGGATAGTGTGGAGAACAAGCCGGCACGCTTGCTTGTTGTGCCCTTGGGCAAGACACTTAACGGGATGCCTCTATTTTCGTGTGTCAGACAGGTGGTGGGGCCAAGCAGTCTACCCGTCGTGGTGGCCTCAGTCTAACTGAAGACTTGCAAACCGAGCGTGAGCGCTAACGCAGTGTAAAGACATGTTCCAGCATAATGCTCACAACAAATATGGCTCAAACGACGAAGAAAAAGATCGGAAGTGATCTGAGTGGGACAGTTGAAGCGTCCAATCTAGTGTAAAAGGAACGCGTTCGCACACTCTTTCGCCGTTACGTCACACAATGAAATCTACTCTACGAGCCTGATAAAACGCCAATGATGGACAAAAGCTAAGAGTAACCATTGGAAACCGGTAAGGGGTCAACGATGTCAACATGAATGTGTAAAAGCCTTTTATTAGGATCCATAAACGACTGCACTGGTGCTCGATTGTGTCGTATAACGTTCACACATTGACATTTGATACACGTCTGAACAAAAGTTCTGATGTCAGGCCTCATTCCAAACCAAACAAACCTCTGGCCGACCAGCTTCTCGCTTGCCTGGTTTCCTGGATGTGACAAGGCAAGCAACATATCGAAGAACGTTTTTTGAAAGATAACAACAATTAATGGTCGAAAAACTCTTAGAGAAATGTCCCAAAGCAGAGGCTGGACACAGCCAGGCAAAGACTTTAAAGAATGATCGGTCCTTAATTAAATTATCAGTTTGCTGCACGCGACTCATAGCGGCCAAATCCACAGCTTGGACTTCGTTACACAGAGCATATAAATCCGGCAGTCGGCTCAAACAATCGGCAACAACATTATTTTAGCAGGAAATGTATCTCACGTCGGCGGTCAGTTGTGCTACACACGAAAGCTGGCACAACTGCCAGGCAGTAGCTTGTTTCATTGGAAATGTCACAGCGCTCACTAATGGCTTGTGATCGGTAATAAGGGTGAAAGCGTGACCCTCCAAAAAGTACCTAAAATGTCGCACTGACAAGTACATTGCGAGCAATTTCCAGTCGAACGCACAATAATTAACTTGGGCAGAGTCCAGAGCCTTAGAAAAGAAGGCCAACGGTTTTGCATGACCATCAATAACTTGCTGCAGAACCCCACCAACCGAAAATGTATAGGCGTCTACCACCACCTGTATCTTAGCACCTAACACAGGGAAAGCGAATAAAGTCACACTAACAAGCTTACTCGTATATTTGATGGCATAAAAAACTTCTTCTGTCTCTTCGTTCCAACATAGGGTTTGTCGGCTGTACTTACGCGCGGAAAGCATTTTATGCAAAGATAACAAGGTGGCTGCAGCCGCAGGGATAAATCTCCGGTAATAATTATAATTTAACATGCCTAAGAATCTACGCAATTGTTTCATGTTGCTGGGCCTCCGGAAAGTTTGTATGGCGGTCACCTTGGATTCAAGGGGCGCCACTCCCTCTTGGTTTACCTTGGGACTGAGAAAAACGATTTCGTCAAAGTCAAAAACGCACTGGTCGTTATTTAAAATGAGGCCATAATACTTTTTAACCTATCAAAAACAAGGGTATGGTGCCTCATGTGTTCTTTTCTTGTCTTGGAAAAAATTAACACATCGTCAATAGTTACAAATACAAAAGGGAAGTCCCCTTAAAACTTTAATACCAAAGCGCTGAAACAATGTGCCAGCATTACACGAGCCCATGGGAATTTCACGAAAGCAATAGCTACCAAGAGGCGTCACCATAGCAGTCTTAGACATATCGTGTTCGGGCAATTTCGATTTGATGATACGAAAGCTGGCGATGATAGGAAACCGGCGTGATGACGTAGTGGTTAGAGTATCTGATTCGCAGTCGATAGACCTGCGGTTCATTTCCCAAGTCGAGTCATATCAAAAGACATTAAGAACTTTAAAATCTTTGATTCATTTATTGAAAGAACTAAGAAGCGCAGCACCAAAACAAAATTGCTTTTTGTGCATTATTGCATGTTATGACATTCAAAATGGAGGAAGTTTTTGTTTCCTTTTTAAGCTATTTGACCCGCAAAAATGAAATATTGTACACACCGATCTTGAAAATGCTTTTCGCTCTAAGTTGTTGATATCTTTTAGCGATTGCAATGGAAAAACGTTTATAAAGTTACGATCATAAGTCTTCTTTTGGTGTGATTGGGCAAGTCTATCAACAGCCGCTCTTAGACTTATTGTTTCTATTTTCAGTTCTTCCGGAGTTGCAAATATTTTTTCTGAAATCAAACGAATACGTTACAAAAGAACTTAAAAATTATCACACGTACAGCACTTTAACACATTTTTACTTGTATTTACCATAACTTTACTAGAACCGATAAGTCGATAACACTGCAGCAAGTACACAGGGTACCGATGAATTTATCCAACGGTATAAAACTATGTCTTCACAATGCTTTATCAACATCACTAATTTTACCTACTTTTGTGATATTAATAATGCAGTATACCTCATACCTAAAATGTGTTTGAAAGCTGAGGCTGGGACAGCAGAGCTACTTGAAGCAAGATTTTGAGAATGTTGCTTCACGCTATCTACAAATACAAGTTTAACACTTTAAAGTGGTTATTTTGAAATTGAGTTGTTGTTGTTGTTTTTCGGCTTTTCCCAATTAAGGGTAGCCATAGCAGATAATTTCTGATCTGCATTTTTATTGCATGGCGTTTGTTTTACTGTAAGATGCCCTTCCTGCTACCAACCCTCTTTTCAAAGGGAAAACGGGATCACCTGTCTTCCACATGAAGGTGGAGACATCCTACCAAGTGCCTTGCCCAAGGACACAAAAGACAAACTTGCCGGCTTGTTCTGCACAACATCCCTTAAATGCCGAGCGCCAAGCAATAAAGCTGTGGATACCATTTTTCAAGTCTTTTGGTATGATTCGACAAGGGGAATGAACCCCAGGTCTACCGACTGCAAAGCAGACGCTCTAACCACTACGCCATTGCGTGGGTACATTTTAAAATTGAGTAAAAAGTCCAAATGACTAAGAGCTTACTGGCTAACAATGGTAAAGATGACATTGGAAAAGACCATGAAGTTGCTGGCAAATTGCTCAGATCAGATGTTTTTTCACACAGAATAAATGACCCAGGTATTTTATCATCAGATGCGTCAAGCTCCGATAAACACTCTAAATCCAGAAATTAAAATAACACCCCGCAAAAAGTTGTTTTACGAGGCTTCAAAAATATAAAACACAGGTTACTGGTTATTAAAAAGTTTCGTTACCTCTAACAAAGAAACGTTTATGAAAATTTGATTTTCTTTCCGCAAAGCACATTAATGATTGGTTTCTCCTGAAACCGAAGAATGAAAAAATATTGACGCAATCACTGAATTCGATAAATGAAATTTATGCAGACTTCGGGGTGGTACATGGGTGCTGTACCAGCGACTTCGACAAATTTTTTCGTTTTGTAATTGGTTTACACGATTCTGGTGATGAACTTGATTCAAAGCGGAACGGTCTCAAAGATCTTCTAAAGCAACAAAATTACACTATTGCAAAGTGAAAATAAGGACAGGTTTGCTACAGCGATAATTAGCTCAAAAAAGTACATTCACAATTTTTATTTCAGTTTTGAAATAGGAGTGTACAACAGCAGATTTTTGATTTATGCTGTAGATTTACGTTGTTTATCATGGTTATAGTTTTGTGTCATGACGTCACATTAGCTTGAGAAATCGAGATTTGGGTTAAATAAATAGTAATTAGATTTTAATGCAATCCATTTGGGGCCTAACAGTCGAAGTTTCACCTTGGTAAGCGTCTATCATATTTAAAACATCACTTTTAACTCTGTTTTGTTTAGATAAAACACCTCGTGGCCTTCGGTGGGAGGAGTTACGCGGAAGCAGGTCGCCATATGCTGTAGGAGGCCATGGTCATACCGTCGTACTGCAGTATAATTTAAATGGGAAGGGAAAAAAAACTTTCATGCGAAGTGATACTGTAGTCCAGGCGTTCTTAAACTTTTTGCTTAACTTAATTGTGTGCTAAAAAGTATTCTGGGAATGCTTCTTTTGTGGAGATCAACTTTTTCAAAAATATTTTCGAAACTTAGGCTGTTTTTTGGTAAAACTTGTTTCTGCTTTTTCCCAATTTGAACGTTTTTTTATTAAAATTTTTGGTTTGTACCAGTATCTTAATCGCGTACCGCTACCCTTAAACTTATCTCACATGGTCCAGTTTGAGGACTCCTAGTGTAGTATAAACGTGTTTGGATATTTTATGCATATGCTATGTTGTCTGATTTTTTTAAAAAAGCTCGTTACCAAGTATAAAATAGGAACATTTTGCGGAAAAAGTTTTCGGTTTGGCACCTGTAATAAAATGCAGATTTGGAAGTCAGCTCTGGGACCGATAAGCACATCTGATCAGGTGCCTATCTGGAAACCAGATCTGGGCCTGATAAGCACACCTGATCAGGTGGAGATCTTGAAGCCTGACAAGGCACAAATGTCACAGCCAGATCTGGCAAAAATGAGCACGCCAGATCGGGCTGAAAGTCTGGTCCAGATCTGGCATGAAAAGATTGTCTGTTGATGCCAGATCACATCCAGATGTTTTTTCCAGATAGAAGTAGCTATCGGGGTACTAATTGTAGCCTGGTAATAGAGGAGAGAGAAGATGGTTTCTGCTTCAGAGAGTAAGATAGAAGGAAGAACAGAGGATGTAGCGTCAGAATTGTGCTTTCTGATTAGTTTTGCTACATAATAGCCGAAACGCGTTTTCCTCTGTCTTTCGTAGCTAGTAAACAGCAGCAACTTGTATCGTTTCACCTTTATTAATGAATGGCAAAAGCGCAGCCAAACACGAGTAATATCTATTCAAATGATTGATACTCGAAAACAAACATAGAAAACGGTTTCAAAGAAGTTTTTGCCCAATTTCAAAGTTGATATATTTTGATGAATACGAACGTTTTAGCAAATACAATTGCAGCATTTGTTGCTGCGCTGCTCATATTTAGTTTCAAAAATAGCCAACGCGGGTGGTAATTATACTAGTTGTTCTTAAAAGTACATACTCACAAATGAACGAATTGCAAGCAAGCCGGCTCAGAGCAAACACAAAACATTAAGATTTAAGTCTCTCATCCTGGCTCGGATCACCGGTTCGATTCCAGGAGTAAACGCAACAGAAGAAACAAACGCACAGCGAGAGTCTGAGAGGAGAAAGGAAAAAAATGGCAGACTTTGTTTCAGCATTTTAAGTCTTCTAAGCATATTGTTAGCTCTAGCTACGAGCTAATCGATTTCTAGTTGTCGTATTCTATCTGAGATAGGGCTACAGGGGGTAAAGCAGCCTGGGGAATGGACACGGTATCAGCTCAGCAGCAGACGAATATGATATCAACGAATATATTATACTACTGTGAACAACTACAATGCCCCAACAGCACCCAGCAGCATGCACCACGTGAATCAATACACTATTATTAATTTGGGTGATGCAGGCTGGGTTCCACAGCAACAATAGATACGGTAGACGGTCACCGGTATCAACACTATTTTAACTATCGTAAACGCAAACAATGCATGCAAAACCTACCACTAAAACACCTTGAACCTGTAGCTGCAAGGAGAAAGGCAAATAGATAAAGATGCTAGGCCTAGGTAAGCCAGGCCCAGCACTACGAAGCACACTTCAAATACCATACATAGTAGGCTACCATACCTAACTATATCATGAATAGATACATCACTACTAATTACACTAAATTAGCACAGGTTCTACCTAGAGTAACTGGATAGCGACTAGTAAAGAAATTACGTAATCGCTAACCACGCCAAGAACAGTATCTGGTAACCGGAAAGCACTAACTCTACACGTTATCAAAGGATCAATGTACACATAGAGCGAAGTGGCGCTAACATAGCCGGCCCAAAGCGAATTACATACCAGCGACGGTAAATGAGCTTTTACAGATAAAGCGCTACGAGATACATCAACAATTGATCACTAGGTGTCACATGGGAGATCGATGCACAAGGTAAGTTAGCACACGAACAAAATTTGAAACAAGAAACATAAATTCACACATGCCTCGTAAGAGAGTAACGTATTGTGATGTTTTGGCACCACATTCAATGATATACGGATCAAACTAGGACGAGGCTAATGATTAACAATCAATAACGAAGAAACAGCATAACTAGCACGTAAAGACACAAACTAAAACATGATTATCCATGGCATAAACGAATCTGCCTAGTGGCAGCCAATAGTAAAAGGGGTTATGCAAGGTGGCAATCATTGGTCGGCGTGGTCATTAATATCGCCTTCCAGCCAACACAGCTTTCTTATGTCACGCTCATAGGTTTTGCCACTTGCATCACGTACTGTAACCCGCCGCACATGCCCAAATTTGTCAGGGCTAACATTAATGACAATTGCGCGATCATAAACGCAACGCGGCTTTACATCATTAGAGCTGACCAACACATGGTCGCCGATTTTGATATTACGTTGCGTTTGCAACCATTTTGCGCGCCTTTGTAGAAGTGGCAAGTATTCTTCAGACCAGCGTCGCCAAAACTCATCAGCATGTCTCTGAGAGGCTCTCCAGGAAGAGCGCATACCGTCAGAAGCAACAAACACATCAGTAGGCAGTACAGGATCAACGCAACCAGTCAAAATACTAAGTGGGCTCAGTGCACGGAGATCATTGGGATCAGCACTGACCCGTGTAATGGGGCGACTATTCAATATCAGTTGTACTTCACGAAATAGGGTCTCCAGGCCCTTCTCAGTCAACGTGCGCAATTTCTTGTCTTCTTGCAGAGCAGACATGGTTTTTCGGACAAGACGTATCATTGATTCCCACACCCCACCTTGATGGGATGCTAAAGGGGGATTAAATTTCCAGTCGACACCATTTTGCGCCATAGCAGCAGTCATCAATCTCTTGTCTAATCGAGCTAGCCCTCGCTTTAGCTCTGCATGAGCTCCAACAAAGTTCGTGCCATTGTCCGAGTACAGAACTCGGGTGGCTCCTCCAGTGACGGAAAGGAACCGACGGTAGGCCATCAGAAATGATTCAGTACTCAAATCTTCGGCTACCTCTAAGTGAATAGCTCGGGTGGCAAGGCATGAAAATATGCAGCCATACCTCTTCAAATTATTCCGGCCTTGCCGGACTAGAATCGGCCCGAAATAATCGACAGCAGTGTTTGTAAAGGGCCGATTCCGTGACTCAATGCGGGCAAGCGGGAGTGGCGCCATAAGCTGGGCGCTAGGGGCGGCATCACGATTGCGACAGTTCATGCAGAGTAATCGAATGTAGTGCTTTACTGTTCGTTTACCACCCAAAACAAAGTAATTCTTGGTGAGTTCATTCATGACAAACCCGCTAGCAAAATGCCCAATCTTACAATGCAAGTCCATAATTATTAAGCCTGTTAATGCATGACGTCGTGGTAGCACTATAGGGTGCTTGAAATCATACGATAAGTCCGATCTATGCAACCGACCACCAATTCTAATCAGTCCTTCTTCAACATACGGACAATAAGCAAGCAATGGACGACAAACGCCCTTAATATATGTATCACAAACTTTAATATTTCTACATTCTAAGGCATCCGCAACACCAGGAAGTGCGGTGCGCTGTGCAACACAAATCAGAGCCTTGAGGGCTTCAGCATATTCATTTGCAGAAATAGGACCAGATACAACCACAGAGGGAGTACAGTTTTTCAAAACTCTATTTCGCAGTATACGCTTTAAGCGTAGCCACCATGCTGCCGCTCTCACCAATCTTGGGAGCGTACTATAATGAGCGATCAGTTTTTCAGATAAAATGTCTTTAGAAACAGTAATTTCGGCAACATTCACATTAGCATAAGCACATTCAGAAAATTCACGAACATTGTCAGGCACACTATTACCTTCAGTGTCAACAGATAAGGTCCGAGTGGCCATAGACGAACCCTCTTCCCCTTGCAACAAAAAGGGGGGACTCTCAAGCCATTCTCGAGCACGTTCTGCACACGACGGTTTTAAACCACGTGAGAAAAGGTCTGCAGGATTTCTCTTCGTGTCCACCCACCGCCATTGCGTCGAATTAGTGACCTGAAGTATACGTTTAACACGATTTGCCTCAAAAACCGGCAATCTCTTGTCAGGATTTTTAACGTAACCGAGTACAGTCTGTGAATCACACCAAAATACAACAGAATCAAACTTACAACCAATTTGACGAATCAGAACAGACGACGTTTTTACCGCTTCGTAGGCGGCATGCAACTCTGCACGAGGAGTCGTAGTACATTCAGCAGGGAGCACTCTAGATTTTCCCATCACAAATGAAAGAGCAAAATGCCCCTTATTGCAAGTTAGCATATAAAAAACAAAGCCGAAAGCATGTTTACTAGCATCAGTGAAGCAATGCAAATGTATATATTCTGCATCTGTGAGTCCAGCAAATCGACGCGGCAATTTTATACCATCTAAATTACGCAAGCCCTTTATCCACCTCAGCCAACGCATTTTTTCAACATACGGCAAATTGCTATCATCCCAACCCAGATTGGAACGTGAAAGACTTTGCAGAATTAATTTTGCCGGCAACAGGAAGGGCGAAACTATCCCAAGGGGGTCGTACCATCGGCTAAGAAAAGACAACAGGCCGCGACGCGTAAGCACATAATCGCAACTCGCTGCGGATATATGAAAACAGTCCGAACTTGGTGACCAGCACACACCCAAAGTCTTTTGCTCAGGAATGTCCTCAAATCGCAAATCTAGCTCAGCGTACCGAGGCAATAGACGCTCGCTAGCAACACCGTTTAGCAGTTCAGGGTGGTTGCTGGAAAACTTCATAAGCTTAAAACCACCACATGTCAACAACTTATCCAGTTCGTCAATCAATGCAACAAGACCTTCAGAGGTCGCAACGCTTTTCAAAAGATCATCAACATAAAAGTTCATATTCACAGTATTACGAGTCTCAACAGAAAACTTTGATTGATTGTCCACAACAGTTCGTCGCAGTGCGTATCCCGCCACACTCGGCGAAGAAGTCAGCCCAAATGCATGTACTGACATTTCATACGTATTTACAACTTCATCAGGATTTCCATCACGCCAATACAAAAACCTTAGAGCACTTCTGTCAGAAGGATCTACCCGCACCTGATGGAACATGCTCCTTATGTCAGCCACCACAGCATATTCATGCAAACGAAATCGCAAAAGAACTCCGAGTAATAAGTTTGTATTATTGAGTCCCTGTAAGAGCCGTTTATTTAATGTAACACCTTTATAACAACAGGATGCATCAAACACAATTCGAAACTTCTCACCCTTTGTATTGTGGTGAGGAATGTACCAAACCTTACCTTCTTCTCCTTGTTGAACATCCGGATCCACCAAAGCTGCATATCCATGCTCAATCATTTCATTAATTTTTTGAGTGTACTTTGCAAGGGTATTCGGATTAGATTTCAGCCGTCGCCCTAAGCTACTCAATCGTGACAAAGCGATTGGTCGATTGTTAGGGAGCCCAGGCTTGTTCGAAACCCAGGGCAGGGCAATCTGGTAATGTCCATCAATTATGTTACAACTACTGTCCATGGTAGCCGTGGCCCGATCATCATTAACTGAAGGGGCTCGGTAATCGCGCTCAACGTCTGGTGTGGGCCCCCCAGTGCCATTACAAGTTGGGCACTGTCCTTTATTGGCAGGAGAAACCACAGCCAATTTCAACAAGTCTGCATCAGATCGATCGTCAAGGCCTACAATGTGGCACACAACATTTTCTTCAAGTGAAGATTGACTGTAGCAGTCATTTCCATACAAAAACCAGCCAAGAACTGTTCTCCCAGCACATAGTTTCTCTTCCCCAGCATCCCGCCTTTCAATAAGCTCATGGAGAATGCGATAGTTCAAACCAATCAACAAATCAACAGTAGTTCGGTCAATCAATGGTATATCAACATCAGATAAATGTGGATAATTCTCAAAATCACTTGCAGAAGGAATACTGGAACGTAAATCTGATAGTCTGTCAACCACTTGCACCCCTTTTAAAGTGAAGGATGCAGTCTCGTTGAGACCACGAATCTCAATCTGTGTTTCAAATGTGTCTGATGTGCGGTGTTCCCCATTAGCCATGCAAAGATGACTACGTATGGGAGTTCCCACAAGCGACAGCTTATCATATAGGCTCTTCGAGATAAGGTGAGTGTCCGAACCATCATCCAGTAAGGCTAAGACGTCACGTCCGAGACCAGATCGCATATTTGTAACTCTTACAGGCAAAACCTTCAACCTGGTTCTGCCCCATGCACTGCGAGCTGTATTGGCATGGGCAGCACGATTACAAGTAGGCTCTGCTCCCACCACTGATGCCACAGCAGCATCGGTCTCGTCCCTTTTGTTTAAAGTCTCAGGGGTAGAGATTTTCTCAGAATTATCAAAACGGTGAAGGAGCGTGTGGTGAGCACCATTACATTTCTGACAACGACGATTACTCTTACAGTCTCTAACAAAGTGTCCCTCACTTAAGCAATTGAAACAGCGTCTTTGTAACTTTGTATCAGCAATACGATCTTCAACAGATAATGCAACAAACTTATTGCACTTCCAAAGTGCATGCTCAGATGGTTTTCCGCAGTCACAGAGCTTCGACTTGGGGTCACGAGATTGAACGTTAACCTTTGCATCCTGAGGACTCATTTCCTTTGAAGCTAAATCCGTTCTTCTCAGGGCTTGGGTCCTTGTAAACTTTGCTTTAGTATATCTGCTCCCACCACTGCGAGGATAGCTACTCTCAGTGGGGCGTGGCTCATGAAGCAGTCGACCAAAGGTTGAGCTAGCTTCCTTCTTGCACCGATCTACAAACAACAACACATCATCAAACCGTACACGACCGGATGGAGAACTATGATCAACAGTGAATCGCACAAACTGCTTGCGCAGATCCATAGGAAGGCGCCAAAAGATTGCCTCTGTTGTAGCATAAGCATTCAACTCATCATACGCACCAGCTGCTAGCATTCCTTGTCTACATGCCATCATGTCAATGTAAAGATCTTCCAAACCATCAGCAGTGGCACGAACAACAGGGCCATTGCGAACTTGTTGCAGCAGAGCACTAGCCGTTCTTTGGGGAGAACCAAATGCAGCTTTCAAGTCTTGCAGCGCACATGAAAGTGCATCTCTAGGTGATGAATTCAACATACAATTATCAATGATTCTACGAGCCCGCCCTCTTGTAGCAGCGGCAAGTAGATGTAGTGCATGACCAGGATCTGATTCCGCATATACTCTCAGAATTCTGTCTTCCACTTGATACATGAAACGATAGTACAGCTTAGGATCACCATCAAAACGATCCTCCAGAGAAGGCGTGGGCACATCTCGACATCTTATCAGGATCTTGGCAAGATCATCAACTGTCATCTTAGAGTCAACAGATTTAGCAGCATTGGGAAGTTGATTAGCTCCATCATGATTCACACGTGGAGCTGTAGCAACATCACAGGGTCTTCTATAACCATCAACAACCGGCCCATGCCAAAGATTCATAGGTCGGGAAGTAGCACTGCATAGGGTACCAGAATCACAAACTGCCGGCCCATATTCAACCGTGGGTAGCTGGAACTTGCTGCGATATAGGACACTTGGGTCCCATGAAGCTTGTACACACGAGGTAGGGGGCTGGTACTCACTATAGACAGCAGCAGACTGTCTACCCTGAATACCTCCAGCACTGACAGTGCTAGTACTAACTTGAGGCTGAGCCCATACTGGGGCGCCAGGCCTAAGATGGGAACCAGAATGTGCAACTGGTGAACGAGACATCTGGGCAACCGCATCTTTACTATCCAAAAGGTTAACAACCCTTTCTTGTGAAGTCATTGTCTTCTGTTCGAGCTCACCTAGATTTTGATCAACATCTTGTAATTCAGCTTCAGCCATTATTTCAGCTTCTGCAAGATCTGCCTTGGCACGCAAGATCTCAAGTTTGAGCTTGTGCTCTTGTTCTAATTTCCAAAGGCGTGCCCTTTTGATTTTTACTTCAGTAATTCGCCTCGTGGTTGAGGACTTTGATGAAACTGAACAAGCCTTTTCTGATGCAATCTTATACGTTTTGCTCTTTGATTCTGTGCCAAAATTGAAACTCATGTTCTCAACAGCATCACCAACAGAAACATCAGTACGAGCTTGCACACTACTGGTATCAGAACTCACAACAACAGCAGATGGTAAATCACAGACTAGTACCTCATTCAGATTTTCAGTTTGAAGCACACTAAAGTCACGCGCCGCAACTCTAGGCGGTGAATTACTGTCACAATGGGGATTGACACAATTAGCAACAGAATCAGCACTTTCACTATTTGGCCCCATGGTTATACAAACACAGATACAACAATAAGCTTCTTCAGAAGGCAGTAACGAGCAATCAGCAAATCTTGACAAATTCAGCAGAGCAGATAAACAAACAGCCTGATTCGATAGGCTTCCACAACAACAATCAGCAACAACTTCACCAAACAATGGTGTTTTAGCTATGGGTGTTTTAGCTATGTTAGCTCTAGCTACGAGCTAATCGATTTCTAGTTGTCGTATTCTATCTGAGATAGGGCTACAGGGGGTAAAGCAGCCTGGGAAATGGGCACGGTATCAGCTCAGCAGCAGACGAATATGATATCAACGAATATATTATACTACTGTGAACAACTACAATGCCCCAACAGCACCCAGCAGCATGCACCACGTGAATCAATACACTATTATTAATTTGGGTGATGCAGGCTGGGTTCCACAGCAACAATAGATACGGTAGACGGTCACCGGTATCAACACTATTTTAACTATCGTAAACGCAAACAATGCATGCAAAACCTACCACTAAAACACCTTGAACCTGTAGCTGCAAGGAGAAAGGCAAATAGATAAAGATGCTAGGCCTAGGTAAGCCAGGCCCAGCACTACGAAGCACACTTCAAATACCATACATAGTAGGCTACCATACCTAACTATATCATGAATAGATACATCACTACTAATTACACTAAATTAGCACAGGTTCTACCTAGAGTAACTGGATAGCGACTAGTAAAGAAATTACGTAATCGCTAACCACGCCAAGAACAGTATCTGGTAACCGGAAAGCACTAACTCTACACGTTATCAAAGGATCAATGTACACATAGAGCGAAGTGGCGCTAACACATATGCTTCTTTTCATTTTCTCATGCACGCTTGAAATTTGGTTCATGAAGTCATTATGCTCTCTGGTACGATTAACACAGTCTATTTCTGTGCAGCTCAGAAATGCGTTGACTTCTTTTGGCACAAAAACCTTTAGCGGTAATTATTCTTTCCAACTTCACTACAGCCTTACGCTACAAAACCATTGCATTATCACAATCTTATTCAAATAAAAAATACGGTAGCATGCACTACAAATAACAGATTGTAAGCTGTTAAAACTATCCAAAATGTAGTTAAATCCTAGCAATCACATAGAGGAAAGACCAACTGATACATCAATTGTACAACTAAATACCTAATTCAGCTTAAAAACCAAAATTACCCATTATAAATAAACAACTAGAGCTTGCTGATGATTGTACCGCATTAAATCTAGTTTACTGATCTAATGAAAGGTAATGTTTCCAATTAATTCCCAATTACAGCTAAACAGCATAAAGGCGGATCACAAACATGGAATACGGTTGCTACAGTAATAAACAACAAAAGTTAAGCAAAGTGAAGAGACAAGCGAATGAAAGTGACGAACGGCAAAACTGGCAGTGGTGATAGTGTAAGCGAACGGCAAAAATGGTGGGGTTGGGCTGGGATAAATAACAATCGTGCATTTGTGCTTTTACGCAATCAATCACAAATTGATTGGCTTCTTCTCATAGCTCCTCTTGACCGATTTATTTTCGGTGACGTCGAAACACGGTGTAGTGTTTTGACTGCGTCTTCATTCCTCAGTTCTCAGCATAGCATCTTATTCGAACAAGCATCTATTGAACTGTACAACAATAATAATAACAATAATGACAAGCTATTCTATCATAGTAACAAGCACATGCATGTTGCTATGCAGGCATTATGGGTACTCTTAGGTGGCGCTATTTACATATGTTACACACGGTCTTTCACTACCACAGATCATCATGTGATAATGTTTTTACAAACTGCCTAATTTTTGCGAAATCAATTTACTTAAAAACTATGTTCTGATCTCATTTCTCAAACGATTTTCAACATTGTTTTAGCAATTTAACGGTTATTTCAAAGCAATTCCGATAATACATCACGTGTATCTTTACTATTAGTTTTTATACTAAACAAAGTAAACTTCAGCATCTACAGTATACCGTAACTTTTATCCCCGCAAAAGGTGGTAAACCGAGTAAAATCAAGTAAGTTAAAAGTTTAAGCCTTTAAGGGGGGCATTATTTTTCAATATATGTCCCTCCATATGCAAAAAACTGTTGATTTTGCAAGTTTTTAATTCCTATAATCAGTACAGTAAGTTTAAAATGTTTTTAGCAGTCGATAATAAAATACGTACTTACGGTACGTTTAAATGGCTGGCTCCGAGTTCTCCCCTATTCGCTAGGTCGGGGGATGTGGCTTGGGGGATCTGTTTTAACCAAATGGCTGTAGATGTGGCGACAGATTAGTGATTTAAACTTTTCTTTCGCTCTGCATTATTTTCACACTAATTCAACAAAATTTCAAGAGTTTTATTTATTATAGAAAAATACTAACTAGCTCGTATGAAACGATATTGAAAAATATAAAGTGGAAATCAAAACCCTGTTACAAAATAACGAGAGCGTTCAAGCCAGAGAGAAATTGGCGCACACCCACTCAAAAAATATTTGAGCGAACATGGGCAACATTTTGTCATCAGTTAATTAGCATTTTGAGCAAACAAGTGCTAATTGGCATCTCTAAACACGTCCCCAGCCATCAACCATCAATGAGCAGTAAAATCTCACAAAGCAGTTTACAAACTAATAATGAAACAGCTGTGAAGAAGCGCTTGTACCGTAAGGGTGCTGCATGGCTGATATGAGGTGAGCGCCATGGTCAGCAAAGCCGAAAATGAGGTGAGTGCCGCTTAAAGGGTTAAAGCTTGTGACAAAGTATTAGCAATTAGTGTCGTTTGAAAGCTTAGAAAATTTTCTTTTCAGCAATATGTCACACTGATTAGTTAGGGCTAAGAATTAGTTTATATTGGCAGATCTTAAACTAGTTGCCATAGATCATTTTCCATTTTAATTGAACAACTATCCTATTACACTTAAGAAACTTCCAACTTTTAGACAAAGTTAGTTCTTAAGATCATTCTGACCATAGGCGTAGCCAGGGGGCCATGGCCTGGCCAAAGGGGCCATGGCCCCCCCCTGAATTTTTAGTCATATTACAAAACAGTATCAAAAAAATGAAAACATAAATTTTTTTGCGCCTCTGCAGGTACATTAGAGTTTATTGTTGACTTTTAGCAAAGGGGTGGGTCAGGCGTGACTTTTTAAGTTTTTAAACTTTCAAATGTTATCAAACAAGATGTGTACGTTTTACACACTAAATTTCGCCGAAGTTTTTCTTCGATCGCAGTCGAGTGATGAATTGACAATCCAATTTATGGTAATTGCAAGAAATAAGCGTCTCGCTGAGCGCTTTCTTGTTTTATTGCGATGCAGACTACTACAAAAACGTCGCTTCTTTTATCAGAACGTCCAACCTACCAGTGGGAATGGTTTCCTTGAAATTCCTTAAATAGTGCGTTATACGTCACAATTGAAGTTAAACTATTAAAGCTATTCTTGATAAAACTACATTGGATCAGTGAAATCGTATTCACACTTTCTCAGTTTTGTTTAGCAATTTTTATAGTAGCGACGAGCGTAGTTCACGAAAGGCAAAATGCCGTTATAAGTAAATGACGTCACATTAAAAGTTTCAAAATTTGGCCCCCCCCCTCAATTTTTTTCTGGCTACGCCCTTGATTCTGACACTTTTCTTGCAAGCATGGTTGTTTCGCATTATTTGTCTAGACTTTCAAAAAAATTTATCAAAAAATGAAATCTTTAAGCATTTTTGAAATGAAGCTTACAGGTTACAAACACTCAAAATTTTGTTGGCTGAACTTCACAAAATTGTAATTTCTAGAAAAATGAAGTCCTTTGGTACATTTTGATGTTCCTTTCTCCATAGCATGGTTCTTTCGAATTATCTATCAACATTGTCAAAGAGATTCATCAAACAATGAAGTCCCAAAACATTTTAGAACGTAGCCTACTCCAAATAAAAAGGTTGTCGACCCCTCTGCAAAAAGAGTGAAGTAAAGATGGTCCAGTTTTAGCTATTGCAAAAAATATCAGTGTCGAACCACATGTCATCTAAATATTGAAGTAATTTTCTTTGGAATTGGTTAGGCCGGTGTAGTAGGCTGATTTGATGTTCTGAACCTCGACGTTACTGATGATTGATTTTGTAATAACTTAACTGTAGGTCCATCACTTGGGGTTAGTTTGGTCTTTCCCTGACTGCGTTTATGCCAGAGCCAAGCAACGTGCACGCATTCAGAAATTTTAAGTCGTACAAATTGGCTTGCAATCACGTAGAAGTCAAAAATTTAATCCTAATATTCAATAGCCTATTCCTAAAAATACATATCACTCACCAACTTTGAACTTGTGCTTTCATTCATGTCATAAAATAAACAAATACAATGTTTTGAAGTCGTTCGGTGTTTTAATCGTGAGCAAGTGCAGCTTCTAAGCACCAAACAGGCATATAGAAATACAGCGACTATGAGCAGCCCTCTATACTGTTTTATAAGGCTTGATCAATTTCCTTTAAAAAACCGGTACTTTTGAGTTTGAAACAAGAATTGGCTATTTCAACATCACACTAACTGTTTGTTACTTTTCTCACAAATATCAATTGGATGTAGTTGATTGAACCGGTATTTTTCACCTCGAGATTACAGATGGGGGCTTTGCTATAGTAATAACTCAAGCGCGAGTGTTTGATTTCGGGTTAGTTTGGTCTTTGCCTGGTTGCGTTTATGACAGGACCAAGAAACATGCACCCAACCATAGGTGTTAACTCATACAAATATGCTTACAGTTGCGAAAATCTCGCAAGTATAGAGGCCTAATATTGAATGGCTTCATCTTGAAAACGCATATGAATGACTTTGGAGCCCTTCCACATTTTTGACGTGCTTTCATTTCAAGCACTAACTAAATCTAGCGGATAAACGTTTGTTGAGTTAAGGACGCCTGTGGAGGAAACAGAGGAAAGAAGACTTTGCGAGGGACTCTAGAAACTTTGAAGATATGCAGTGGCTATGCGCAATCCCCATAATGTCTTCTTTAATCAATTGCGTTTCAAGAAAGGTTACTGTTGTTTCAAAACAGGATTTGGCAACGTGAAAAACATAAACTTATCTTTGCTGCTTTGACAACTAACGATTAGGTGAAACCCGCTTTGGCTGGCTGAACCGATATTTTTGATTTCGACCAATGGTGATATTGATTTTTAATCTCGACCAATGGCAATATTATTAATGGCGATTTTTTGATCTAAAACTGATATTTTTTATCTCGACATTATTGATCTCTGCGGGAGACGCCGGCACAGCCGATTGCATTTTACACATTTAAGAATCATTTTGCGATAGGCAGTTGTGCTATAACAGCCGACGATGTTACTGTTAGCTTTATGATGTCATAACTTTCTAAATTTGTACACTTTATCAAAGTGGATGTGGATGGCTCATTCTTTTTTCGTATTTACAATTTGTGTAAGCAACACCGATTGTTGCTAAAATGGCAGGTATAATCCCTAGAAAGCGTTCAGATATCATTGCCCTCCATTAGCATAACCATTAGCATAATCATCAAGAGTCATTTCAAGCAAAACCAGGGAGTCACAAGCCACCGTTTCTAGAATCGTTTGACAATAACAAACCAGAGGGTCAATGACTCCAAAAAGTAAAGGAAATAGAAATCAAAAAAGGAAAACCACTTAAAAGAATGATCGCTAAATTATTATATAGAGTAAACACGACCCCTCAAGGAGAAATATGGAAATTAGGAATGATTTGGCTGGAGTAGGAGTCAAAATCAGCGATTCTCTGATGCGCAGACGATTGCTTGCAAGTAGAAGAAAAGAAAAAAGATCCTCTAAAAAGCAATTGTTAACAAGTGGAATAAAAAAACGAGTAGCGAGGCCAAGAAAATACAAGAATTGCACTGAAAATCAGTGGAAAAATGTATTATTTTCAGATGAAAGTCATTTTATGGTGCTAGGACAACAGAAACGGTTTGTAAGGACCCACGGAAAAATGGTTACAGAACAACACATACACTAGACCAGGGGTCGGCGACCTTTTGAACGAAGTGTGCCAGTTTACGAATAATATCAAAATATAAGCAACTTCGCGTGCCAAACAATTTTTTTTGTCTGGCTTGCGCAGTTAACTACCTGATTTGAATAGTAAACGGATAAGAGACAAATTTGTTTAATTAATTTTATTGAATAAGGTCAAATACAGTCAAGAGTCGCTTTTTTAATATTATCATTGTCCTTGTTCAGCTCTGCAATATTGGGACTACTGTTGAAATCTTTCAGTTGAACACATGCTTCCGAATGATCTTTCGTGTGTGAAAATATTTGTTCACACAAATAAGTGGATCCAAATGCAGACCGCAAAGCTATAACCATTTTCTTCAAACAGCTAAATTTCTTCGTTTTCAATCGTTTCCAGCGATATCTGCAAATCAACAAATTTAGATCTTCACAATAAAGATGCTTTGAAATCAATCAGCTACATCTGGAAGTCCTCAATAGCTATCCGTTCAAAAGCATGTAAGCTCAGGTCTTCGCTGTTGTCCCATCATAGCAGGAGCGCCGTCAATTGTAGCTGAAAATATCTTCTTTATATTGACTCTCTTTTTTCAAAGTTCGTGGTGAAGGTGTCAAGTATATCTTTTTCTTTAGTAGTGCCATACATAGCTTTCAAGCAACAAAGTTTTGCTTGTGCCTCGCCGTTGCTGCAGTACCTAGCTACAACTGCTAAACGTGGATTATCCTTTATATCTATGCTTTTATCAAGAGCTAAGCTGAAAACATTCGCAGCTTTTAACGCAACAGTTTGCTGCCCAGTTACATCGGTAGACATGTTCGTGATGCGTCTCTCTTCTTTCCGAGAAGAAACAGGCATATCCTTGATCCTAACAATTATGGTGCATTTGTTTGGCAAATCATCAAACAACATTTCAGCACATCTGAGAAAGGCCTTCTTTACAAACATCCCATCAGTAAATGGTTTTCCGTGTTTAGCAATGACCTCTGCGACTTTGTAGTTACCTTCGATTGTTTGATTCGTGTCACGAATCACTTTCTTGAAAATGCTACTTTGCTTATCGTAGCGGAATACTGCCTTTTTCAGAAATTCGATCTTCTCTGCATAGTTCATGATGAATTTCTCGTGCTTCGTTTTCAAAATGTTTTATGCCTAATGTTCGGCAAACGACGTTTTGACAACAAAGACCACACACAGCTTGGTTGTCTCGCGAAACGAATCCGAAATCTGTCGTCCAAAATTCTTAAAAAGATCTTACATGTAATTTAAGTTTCTCAGAAGAGGCCATTAAGCCTGATTTTATAGGCTAAATCTGCAAATTTTTAGGCCGAGAAGTGGTTTTAGAAACTAATTAACAAACAACAATAAGGAGGCAAACATTTTATGGAAAAGTACTCAAACGTTATCGGCCAAACATTCAGCCCCAACAGGAGTATACGTACTAACACAACTGTTCAGCAATAACAGCAGGTAAAACGAGCATTGCAGCAACTATTGGTATATCAAGAAAATTAAGGCGTATCTACATTTCAACTTTCATTCTTGCGCCGTCGCACACCTTGGTTTAATCTAATTTGTTTGTGTTCATGGGAGTTCGAATGAACTGGCTTGCCTTGAGCCAATTTTTTTTCGCTCTCACAGTGGGCCAGTGGTGAGTGTGAACGGCAGGGCCAGAACAGATGTCGACGACATACAGTAGATATTGTATTGTGAATTGCATCCTTGACTAATTTTAAGACTGTTGATCTCGTGCATTGTAGACAGTTTGAGCTTGCGAGTGCGCCGCGCACGCTTATTGTGTAGATTTGGCATATGTGTAAAATAACTTGGCGTGCCATGAAAAATCCTCTCGCGTGCCAGGGGTTGCCGACCCCTGCACTAGACATTGCCAATTGGTTCTATAACGAGGAAATCGCCAAAACTTGCCAAAACTTAATCTGTTTTGTGCCAAAACGTTTAAAACAAAGGATACCATATATCATATTGAATGTAAGTTTTTGGTGCTTTTAGAAGAATAGGCCATTTTAAGGAAAATTTCAGCTATTTTCTTGAGTGATGAAATTTTATAGAATGCTAAAACTCCAAATTTCTAAATACGGCGTTGCCTCATCAGCATTCTCAACTTCCCTCAGTCCACACCAGCATTTCATATGCCAGCCATTCACAGGTCTCCCACACAAAATTAAATTTGTACTAGCATACTATAGATGCTGGTGTGATTGAGGAAAATTGAGAATGCTGGTGAGATATCACCACATGTAGAAATTTCTTGAGTGGGTCAATTATTTTGCACCCTGCTGTAGGCGTTGGTAGAGAAAGCTGACTCAGACCTCTTCACGTTAATTTATTAAAAACCGACTTTTGCTGGACATATCACGTTGGACTCTTGACTCCCCAAAACGGGAATTAAAACAAACCACATTAAAATCCCTGTGCCCAACGCTATGTGTATGTACTTCAAACCAAAACTGACTGCCCAGACGGTGTTGTTCAGATACGTATGCCCAAGGTCATCGCCAAATTCAGTGCCATCTGGAAGGACGGTGCCAAAAAAACTCAGTCTGCCTAAAACTTCCAAGAATCGGTAACATTTCTCTTAAATTTCCGAGCCAGATCTAACTTGGTTAAGTAATTGCCATAAAGCGACTGAATTATAGATGATGATATTTTCCACCACATCTGGCCCATTGTGAAAAAGTTTGGTGACCCCAGTATTAAACTAACTGGAATGTACTCAAATATAGGAATTCTTCCGTGACTAACAAGAATGTGATGAATTTAGCGAATATTTGACAAATTAAACGACAACGAATCAGGCGAATTTTACTATATAAAAATTAAGGGGGGTTTCTGCTTGATCATTAATTGGTACGGAATTCAAGTATCCCTGTGATATGTCATAAGCTACATGCCAATAAAGGTAATGACGATCAACAAACCCTAACTTTAACTGTAACCTTACATAATGTGGACATTGCAAACATGTACTAATTAGAACTACTGCAGACAATACCTTACCACCATAGGCAGAATCAGTAAAAACTGACTTTGTATGGGATTGGAACCGACGATCTGCCTCCAGTGTGAACTCTGACATCACGTATTGTGCATTTTAACCAAAAACTCTGCTTTAAGCGCTTGGCAACCAAGCATGCCAATTCAATTTGTCTAGATAAATGCTAAGACGTAATGCTTGATGATTAGGGCCATTTTTTTTGACCTAAAAAAATATATTTTTGACTTTATTTTAGCAAAATTTTGACTTTATTTTGACCTGACCGCTTTCGCCTATTATTTATGTCTTGTTGCACTTTTTTGATTAAAAATGTTTTATAATCCGCAATTTACATAAGTTTTTAAAGAAGAAAGTAGCCTACTTTAAACATTTTCTCATTCACTCAGTCTTGAAGCTAATGCAACAAAGCGACGCATGACGTCAAAATCTAGGACAACGAGCCATTGTGTGCACCGGTATCAATTAGTGTGTAATACAAAAAATGCGTTGTTAACGCAACTGTACTGTACATTAACAGTCTGTCTATGATGTTTTTAACGAAAGCCACACAGTATAATTACCAGGACTTTTTATTGTAATACAGCATCATATATTTTTTTGCGTTCTTAACATCAAAATTTCTGTCTTTTCTCAGTAATTTACTGAGCATAGAAAACAACCTCTCAACAGCAGCAGAGGTTGGCTGGGCTTTTTGCAATAGTGCGTAGCTTGTTGGATCAATTGTCAAGTTGGTACAGTTTATTATTGTTTCTAAATCAGAGTTGAATAGTCGTTTTTTAATGTAATTTTTAATTGCGCACGGATCATCATCGAATTGCATATTCTTCACAGCAGTCCGTATGCTTCGGTTATCGTGCAGGCACTTCCTTCTAAGAATTCTACGTTGGCTGCTAGAGTCCGGTATTGATTTATTTTAACCAAGTCCGCCACCAAATCTTCCACATTGATAGTGTCTTTTGCTCTGATGACTAAGAGGCCTGCACTTGTCCAATTGTTGACAATGGTACGAACAGCTGGAAGGTTCTCACTGTAATATAAGGCAGCTCTAAGCCAAGTTGCCCATCTTGTAATTACAGGGTCAGGAGGAGATGGCAGACCAGCATCATGAAAATCTTTCTTGCGATTATTTTTGATTGTCGCTGCCTTGATCGTTGCTATTATTTCATCAATATTTTTAAAATGAGCACGCACACGCATAGCGCAGTTATGTAGTAAGTGCGCAACGCAGGTGACATGCATCAAAGAAGGATATAATTCCTTTAATATCTTTCCAGCCAAAGACATATACCGAGCAGCATCAGTCAAGAACAATGAAAAATTCTCGCGTTTTATTTCAAGTTGTCGCAATATGTCATCCACAGTGCGCAGAATAATAGTGCTATTAACATTGCTATCGCTGTCAAGTGGATGGCAATCAACGAGGAATGTCTGATTTGGGGCATCTAAGCTGCCCACAAACACACTAATATACTTTTGTTTAGCAATCTCTGCTTCATCCACAATTCAAAATTTTTTTGTCACGAAGTAATGCTTGAATTTGACTTTTTCGATGGCTTTCCACAAAAAACTTTTTGTCGCATTTGACTAACACGTCGCAAAGGTTGTATCGCAAGTCGCGGGCAGGAGTTGCCGAAAACTCATCCGGATATTCCTGGCAAATTTGCCTAACTTTCGCTGTAGAAGATTTGGTTTGTTTAGGCTTTCTTTGCTTTGCAAGCTACGACTTAAAAAGACCACGTGTAAAGAGCGCAAAGGTTTTATAGGAATAGATTAATTGTCTAACAATTATGTGTTTATGCATCAACAATGACGATTTCATGCATAATAAGTGCTATTTCCTTCTCAATTACCGCACGCATTTTTACCATTGCAACTATTTGAGAAGTTTGAAATGAAATAAAACTGCGCATAAAATTTTAATAGCAGCTCAAAAATTCAAAAAAATATAAAAAAAAAATATAAATTTGTTCGTTTTTGTAAGGAAATTTTTGATGAAGACAAGTTTGACAAGTTTTGACTTTATGCAAAATTTTGACTTTATTTTGACTTATAAAATCTACCAAAACAGACTCCTGAACACCTGAAACGAACGCTAGTACAGGTTTGATCATGTAACAAGGTCCTGAAAAAATTTTGACTTTATTGACTGTAGCGAGCTCTATTGATGATCTATAGAGCTGAATTCAATTTTACTCGCAAGTCGACTGACACTAGCACTTAATTCTGTCATGTTTTAATGCAGTCATGGATCAAATGCGATGTCATTTTTTATTGTGTTTTGTTTAACCAATGCAAGCACCAAATAGACACGATCCAGTCAGATGTTGCCTGTTGGTTGAATGTACAATAGACTGCACTGCAGTAATACTTGTCCTACGCTGCAGCATGAATTAACCTGATGCGGCTGAACTATCGAATATGCAGCACAAGCGTGTTTGTGGGATTTTAAGTCAGATTTTTTGTACCAAATGGTCTTCACAAAACTACAAGTGTGACTTAAATATGAGGGAGGAAGGAAAATAGCAAGAACTTCTGTTTCCTTTATAAGACAGCTGTAAGGTGTATGTTAACTAAGTGAAAAAGAAATGTTTTCTTATATTATTTTGTTTAAACATGCACTTTCAATGCAAAGCAGTGAGCGACAAGACAGCATGCAAGTCTACTCGCATTATTGTTTTCAACAACCTTACAATTGGATTAATAAATTTTTGAAGAACGGTTTTGTGTCAAAAAAAGGTATGACTTACTTTGCATGAATACGGTTGTAACCAATGAACATCAAAAGCTCGTGTGAACTCCATAAAACTTTTAAACAAATTGCTTGCACATGGTAGATCAAGTCTGTGCAACATGTAGTCTGCAGTAATCTTTATTGCCGCTCACCAGGCTCTCAACACGAGTTGTTCTCCAAAACAAAATAAAAGAAAAAAATGGTCATCAAGCAAATGTAGGGACCGCAAGCTTTTTGAAAAAGCTGATCTTTGAAATAAGTTTTACATGTTTATTTAGACACTAACAGTTATATGTGGCCGGCAAAAAAATACTTGTTTAAACTAATCCTTTTACTATTTTGAATTGCAGGGGCCTGCTGTAGATTTATAAACGAAGTTCTTCTAAACACAGTTTCATGTTTTTTTAATCAATTACAAATAATAAAAGATTAATATGGTTTGTGCGTGGTTGCAGGCTGGTGTTGTAACGCGCTTTGCCAACAGTGTTGGTAACTTCGAAGTGAGTGTAGCCTAAACATAAGTTGCTTGATAATCACGTTGACAGTTTTCCTGTAACTGAAAAATAAAATTGTAAAAAGCAATGTGTCAATATATACAGCACAATTGAAAAGATGTCTACTGATTCACAGGTTCAAATTTGCACGCTAGCCAACTTTCACCCACTTTCTAGATGGAAATCACAAAACGATGCGATATCGTCTTCTGAAACTAGGCCTAATAGATCCTTATATCAGAACTTTTTGAGTCACATACTCTTCCCATTTGTAAATCTGTTTTTTTGTTGTTGAATCTCCATCTTATTTTACATCATTTTTTTCTCCCAACCAGTGCAGAAAGTTAAAATAAACATTGCATGATATCATGTTTTATTAAGATTAGCTGGTTTACTTGTTAAGGTAAACGAACATTCAATAAAGCTGAGCTTGATATAGTGTGATGATGTTTTCATGGTTCGTGCCCTTTCTCGTGAGACTAAACATGCTGGTGTAGGTGTCGCGCCTCGCATGTCATCGAGTTGCCATGCCAAACACCTTTTGTCCTTTTTTGTTAGTTTGCTTTCGACGGCTCAGCGCCTTACCCGCGCCGATGTGTGTGATTCTAGTTGTTTGCTGTACCAGCTGTGTTTGCTATTTTGCAACTTTGTGCGTCCCTAGTTTGACGCCCAGTTATTGTACCGTTCCTGCTATATCCGACGATTTAACTATAACCTACCGTCAGGTTTGTAGCAGCTCGGCTATCTCCGCTTAAAAGAAATGGTGCGCCTATAGTTTGCACGCCTGGCGATGTAATCTCACGCCAGGATTCTTAGCCCTATGGCTTTCCGACAATCTAGCCGTGGACTGATATCTGTTATATTACTTATGATGTTCGGTTTTGACCTATAGTCCCTGTAGTGGCGACTGGGGTAATTGTTTGCGCTGGCTTATTAGCGCGAGCTCCCCTACATAGACTAGTTGAAAACAGCAGCGTGTAGTTTAAAGATTGTGGTTAATTCACCAGTTGCGGCGTGACAAGAGTTAATTGCGATTAATTTTGCTCCGCGTATTCGTGTTTTATTATTGCGTGTGTCTAAAATCACACGCATATATTTTTCTTTTTTTTTGTTAAGGCTAGATAATGTTTATTTTTTGTTTTCTCATGGTAGCTCATTGATCGGCTTGACTTTCCCGTAGTCTTTTGTTTGTCTATTGTGTTTTGTTTATGTGACCTGCGCAGTGACGTAGTTTTCTAGACGTCTGCAGCGACCTAGTTGTTTGTGACGTGTGCAGTATTTTGCTGACGACCATGCGGTCGGAGATTTTCTTGCTTTTTTTCTTCGTTGAACGTCGTGGCGGACGGACGTGATTTTGGTTGTCTGACAACCAACAACAGCATGAGTTATAGTCTGGAAATTGATGTAATAAAAACATTGCTGATGCGCTTCCATCTTTGTGACTGCAATAGTTCCCAGCATTTGGGTTTCAGTCAGCACGCTCTCGTTCAAAGAAAGTTTTCTACATTGGGGACCCCGACGTGATTGCAAGAAGAAAGAAAGAAACAGTAAAAAGGAAGGAGCTAAATCATTCACCGAACTTGCAGAAGAAAATTATCTAATCCTTGTGTGAATTTAAAAGTTAAGTGTTTGTTTTTCGTTTTTTCTATATAGTTTTTAATTCAATAATATAAGTTTAATGAGCCAGAAGTCGGTCTACCACGCATCCTTTAGACGCCGAGGAGCCATGTGGCGGAAGCAATTGACAAGGGTCCCGAGTGCGCAATTTTCAGTGTGGCTGGATTCACTAGCAGAGAACCCTGTTGGTGCTGAAGCCTTAGGGATGATGGCAATAGCCGTCTCAAGTAACCTGTCGGACATATTCTCAGTAAGTTTTGGGAAAATGACGTCAAACTTTGGTTCCTGATGATGGAGAACATTTTTTGCCATAAAGATTGCTTCCGCGTTTCAGAGGCACGAGCTTTCATTAAGCTCTTTAGAGCTGTGACATTCGCAACGTGTCGAGCACCTGCTGCTGGACTTAGACCCTGTTTACTTTTACATTTATTTAAAAGGGTGCATGTTGAGATTTTTGACCATACCGAAGAGCACCAGTTGCTGCAAGCTTGTGATCTGGGCGACCGCAAACCCACGGAGTAGCTTGCCGAGATGCGTAAGCTGTTAGGCGCTAAGGGCTCCACTGTCCTGCTGAAGAAATTGTTCATGGATAGATTGCCATCAAACGTCAGGCGAGTTCTCTTAGCTGGCCCCATGGACAACTTGAATAACTTAAAACGTCGTGCTGATCGTGTAGTAGCAGAGGGTTGCCAGTGATCTCGTCACACGATGATTTCGTCACAGAAACGCTTTGTTTAATTTTCTTTTTTGTTCGATATTTCACAAATTTTCAACTGACAGAAAATTATGCATGTACCTCAGGTGACAATAAATTAAAGTTATTTAGATTTTGCTGTTGAGGAGAACGGCGATGGACTGGGGGTAATCTATATATAACGGTATTGCTTTTCTTCTTTACCTTTGAGGAATTAAGTTTTTAAGCAAGTAACTTTAATACATGATATTACACTGTGTACTGCTCACAATAACTTCTTAATTAAACTCACTAACAAGGTGTGAACAAACATTCAAAAGTTTTCGAGCAGATTTTCTTCCTTTTTTGTAACCGTTCTAATACCCAAACGTTTTTTGTGAAGACGAACATATTTTTTTTTGACGCCACCTCAGATATTTCATTTCTAACGGTTCAATGTTCATCGGTATCTGAGATGCTTCATTATGTAGTGCAGTAGCTAAAAGATAAAGTGGTGGTCTATGATTTACTTTTTTGTTTAGTTTATTGTGCCGGCCTTGAACGTCGTTGTTGGTTCGAACCGGCATTCCAAAAACGCTCCAACGTTGCAAGCCATGCAATGACGACGTTATCCACGTATCGTTTATATAGGATTGGAACGAAAGTCTTGTCCGATAGAAAATAATATTTATTTAACCAATAAAAACAACATATACATTGAGAAATATATGCAAAACATCGCTGTGAAGAAATGTTTAGTTCAAATGCATTATTAAATGCTTTGTTTAAATGTTTGTTTCAATAATTGTTTTAAATAGTAATCATTTAAAATATATTTGTTAAAACTCGTAAATGCGATTCAACAAAAGAGGCGCCGGCTGCGCCGAAACAGTTTTGAAAATTTCCATTTTATCGAGGATAACGCTCGACCGCATACGGCACGATGAACTCAAAGCAAGCTTGCTGAGATCGGTTTTACGGTATTACCACATCCACCATATTCCCCAGGCCTTTCCCCATCTGACTATTACCTGTTCTCTGCTTTGAAAAACTCACTTCGTGGGAAAACGTATCACTCCGCTGAAGAAGATAATGGTGATTTGGAAAACTGGTTCGCTTCAAAACCTGCAGACTTCTATGCAAACGGTATAAAACAACTTCCAGAACGCTGGAAAAAGTGTGTGGACCTTAAACCAGGGATGTATGAGCGGTTATCTTTCGACCGCTTCCACGGCTTCCGCTTCCACTAACAAAAAACGAGAAAACGACCGTTGACAATTTTTTAACTTTTGTGGGTCAGTAGCCTGCCTTCTTCTGCACTTTATCATTTTGAGGGGACAAAAACCTTCATTTATTGCTATTACTTTACCTACTTCGCTTGAGTTTATGGCCCCGAACTACTCTGTATTTCTTTTATTTAGATATTAGAAGTCGTGTTGAATGTAAAACAATGCTTTCAATTGATCGGGCCACCTCCTCTGACCTTCTCCCCCTCAATGACTCTGACATACTTACTCTTCTTCATCGCTCCTACCTCTTCTTTGCTCTTTTCTCTCTCGCCCTATCTTGCTCCTAGGAGGTGTTTCAGAACCTGTGTTCTGATCACCTACCAATTCTACTAACCGTCCCTCTTTCTCCGGTTTTTCGCCCCAACGAACGTCTCCCTTCCTTGAATTTTCGGAAAGCTCGTTGGGATGACTTTGCTTTTTACTTTGGCTCTCACTGTCCTTCTGAAGAGGAATACTCGTCTCTTTTTCTTGCTTTTGCTGCTGTTCTCTTTACTTCTCTGATACTGAATGCCCTCCTTACGATCTGGTGCTCTGGACAGATGGCTCTGGCGTACTTGCCAACTGCTCTCTCTGTGGCATCGAGGCCATCCTTTCCTTCTCAGCAGGCCCAGTATGATCAAGTTTTTCTGCTGAAGCCTGCGTCATTGTGCACGCTCTTTGCTGGTCTTGGCAGCACCAACAAGTCTGCCATTTCTCTTTTCTTTTCCTCCTATCTGACTCTCGTTCTGTCCTCGCCACCCCGTTCTCTCCTTCATCTTTCCTTTTACCTCAATCTCTGTCAGAAACTGTTTTCTCTATTCTTCTGTTTTATCAGGCTACAATGGGTCCCCGGACACTCGTTTCTTCCGGACGACGACGCGGCTGATGAGCTTGCCAGACGGGGAGCGCTACTTGTTCCCTCAGCAATCCCTTGTAGTCACTCTTCTCTTGTCTCTGGTATCCACTTTTCTTTTTTCTCGGACTGGAGGCATACTGTCTCATCTAAATTCTTTGACACACAGGTTTCCTCGATTTCCACTGAGGAACTTGTGCTTCTACGTAATGTTCGCTGTGTTCTCTCTCGCCTTCGCTGCAACGGACACTGCCTTCTGTTAAGTTGTTATCTCTCTAAAATTGGCAGAATCGAAAATCCTTCCTGCAGCGCTTGCGGACACCCATCCCAGGACACCTCTCATCTCATTCTGCACTGTCCAGCTACGGACTTTTTGCGTCGCTCGCTCTTTGGCAGTTTTCTGTCTCTCTACGACCTCTGTCCCAGGCCCTGGAAAGTTTCCCGGCTTCTAGGGCTCCATGGTCTTCCGCCATGCCCCCATCCCTCGGAAGGGGTTGGGTAACAACAACAACAGCAAAACTGAAATTGCAGACGCAGACTTTACAAAGGAAGTTAGCAAATTCAGACATTTCTAAGGTTGTAAACAGAATTACGTCACAATCTGCAACTTGCTATTCTAAGATTTCAATACTATTTATATACAGGGAACACCATTACATATAAGAAATCGATACCGGTACACTGAAATATGAAATAAATACTAGTAATAAACGAAGAACCTTCGTGGTCCCCTTACGAAACCCTTAAAACTCACGTTGCACAACTGCATGTTTTGCGAAACCCCACTTGAAGAGCACTGATGTGGAATGATCAAGTTGTTTCTGTCGTGAAAAAATTTTTTTTCAACGTTATCAACCCCCTAACCAAGGTTAGTTAAGTTTAATCATATCATCATTGTATTAGCTACGTTTCGTTGTCCAAACTACCTTTTTCTTACCCATAATCGATATAAAATGGGATGCTAGTTATACTTTTTTTTGTTTTCGCGCGCTACTGATATCGCACGGTCGTTCAGACTTATTGTGCAACTTCACCGTTTGATCCACATTGGGAAATTGAGAAAACTTTTTCGCCAAGTTACTCTTTAAGTCAAATAACCTATGCGGAAGCGGTAGATTTTTCGCGCTTCCGCTTCCACATCCCTGCCTTAAAGGTGACTATTTTTAACATTTCAGATCCACGGACGAATGATGTTTTGCTTACATTTCTCAATGTACGAGTATATGTTTTTTTTTTGGTTAAATAGATATTATTTTCTATCGGACAAGACTTTCGTTCCAATCCTATATATGCAATTAAATCTTTTAGGGACTCACAGGTTGCAAGCATGGCTAAGTCTTCAAATAACGGCTTGATATGAACATTAGGAATATAACACAAAGCCATCAATTTTCTGATCTACTTCCTGGTGGCGATGTCATTCTGATAGCTGATTTGCAAACCCACCAATTGGACATGCCTAAAAATTGCTTGCGTGAAATGGAAACTGCAGCCAGTTAATTTTGCTTGAGGAAAAACTGTCTTTAAAGCCCTCTACAATGCAGCTTCAAAATCGAGGATTACCCTCTCCAATTTATTGCCTGAGAAGAAGCTAGTAGTTATAGCTTCGAAAATTGCCACGTAGTCTAATTTTTGGCGTCTGGTCATGAGACAAAACAATAGGGGCAGTTGTATTGCCTCGCCACTTTTACGCACAAACGCATGAATTGAAAACAATTGGACGAAGGGCTTGCGCACTAATTTCAAAGTTCTATCTACAAACAAGTTTTCGCGGACTCAAACAGTCTCAATTAGGTTGTTGTAGCGAATAAAATATGACCTTTACCATCTAGTGCAGCGGTTCTCAATTCATTTTGAAGCCCGCACCCGGTCCTGATGGAAAAATTATTTTTGCACCATTTGGTGTAATGTTTTTTGTATTACCATCGCTGATATCAATAGTCAGAGAAGAAAAGCTCGCACCCCAAGAAGTCCCTTCTCGCACCCCCAATAGAGAACCGCTGATCGAGTGATACATCTTCTAGCAAGAAATCAGACGGCAAATGCGTATTGTTTAGATCAAAGTCTTTTTGTTGTCGTTTTGGCTCCTGAGAACGATGCTTTTGTCGAAAATATAATTGATATTGCCTGTCATGCATTCTATAGGTGGCAAGACTTCGAAAAAAGCAGTATTGGTAGTTCCTTCTGGTGGAGCGCTTCGTGAGATTTGCGCAGCAGAGACAAACAGCTTTTTGCACGCTTCCAGCTTTATTCTTTTCGCTACCAGAGCAGCCTTCTTAGCTCCATATTTGAGGGAGCGAGCGTGTTTCTTAAAGTTGATTTCTTTACTTCAACTTTTTCTCAGTCATTGTATTTCAAGCTTTGAATTTGAGAAAGACATTCAAAATTATGTTTTATTGTGATCAACCTTAGATTTGTTTGTTTTCGAAGTATCACAGAGAACTATTTTCGCATCTTTTGTTAGAAACCCAGCTGGTGTTGTCACAATCTCACGATTACAAACCAGCTAAACAAAGGCGAATTTATTACGCGTCGACTATTTCTACAACCTAATACAGTATAGGCTACTGCAGGTCGTGTTCTGTTTTTATCATACAAATCATGCGCCAATATCTTACGCGAATGTTATTTGTAGTTGAGTTACAGGCCGTAAGGGTGAATCACCTAAACGCATTCACGCGTATGACATTTTTTCCTCCTGACTCGCCGGTCAGCAACCGTGAAGCAAAATAGATGCCAAATAAAACGTAAATTAGGCTAAAATATTAATATTTTGTCAAGCTGCTTCATTTCATTTTTTACTAAATCAGGTGAGCCAATTTTTGGCTTCATGAAAATTTTGCCGGCCATTTTGAGTACGTCAACCAATTTGCCTCAATTTTGCTTAGGCTCAATCAAGCGTTGGCAGCGTTCGTTCAAACTGGCGGTGAAGACTTATTTGTAGATCTATATTTTCAAAGCTGTAGTTTCACCAATATGTCCAAATTTCATGTGTGACACCGCTTTTTTTGGGGATGTAAGTAATAGGTTTGCCATCAAAGGTAGCCATATCTTTGTATCCTTCAGCAGAAAATAAAATTTCGCACTGCAGGCCGCATATTGCACACCCCTGAACTACATTGTCAGTTGCGTTGAAAGAGGATCCATAGCATGTTCTTAAATTTGGGCCTGACATTTTTTTGGCCGCATATTTAAATAGGAGTTTTTTTTAATCTATTTTTGTTATCAGACAGCGACTGGTCACTGATAAATATTGCTACATTGCTTCCTCGATTATCCGTACCTCGTATTCAATTATCCGGTCGCTCTATTTTGCTACTACATTTCAAAATTAGATTGCTTTTAACTAGATGTTGCAGGAATATTTTCTGGAAAACTCTACGCTAAATCCCACTAAAAAAAGCTAAAATACTATATTGTCGGCGAATTTTCTGTGGAAGAAAACGAAATTAGTTCCGAGAGAGGGCTGAATAACGATTTCGTAGAACAATTTGCCGCACTAGACATTTAATTGACGACCTCTGATATTGATGGCTGGTTTTATGCTGATGGGCCGGGTTATAAATATTTGGATAAGCAGGGAATAGTTGATGTTTTAGTAGCACAAGAGAACGAATGTGATGAAGAAGAGGATGCAGACGAGAATACACAACATCTAACGCAAAAATCACAATGCTCTTTTTCTCGGTGCAGAGGCAATGCAAATGTTTGACCATTGCCTAACGTGGCTCCGTATTCAGTCGGAAGCAACAGTTTCAAACACTTCCACATTGGTACGGTACGACTTCGCGGGTTTGCTGCTGCTAAACGCGAATCTTTCCGCAAACAATCTAAAATTGATTCTTATTTTAGCAGATTTAGTGTTGCAAGTGATAGTTATGCGGGAAATTTCTTAGAATATTGTAATGTTAAATTTTATCACTTTTTAAACCATAAATGTGTTGTGTTTTTGTTTCCTTGACTTAAACGTTAAGAATTCAGTCATTCGGTTTTTTTGCTTATTCGTTCAGATTTCTAAAAGTATTATCCCAACTAGACCGGATAATTGAGGAAGCACTGTACCGTAAACTGTTCGTTAAAACACGCTACAACTGTTTGAACTCTTAGTGAGTTCATAAAGTGAAATATACGCGTGTAAATTTCTTGGAAACTGTAAAGCTTATAACAGATGAGCATTTCGTTAGTATGACGTAATCATCTGAAAAAGACAAGATTTCCGCGGACCTAAATGAAATTATTTTCGCGAAAAAAGATTTTTTACGGTGACGAGATCACTGTGACAAAATGACCGTGTGACGAGATCACTGGCAGCCTTGCAGAGGATCAATCGTCGACCTCTGACCCCCGTTTTAGGGTCGTTCCAGATAAACTCTTTGCGAACAAAGTTGATCGTCTAGCGGAATCGTACAACTTATTTTTGCAGCAATGCCCTGCTTCGCGAACTGTTACGTTACAAACTAATTTTGTTGCTTTTACACCTGTGGCATCAATAGGTCAAGAGTAATTTTTAGCGCCCTTTATTTTCACGTCCCAGGTTTAGCAGCACTCCTTACCAAGGGCCTCGTAGGGGTCGTTATTTTTTCCGCTCCTCGCCCATCTTAAGGAGATTCATGCTTTTATCACGCAAGGTTTGGCGGCGATGCTTTTCGCTGCAGATCGCCTTATGTTTGTAGGGGGCCTATTGCTCGCAGCCCAGAAAAGATTAATGCTACTTTGCCAAAACAACCAGTAACGTATCCAGGCTTTGTAGTGGGAGGGGGGGGGGGGGGTCTGGATGCTGTAGATCGTAAAGCGCTAAAAGCTGGAATGTTAATTGTACGTGATCCTACAACCCACATTGAATTTATGGTGGACAGTGGTAGCTGCCGATCTGTGATTCTGTGCCATAGGCCTGCCAGACACCCGAGCGTAACTGGATTTATGTCTTGCCTAAACGACTCTGAAGTATCCACTTTTGAGAGCGTAGAATTGGAGTTAACATTGAACCTAGGTCGTTCATTTACTTGGACTTTTGTCAAGGCCGACGTCTTGCGCTACATTGGGGCTGGATTTTCTGAACCATTTTGGTCTCTTAGTCGACGCCCGCCGAGGCAAGTTAGTGCCACCGAACGAGATCCTTGTTGAGCCGCCTTACGTCTTTGGAGACTCGCGTTCCAGCGAAGCTGTCGCTGGCACGCCCCCTGAGATTGATTGCCCTTCACCATCTGTATGCAGTAATAGTGAGGTCACGCCCGTTTAGGACCCTTAGTAGTAGCTCGATTGATACTCACCACGTTTTCGATTTTTGAATTTTCAGAAACCAGCGCGGCATCAGACCAAGCATTTCATCAATACCCGGGAACCTCCTGATGTACAGACATTTTACCATCTAACATTTATACACCCAACTGTCAATCACGGACATTTAATCACCAGACGTTTATTCACTAAAATATTTAATCACACAGACACTTAATCACGCGAAAAAGAAAAAGTCATAATGACATTATTTATTTATGTGATAGAGTTTGGCCCTTACACGTCCACGTGATGATCTGTGTGGCGATAAAATGTTTAAGTGATGAAATGTCGTAGTCTTAATAGGTCTACGTGATTAAATGTCTAGTGGTTTAATGTCCGTGATTAACAGTCCGTGAAGTGTGGGTAAACTGGACCTCCTACCATAGGCGTAGCCAGGGGGGGCCAAAGGGGCCATGGCCCCCTCTGAATTTTAAGTCAAATTACAAAACAGTATCAAAAAAATGAAAACATAAATTTTTTGCGCCTCGGCAGGTACATCAGAGTTTGTTGTTGACTTTTAGCAAGGGAATGGGGAGGGCGTGACTTTTTTAGTTTTTAAACTTTCAAATGTTATCAAACAAGATGTGTACGTTTTACACACTAAATATCGCCGAAGTTTTTCTTCTATGTCGCAGTCGAGTGATGAATTGATAATCCAAGTTATGGCAATTGCAAGAAATAAGCGTCTCGCTGAGCGCTTTCTTGCTTTATTGCGATGCGGACTACAACATAGACGTCGCTTCTTGTATCAGAACGTTCAACCTACCAGTGGGAGTGGTTTCCTTGAAATTCCTTAAATAGCGCGTTATACGTCACAATTGAAGTTGAATTATTAAAGCCGTTCTCGATAAAACTACATTAGATCAGTGAAATCGCATTCGCACTTTTTCAGTTTTGTTTAGCAATTTTTATAGTAGCGACGAACGTAGTTCATGAAAGGCAAAATGCCGTTATACAGGGTGTTTCAAAAGTCACGCCCGATTTTATACAGTTAAAAAGTCAATGGATATTTTTCTATGATATTTTCTATATCTATGCTTTCTCTAATCTTTTCTAACATAGAAATAACAACATTTTTCATTGCTATGTAGTTATACTACTTATCAGAAATATAAATTCGTTCTTTAAGCACGTTTTTTCATATTAAAAATCGGGCGTGACTTTTGAAACACCCTGTAGAGTAAATGACGTCACATTAGTAGTTGCAAAATTTGGCCCCCTCTCAATTTTTTCTGGCTACGCCCTTGCCTCCTACCTGTCAAAGAGTGCTACGTCTGTCATCGCAAAAGTTGAAAATTTTACGAGTTGAGCTGCAGGATTCGAATGTCATCGAGCCGGTCAATTCTCCATTTGGGAGCCCCGTTCAGTGTTGCCAAATTTTTTTCAAGTTTCTAGCCCAAATGGTAATGTTAAAACTAGCCTAAAGCTTGCCTGTTGAAAAATAGTTTGCAAAATTGATTTTTAGGCAAAGTTAGCCCATTCAGGGCGATTGGGACAACAGTCCAGGACCGGCATCAGCGCAGTGTTTGATTTGCCGACGATGTCCACAGACAAGTCAGCAGTTGCTTCAACATGATTTCCAGAAAGAACAAGTCAAAGCTGCTGCCGTGGTTGATTTGCACCACAATTTATCTGAGTTGATCGTCGGTTTTAGGTTGATCTCAAAAAAAAAAGGTCATCAAATCAACTTGGAATAGGGAAAATAATCCGATTTAATGCCAGTTAAGTCTATTTGGAACTGTTTTTCTTACAAAAATACCCCACCGACGCTAACAACCTCCGTATGAGACACCATTGTCTTACACTTTTCCACTTGTTGTCACCCAAAAACTAGCCCAAAATAGCGGAAACGGAATGACAAAAAAAGGCAATCTGCGACTGCTAAAGTTTTCCCGCAACGCCTAATCCAAACTAACCCAATTCCGCAAAACTGGCAACACTGGCCCCGTTCATCTTGCTTTAAAAATGATGGTTCGTACAGAGTCGCGGGTGACTTCCGGCTCTTAAATAAACAAAATGTGCAGGATAGTTACGCTTTGCCACTACTCACCGATTTTGTGGATTTTATGTCTGGTAGTAAACATTTTTCGAGTTTAGACTCCTATAAATCTTATCATCAGATCTTCTTCTTCGTCATTTGTGACAAATTTGTTAGCATTATGCAGGAAGATGTGTATGCACTGCGTTAGCGCTCACGCTCGGTTTGTAAGTTTTTAGTCTCACAGGGGCCACCACGACGGGTAGACTGCTTGGCTCCACCACCTGTCTGCCACATACAGATAGAGGCATCTCGTTAAGTGTCTTGCCCAAGGACATAACAAGCAAGCTTGCCGGCTTGTTCTCCACACTATTCATTTTTTATGCTGAGCGCCAAGCAGGAAAGCTGTGAATATCAGTTTTTAAAGTCTTTTGGTATGATTTGTTTTGGCAAATAAGCCCAGGTCTGTCGACTGCGTAGCAGATACTCTAACCACTACGTCATCACGCCGGTTTCCTATCATTGCCAGCTTTCGTATCATCAAATCGAAATTGCCGAACACGATATCTCTAAGACTGCTATGGTGACGCCTCTTGGTAGCTATTGCTTTCGTGAAATGCCCATGGGCTCGTGTAATGCTGGCACATTGTTTCAGCGCTTTGGTATTAAAGTTTTAAGGGGACTTCCCTTTTATATTTGTAACTATTGACGACGTGTTAATTTTTTCCAAGACAAGAAAAGAACACATGAGGCACCATACCCTTGTTTTTGATAGGTTAAAAAGTATTATGGCCTCATTTTAAATAACGACCAGTGCGTTTTTGACGTTGACGAAATCGTTTTTCTCAGTCCCAAGGTAAACCAAGAGGGAGTGGCGCCCCTTGAATCCAGGGTGACCGCCATACAAACTTTCCGAGGCCCAGCAACATGAAACAATTGCGTAGATTCTTAGGCATGTTAAATTATAATTATTACCGGAGATTTATCCCTGCGGCTGCAGCCACCTTACAACTTTTCAATAAAATGCTTTCCGCGCGTAAGTACAACCGACAAACCCTATGTTGGAGCGAAGAGACAAAAGAAGTTTTTTATGCCATCAAATATACGAGTAAGCTTGCTAGTGTGACTTTACTCGCTTTCCCTGTGTTGGGTACTGAGATTCAGGTGGTGGCAGACGCCTATACATTTTCAGTTGTTGGGTTTCTGCAGCAAGTTATTGATGGTCATGCAAAACCGTTAGCCTTCTTTTCTAAGGCTCTGGACTCTGCCCAAGTTAATTATTGTGTGTTCGACTGGAAATTGCTCGCAATGTACTTGTCAGTGCGACATTTTAGGTATTTTTTGGAGGGTCGCGCTTTCACCCTTATTACCGATCACAAGCCATTAGTTAGCGCTGTGACATTTCCCGTGAAACAAGCTACTGCCTGGCAGTTGTGCCAGCTTTCGTATGTAGCACAACTGACCGCCGACGTGAGATACATTTCCTGCTAAAATAATGTTGTTGCCGATTGTTTGAGCCGACTGCCGGATTTATATGCTCTGTGTAACGAAGTCCAAGCTGTGGATTTGGCCGCTATGAGTCGCGCGCAGCAGACTGATAATTCAATTAAGGACCGATCATTCTTAAAAGATTGTGAAGGAGTCGGTGCCTGGCTGTGTCCAGCCTCTGCTTCGGGACATTTCTCTAAGAGTTTTTCGACCGTTAATCGTTGTTGGCTTTCAAATAAGTTCTTTGATATTTTGCTCGCCTTGTCACATCCAGGAAACCAGGCAAGCGAGAAGCTGGTCGGCCAGAGGTTTGTTTGGTTTGGAATGAGGTCTGACATCAGAACTTTTATTCAGACGTGTATTAAATGTCAACGTGCAAAGATTATACGACACAATCGAGCACCAGTGCAGTCGTTTATGGATCCTAATAAAAGGTTTTCACACATTCATGTTGACATCGTTTGCCCCTAACCATTTTCCCAAGGTTACTCTTAGCTTTTGTTCATCATTGTCGTTTCACCAGGCACGTAGAGTAGATTTCATTGTGTGACGTAACGGCGAAAGAGTGCGAATGCGTTCCTTTTACACTGGGATGGACGCTTCAACTGTCCCACTAGATGACAACCGATGGAGGTCGACAATTCACCTCTTACCAATGGAAGGAAATGTGCGAGTTCCTGGGGACGAAGCTGTTACACATCTGTTCCACCAATCGCCATGTAGTTTTTTACAGCGATTTGACTTCATAAAGTGTAGTCTTTTCAGAATGTGACGCAAAGACTTCATAAGCAATTTTTCACAAAATTGATTGACATTGTGGTAAATTAAGTGATCTCATGTTGTTTTGTTAGGAGTTTAAGTAAATATAGCTTCAAATTAGACCCCTACAACGAACCGAACAATTAGCCCCTACTGAGAAGTAGTAGACGTTACAACCGGGCTTCCTACAGACTATTTCTAAAAGCCTTCCTTTGTTGTATTGTCTTTCTTTGGTCTTAGGGTCTTTGGTCTGTGGTTAAATAAGGCCACATGTTTGACTCATATATATATCAGGTGCATCTGCTCGTATATACAGTGTATATATATGTATATATAGTGACCACGTGTATTTTCGCTATTCTTGTCAAAACCTCAACGTGGCGAAACGAGTAGTAAATTTTCGTTTCTATCTGATGATGCTTCGGATTTCTGTTTGGGCCTGAGTGTTGGTCCCCCTGCTTAATTGTTATTAAGACTGTGTGGTAGCCTTTATCGCCGTGAATTTTCGTTCTGCGCACGCTGGGAGGAGCTGCGCATATTTGTAAATAAAACACTGCAAGAAAGCTTCAACCGCTTCCTGTTTTTTGTGCGACAAAGCAGAAAGGATCCGTAGAGTTAATATTACTAGCTCTACAAAGTAACTCTACTGGTTTAGTGCTAATCAACGACGGTACGCTTGGCGCGGGAATCAAAGAGTTAAAACCTGGTGCTGCCGCACCAACATCAGAGCGTACCACCTCGCAGTCAATGAGATGGCTGTACGCGTTCATCGTACGGTAAAAACAGCTTCTGGGTGTAATGATAATCCTTTGCCAGGAACGAAAGTCTCTGCCTCGTTTTACTTGATATCCGCTCCATGGTCAAGGAGGATTTTGGACGCAGCTCTTCTGAGCTGAACTTGGCACCTCTCCTGTGACGCAAAACTGCATTCGAGTCTCAGCCTAAGCACGACGCAAAACTGCATCCACGTTTATGTTTGTTTTGATACACCATTTTATTTCATTTGATTCGGTCTTGCAGTTTTATGTTGTAGGTTCCAGTTTTTTTTGGGGATTTTATTTTTACTCTTTAGCCCTGATCAGGAGCTGCCTTTACTTAATGACTTCAGATTATGTTTAGGCTTACAAAATGTCCCGGTTTTAAGGCTTTGCCTTAGTCAGTTAAACCAAAGTCCCGGTTTTTTGCATTCAGTCAGCCAGCATAGCCAAACCAACAAGGCGTCCGAAGTTAAACGTCACCGGCGCGATGGTGTAGTGCAGGGGTCGGCAACCTACGGCACGCGTGCCACACTTGGCACGCCAAGCAATTTCCAATGGCACGCAGAGCCTTCCCAAGTTGCACAAAATGTTTTTATTATTCACACGGAAGTTGCACCAATCGGAGCTACTCGGTCTCTAAAAAATAGCCCAGCAGTTCTGATTAAATTCGTACACAATATTAGATACAAATGCCACCTATGGGTAGGGTTACCATACGTCCCGCTTTTTCAGGGCTTGTCCCGACTTTATGATCGAACATCCGGCAAACCCAAAGGGGTGGTCTCCAAAAAAAAAAAAAAAAAGGTCAGCACCTGTGTGATTGCATAAATTTTGCATTTTTGGGGCTAGGAATGACACCAAACCCGCTGCGAAACAAAAGGTGACCTTTTTTTTTTTTTGGAGACCACCCCTTTGGGCGTGCCGATTTTGTATGGTCAATAGTTGAAAAGCCTATAAATTTCTGGTGCAAGGTTGCCATCCATTGTCCGGCATTTTGCTTTTCTAAATATGGTAACCCTATATATGGACTATGTCTGGTTTATTGTATATTAATGTATTAAAATGTATGAGGTTGGCACACTGAACGATTTCAAAACTTAAGTCGGCACACAGTTAGGAAAAGCTTGCCGACCCCTGGTGTAGTGGTTAGAGCGTCCGCCTCGTAGTCGGTAGACCTGGGGCTCATTCCCTAAGTCGAGTCATACCACAAGACTTTAAAAACTGATATTCACAGCTTCCCTGCTTGGCGCTCAGCATATAAAATGAATAGTGTGGAGAACAAGCCGGCAAGCTTGCTTGTTGTGTCCTTGGGCAAGGCACTTAACGGGACGCTTCCACCTTTATGTGGCAGACAGGTGGCCCTCCCGTACTTCACCGGGTTACAATTGTGAAGTTGCTAACCCAGCATGTCAGACAACTCTTGGGTACCCACCAGTGGCAGTCCACCTTGTTTGTGGTGGGGCTACCAGTCACTCAAGACTGGTTCGAAATGGGGTGCCATCTTTCCCCTAGCCTAATTTCAATTAGGTTGACGGCATGAATCCGAATTGCCGTTCATGCCGTACCTCCATCCCGAGGAAGAGGAGGGGTAAACAAACAAACAAAACAAAGTTAAACGTCCGTCCCAGTAAGCAACAAAATTTTGAAAACGAAGTCTAGCCCGATGATGTTTTGGACCGGGAGTGACACAATAGCGGCAGGAGTACCGGTGTTGACCTTTTTTTGGAAGACACTTCCATTTAGTGTAAATTTTATATCTTTTCACTAGATATCAATACATTCTACTGGAATTGGAAGTGTCCTCCAAAAAATGAGGTCAACACCTGATATGTTGATACCGCTACGTGTGTCCGCATCTTACTTGGTCAGCTATAGCAAAACACTCTGATCAAACCTGTTGTTCTGGATCGTCCCGTTTTTTCAATCTCCAAAATATGGTAAGCCTAATTATGCCTGACCACTGCCACGCTCCGCTATTTTGTAAATATTTGTATATAACGTCGATTTGTTGCACTGATGCATCTTTGTACTTTATTTTCAATGTACACGTGTTCTGTGCTGCTGCTTTTCACTTTTTAGATGCCTGGAAGACAAGCCCGAGATCGATGGCGATATCTTCTTCCGTCCTTTTGCACGCCTCTGCTAGCTGCGAGTGCTTGAGAATTGTGTAGCGTATCGCGCCTAGCATGTCATCGAGTTGCCAGGCCAAACACCATTTGTCCTTCTTTTTATTTTTTTGTTAGTTTGCTTTCGGCGTCGCTTCACAAGGTTCTACGCAAGAGGTTACGATTGTTTGCTTGCAAAATGCAAATATTACCGGCACTTCTGTTATATGACAAGCCAAAGCGGAAAGAGTTGCAGTTAATATGCTTGAACGAATTTCTGAGGATGAAGTGCTTTATGTAACTAATGGTGCCCATATAGAAATGTATTAAATTAGGGAAAAAACTTTATTAAACACTGATTAGAATAAAACAAACGTGGTTAAGATATATTGAGAACTGACTTCATGACAAAATTTTTAAATTGTGTCAGGACTTTATGTACACCCTGTATTTCTTCAGCATGTTTGCATAAAGCGTTTTCACCTTCTTATTCACTTCTACCTGATAATATTTACATTTTCCACAACTGCTCGTTATTTCATAAGGCTCTTTCCATTGCATCAAAAGCTTGTTTGCGTCCGCCGGCAGTAGCAATAGCATCATGACATAAAACTGTATCCGGCCTTCGTCCTGGTAAAGACTTAAAACTGCATCCACGTTTATGCTTGTTTTGATACACCTTTTTATTTCATTTGATTCGACCTTGCAGTTTTATGTTTTAGACTCAAGTTTTTTGGGGGGAAGATTATATTTTTTATTCCTTAGCTTTGGTCAGGAGCTGCCTTCAATTACTGACTTCAGACTATCTCTGTGCCTGATCACTACCACGCCCCGCAATTTTGTAAATATTCGTATATAACTTCTATGTGTTGTTTTGACACGTATCTTATACTGCTGCTTTTCACCTTTTGGATGCCTGGAAGACAAGCTCGAGATCGACGACAGTATCTTCTTCCGTCCTTTTGCCCGTCTCCGCTAGCTGCGGGTGCTTGAGGAGGGGAATTGTGTGGCGTGTCGCGCCTCGCATATCATCGAGTTGCCAGGCCAAACACCTTGTGTCCTTTTTTGTTAGTTTGCTTTTGGCGTCTCAGCACCTTGCTCCCGCCGATGTGTGTGATTCTAGTTGTATACTGTACTGGCTGTGTTTGCTATTTTGCAAGTGATTTACACTGCTGCAAATTCCATTTTTAGACTTTATCCGAAGCACGTTCAATTTAAAGGTTGATACGTAATTTGGCATTATGCCGATGCCTGCATTTAAAGTGTACAATACAGAAAAATGAATTTTAAGGCACATTTGTGAATCAATAAAAAAGTGCATTGTATTGTCATCGAGTTGCCATGCCAAACGCTTTGTGTCCCCTTTTTTGACTTTTTTGTTAGTTTGTTTTTGGCGTCTCAGCACCATGCTCCCGGCGATGTGTGTGATTTTAGTTGTTTACTGTGCTAGCTGTATTTGCTATTTTGCAACTAATTTACTTCTTCTTTTTCTTTCGGCTTATTCACGATTAGTGGTAGCCACAGCAGATATCTACATTTTTATGACATGGCCTTTTTTTTTCAATCGGATGCCCTTCCTGCCACCAACCCTCTCTTCAGAGGGAAAACTGGGCCACATGTCTTCCACATTAAGATGGGGGCTTCCCGTTTTAAGTGTCTTGCCCAAGGACACAACAAGCGAACTTGCCGGCTTGTTCTCCACAACCTCCACTGAATGCTGAGCGCCAAGCAGGGAAGCTGTGAATACCATTTTTTAAAGTCTTTTGGTATGACTCGACAAGGTGAATGAACCCTAAGCCTACCGACTACGAAGCGGACGCTCTCACCACTACAACATCGCGTCGGTTATTTTGCTACTGATTTACACTGCTACAAATTTCATTTTTAGGCTTTATCCGAACCACATTCAATTTAAGATTGATACGTAATTTGACACTGTACGGATGCCTGCATTTAAAGTGCACTATGCAGAAAAATGAATTTTTAGGCACACTTGTAAAACAATAAAGAAAGTGTATTATATTGTTACCATCTACAATAACACTTTGTGTGTATTTTTGTTCGTTTCTGCCAGATCAGAGCAGAGTACATATTGTGCAATCTTTATGTTTGACTTTTCACCGTTTCTCACGGTCACTCAGTGCAATTGTCATAGAAATTGCAATGGTCCACTTATCCGAGTTTAGAAACCCTTCTCTTCAGTCCAACAAATCATTCATAGGGTAATTTCTAATCCAACCACACATTTATCATTTTATTTTAAATTTTTTAGGTATTAGATTGCACGTTTTTACTAGAACAGATGTTTGGAAATTTACTTTGATTGCAGTTTTAAAAATAATGCAATTTCTCGTTAGATTGATGAAGAATCAGATCAAACTAGTTCGATTGCTAACATGTGATTCTTAAACAAAAAGCTTCAATAGCTGCTTTGTTTTAGGTGCCCTTTAATATGTTTTGTAGTCAACTTAACACGTGGGCTATTGCCCTTTAGTTGAGCAGCATTGATTAATATTGTTACAAGCTTTTTTGTATTGTTTCATTATAGATTGAATTTATTGCTAGTTACTCTAATTGTTTATACAAAAATTGTTTTTCGAGTGTGCCATGTGTTTAAAGCGATTCAAACATAAATCAGCATTGGAAGATAACTTGAAATTGCCTACAGGTGAAAAACCATACGAATGTGAGATATGTTCAAAACGATTCAAACGAAATTTAACATTACAAAATCACATCAGAGTCCATACAGATGAAAGACCTTACGAATGTGAAATTTGTTCAAAAGCTTTCAAACGAGTTTCAGCATTGAAAAATCACATCAGAGTCCATACAGGTGAAAGACCTTACGAATGTAAAATATGCTCAAAACGTTTCAAACTCAATTCAGCATTGAAAACACACATCAGAATCCATACAGGTGAAAGACCATACGAATGTGAAATATGTTCAAAACGTTTCATACAAATTTCATCGTTGAAATATCACATCAAAGTCCATACAGGCGAAAGACCTTATGGATGTGAAATATGTTCAACTCGTTTCAAACGAAATTCATCATTGAAAAGTCACATCAGAGTCCATACAGATGAAAAACCTTACGAATGTGAAATATGTTCAAAAGCTTTCAAACAGTTTTCATCATTGAAAAGTCACATCAAAGTTCATACCGGTGAAAAACCTTACGAATGTGAAATATGTTCAAAACGTTTCATACAAATTTCATCATTGAAAAGTCACATCAGGATCCATACAGGTGAAAGACCTTACGAATGTAAAATATGTTCAAAACGTTTCAAACGCGATTCAGCATTGAAAACACACATCAGAATCCATACAGGTGAAAGACCTTACGAATGTAAAATATGTTCAAAACGTTTCATACAAATGTCATCATTGAAAAGTCACACCACAGTCCATACAGGCGAAAAACCTTATGAATGTGAAATTTGCTCAAAGCGTTTCACACACGATTTAGCATTGAAATATCACACCAGGATCCATACAGGTGAAAGACCTTATGAATGTAAAATATGCTCAAAACGTTTTAAACGCGATTCAGCATTGAAAATACACATAAGAATCCATACAGGTGAAAAACCTTACGAATGTGAAACATGTTTAAAGGGATTCAAGCACAATTCAGCATTGAAAAGACACATCAAAGTCCATACCGGCGAAAGACCTTATAAATGTGAAATATGTTCAAAACGTTTCATACAAATGTCATCATTGAAAAATCACATCAGAATCCATACAGGCGAAAGACCTTACGAATGTGAAATATGTTCAAAACGATTCAAAGAAAATTCAGCACTGAAAAAACACATCAGAATCCATACAGGTGAATAACCTTAGCAGTGCAAAATGTGTTCAAAAGAGTCCAAAAAAAATTCAGCATTGATAAAACACATCGGAGTTCATACAGATGAAAGACCTCACAAATGTTCAAAACGATTCCAAGACAAGTCAGAATTAAAAAGTCGCATTTGAATCAATATAGGTTAAAGACTTTGCGAATGCAAAATATATTCTAAAGAGTTTCGTTTTGTTTCGAATGTACATTACACAACCCATTAAGAAAAAGTCAAAACATGTTAAAAATAGTTTGCTCAATCTACGATTTTAAAAGTGCATCACCAAGCTTTATACAGGAGAAGCACTTTGAAAATGTGATAAATGTTTAAATACGATGTAAACGTGACTGCACCTATCAACAGCCGCCTCAACGTGGTGGTGCGGTCCCCGAACCCGTTTGGGTTGGGTCAAAATGGCTGTTGGCTTTCCCGAGGGTCCCAGTTACCCCGGGCACTCCCCTAGATTTTTTCGCTATGCTGCCCCCTGAACGACCGCAGGAGGGGAGCACACAGCATCTACAAAATCGGTCGCCTGTTTTCACTTTTTCCTTTCTCCTGCCCTACTCTTGCCCTTCTTCGTCTCCTCATTCTTCTCCTGATGAGTGGTAACGTTCATCCTAACCCCGGCCCCATCTTTCCTTGCTCTGTGTGCGCTGGAAATGTGACCTGCCGGGGCAAGTCAGTGCTTTGCTGCACCTGCTCCAAATGGGTCCATCTAAGGTGCTCACAACTTTCCCTGTCTAAATTCAGAGCTCTAGGCAGCTCTCACTCTTGGAGCTGCCTCCCCTGTCGTAACACTGTGACTCCCTCCTCGGACTTCTTCGACACGTATACCTCCACTGTACAATCTGGCCCCCCTCTACTGATGCTGCACTCTCGCATCACCCCCGTCTCCAAACCTCCTATCCCCCATCTGCCCATTCTATATCTCCTTCCCCTTCACCACCGTCCCTTGCTCCTGGCCATTTCTCTACGCCTCCTGCCTCCTCTCCTCCCCCTGACTCTCTCAGGGTTCTTCAATGGAATGCTGAAGGTCTCCGAGCCAGGAGCACTAAATTACTTCATTTTCTATCGTCCCATCCAGTCGATCTTATCTGCATTCAGGAATCCAATCTTAACTCCTCTTCCTCTTTCTGGATTCCTGGATTTTCTGCTCTGCGTTCTGATCGCACCCACTCCCGGTCTGGCATTCTCTCTCCTGACTCCACGCACGCCAGCGGCGGCGTCGTCATTTTCGTCAGGCAGGGCCTATTCTTTTCTGAACTTTCTACCTTCTCTCTTTCTTCGCTTGATCCCTACTCTGATAATGTAGGGGTCAACATCTCTCTTAACAACTTCTCCTCGGTGTCATTTCTTAATGTGTACGCCCCCCCTATTCGCTCCTCCCCAACAGATGGCAGAACCGATTCCTTCTCTCCCTCCATTCTTCCTTCCTCCAGAAATCTCTTCATTCTGGGGGACTTCAATTGCCATCACCCCCTCTGGGACTCAAGAGGTACTTCCGACCCCCGCGGGGAAGAAGTGTTTGACTGGATTATCTCTTCTGATCTCCTCCCCCTCAATGACTCTGACACACCCACCCTTCTCCATCGCTCCTCTCCTGACATCTCCTTTGCTCCTTCTACTCTTGCGTTTTCTTGCTCCTGGGAGGTGCTTCAGGACCTTGTTTCTGACCATCTACCAATTCTTCTATCCGTCCCTCTCTCTCCGGTCTATCGCCCCAACGAGCGCCCCCCTTTCTTCAATTTTCAGAAAGCTCGCTGGGATGGCTTTGCCTCTTACTTTGATTTTCACTGTCCTTCAGCAGAGGAATACTCGTCTCTTTCCTCTGCTGCTGCTCTCTTTACCTCTTTGACTTTGAATGCGGCCAAATCCTCCATTCCTTTCGGCCGCATCAAACGCACTCCTAAAACCTGGTGGTCTGCTGAGGTGGAACAAGCGGTTAGTGAAAGACGCAAGGCTTTTGCTGCCGCTCACAGAAGTGATGAAGATCGACAGGCTTACATCTCTGCTTCTCGACGCGCCTCGTCAGTCATTGCCAAGGCTAAGGCATGGCAGACGACTTGCTCTTCTCTTTCATCTAGGTCTAACCCTAAATCTGTGCACTCTCTTCTTCGCTCTACCGCTGGCTCTCCTTCCTCGTTTTCTTTCTCTCCTAATTTTTCCAACTGTTCTTCTCCCAGGGAATCGGCTTCGGTCTGTGCCGCTTACCTGACATCGCACTTTTCCGTTTCTCAGCCAAAGGCCCTGCGCAGCAGAGCCAGAGGCTCACTGAGCTCCGCCGAGCCACGTGCCCTGTGGAGTCTCGCTCTTCTTTTTGCTCTCCTTTCTCTCTGGTGAAATTTCTTGCGGCTGCCTCCAATCTTACCCCATCCACTGCCACTGGCCCAGACAAGTTGCCTATCCCATGCTAAAGCACCTCCCTCGCTCTGGCATGGATTTACTTCTTTACATCTTCAATCTTTCCTGGTCTTCACATTCCTTTCCTTCCATCTGGAAGACATCTTCTATTATTCCCATCCACAAGATGGGAAAACCTCTCGACTCTCCTGCTTCCTTCCGGCCTATCTCTCTCACCTCCTGCGTATCAAAGCTGTTTGAACGCATCATTCTCTCCCGTCTTCTCTTCTTTCTGGAATCTAATTCCATTCTCTCTCCCCGCCAGGCCGGTTTCCGCCCTGGTCGGTCTACACTCGATCAAATTCTGTACCTTTCTCATTCCATTTCGGATGGGTTTAACAAACTCAGGCCAGGCTCTCGAACGATTCTGTCTACTATCGATTTCTCTAAAGCTTTTGACTCTGTCTGGCATCCCGCCCTTTTTCATAAACTAATTTCGGCTGGCCTCCCTCCTTGCTTTGCTTGTTGGACTCAATCTTTCCTTTCTGATAGGCGCGCTTGTGTGGTTTATCAAAATCACAAAAGCCGCTCCTTTCGAGTCCGTCGAGGTGTTCCGCAAGGATCCGTTCTTGGCCCTGTACTTTTCTCTCTCTTCATTAATGATCTTCCGGCATCTCTGCCTTCTTCCGTCAGCTGCTCTCTACGCTGACGATCTGGCCATTTGGTCCTCTTCCTCCTCGGTCCCTACTGCGGTGGAGGCCACACAAGGAGCTCTGTTTCGATTGGAGCGCTGTTCTGAGTACTGGTGTCTTCCTCTCAATTCGAGCAAATATGAGGCCTCCTTCTTCTCAGTGGATCCCCACCAAGCTCACCTCCAGCCCAACCTCCTCCACCTCGGCTCCCGCCTCCGTTTCAATCCCACTCCAACTTTTCTCGGGGTCACCTTCGACCGCACTCTTTCCTTTACTAAACATGTATCTTCGCTGAAGGCCAAGTTCTTGCCACGTCTCAAGGCCTTACGCTGTATCTCTGCTTCTTCTTGGGGCCCCTCTAAGGAGTCCCTCTCTATTCTGTACAAATCTTTTCATCGGCCCATTCTCACATACGCTTCTCCCGGATGGTTTCCTTTCCTAAGCGCTACCAATCTTACCAAATTGGAACGCCTGCACCGAGCGGCCAGTCGCGCCATCATCGGCTGCCTCTCGTCCTCCCATATCCCTCTACTACATACCGAGGCTTCTTTACCTCCCCTACGAGTCACTCTGACTCACTTTACTCTTTTTTCTTATGAGCGGGCTCTTCGTCTCCCAACCTCCTTTCCTATTTCAGGTTTGGCCAGACTTGGAGTGAAACAAAGACTCTGCAGATCGTCCTGGAGAGCTTTTGCGTCCACTCACCCGCCCATGCTTCCTTCTACCTGTTCTAGGGAGGCTTTTGTTGTTTGCCCTCCCTGTCCTCCATGGAATCTTCCTTCGTTCACGGTGGAGTCCACCTTTCCCACTCCATGCTCTCGCTCTGATCCCCCTCTCTCTCGCCAAGGTGCGGCTCTCGCCCATCTTGACTCTCTCCCCCCCTCATGATTTGGTACTCTGGACAGACGGCTCTGTTCCTTTTGGCAAGGGCCGCTCCGGCGTTCTTGCCATCTGCTCTCTCTGTGGCACTGAGGCCACTCTTTCCTTTTCGTCAGGCCCAGTTTGTTCCAGTTTTTCCGCTGAAGCCTGCGCCATTCTGCACGCTCTTTGCTGGTCTCGGCAGCACCATAAAGTCTGCCATTTCTCTTCTCCTACTATCTGACTCTCGTTCTGTTTTCGCCACTCTGTCCTCTCCTCCATCTTTCCTGTTATCTCAAACTCTGTGGCAGATCTGGCAGGAACTGTCTTCTCTATTCTCCTGTTCTATCAGGCTACAATGGGTCCCCGGACACTCGTTTCTCCCGGGGAACGACACGGCTGACGAGCTTGCCAGACGGGGAGCGCTACTCACGCCCTCCGCAGTCCCTTGTAGTCTCTCTCCTCTTATCTCTCGTATCAACTCTCGTCTTTTCTCGGACTGGAGGCGTACTGTCTCTTCCAAATATTTTGACACACAGGCTCCCTCGATTTCCACTGAGGAACCAGTGCTCCCTCGTCATGCTCGCTGTGTCCTCTCTCGCTTTCGCTGCAATGGACACAGCCTTCTTTTTGGTTCTTACCTCTCTAGAATTGGCAGAATTGAGAACCCTCCTGCAGCGCCTGTGGACACCCGTCCCAGGACATCTCTCATCTCATTCTGCACTGTCCATCTACGGACTCTTTGCGCCGCTCACTCTTTGGCGACTCTCTGTCTCTCTACGACCTCTGGTCCAGACCCTGGGGAGTTGCCCGGCTTCTGGGGCTCCACGGTCATCCGCCGTGCCCCCATCCCTCGGAAGGGCTCGGGTAACCAACAACAACAACATGTAAACGTGATTCAGCGTTGAAAGTACTTTACAAAATCCATACAGAATAAAAATCATTAAATTGTTCGTTGTGTGGTGTAAGCTTACATCGGGTCGACAGTTGAATTCCTATAGGCTTATCGTTGTTTTTACGCGACCTTTTTTGAGGGATGGGCGCATGGCGGAAGACCGTTGAGCTCCGAGACCTGAACCAGAGGTCGTAAAGAGAAAATCGCCAAAGAGCAAGCGGAGCAAAGAGTTCGTAGCTAGACAAAGCGACAGCAATTTTCTTGAGCAAGAAAGTCATTAAGTTACAATAATTAGGTCAAACAATAATGTACATCAAACACAAATTTTTGCAAACTAGCCAAATTGAAAAATACCATGGCTTTGAGCTACTGCGTACGGTGGCGCGATAGTAAGTTAGCTATAAAAAGCTACACGGGGCCGAATACTATCTTGAACAAATTGTATCACTTGCTCTTCTCCAAATTTTACACGAGCCAGAATATTTTGTAATAATGATACAATTGATAACTTTTGATTGATTGGTAGCAATGTGACTTGAAAAAATTTGACATCTTTGAACAGGTACAAGCATTTCTAGGGAGGAATCGGCGGTCAGACCCAGTAGTGGTACTCAGCTGGTTCGTACAAACCTGTTCTTAAAATTTTTATGAGCTCATAAAAACGGTTGTTAAAAATATTTAATGCATGCTTAGATTTAGAATGCAGCCACGTAGTTACAGGTCACTCTTACCTCAAATGAAATTACGCTATATTATATACGCTCGTAAATGACTTTTTGTTTAAACCAAGTGTAATTAACCGAATTTAATGTAATCTTCGATCCCTCCAGCGCCTTGATGAACCGAAGTGATGCTATCTGAATAAGTCCTGATACGAATTTTAATTTCATTTTCTCGTCTCCCGGTAATCGATGGCCCAACAATAATCAAGCAATTCATTTATTTATCGAAGATTTGAAATATAACACACGTTTCATGGGCCATAAGAACAATTAGAGGGAAGCGTTAAGCGCGAGATAGTAATTATGGTGTTAAATTCCCGTTATCTTACTTCTACAAGTACAAAGAATCATATTACTATTTCTATATCTACAAATTCGTACAGACCAGCGTTCAGTAAAAGTATCGTACTTAATGCTTTATTAAAGCTGATGTGTACTGCAGCATGGCTTTGTAACCAATGCTTTCTTCAATCTTCCTCAGTAAAACTCGAAGCCGTTATTTGTAATGATCTTGGGGTAATTTGTCCGAATTGGAGAAAGTGGCATGAATAATTTGTTTTCGCAGTGCGAACCGGTAGTAGTCATAAGAGAAAGCAGCATCCATGACTTGTTTTTTAGGTACAATTCGATCTTGGTCATAATAAATAAACGAAAAGTGATATCAACCCCCTTCCGTAGTGTTTAGTTGTTTTCCATCAGAACTGTGGACTCACTAAAATGACTCATAACATTACGGTCACATAAACACACGAATGTCAATTAGGCGTTTAGATCCATGTCAGGTATGAATGAATTGTAAACTGGCTTTATTCGCTTGCTCATAATTTAGGATTTTCTTCTTTCTACGATGTTATTTGTCAGTTCACGTAACACCAAGACTCAGGGCCGGATTTACCAATAGGCTAGGCAGGCTGAAGCCTAGGGCCTCAACGTCCAGGGGCCTCGAAATTCGGTTTCGAAGTTTGTAATTCTTTTAAAAACTTGACAAGTTTAAACCCTACTTAAAGTATATGTATATCAAGCTTTTCAGAGTGGAAAATTCTAAACACAACTGGTTTCAACCACGTTGTAAACAGCCATCATTACGTGTTTGCACTATAATAAAGGCAATTATTATGCGCATTCTGCTGGAAGCTTCTATGTTAAAGTACCGTACAGTCCGTACTCTACTCTGCAAAAAATAGTATCGGTAGTTGACATGTTGCTGAAATAACTAATAGACATTGTGTTGCTTACTGTTAATGTGGTAAATGATACGTTTTATCAATTGAAATTTACTAATGTTATCGACTTATCTTATTGATAGAAGTCTTGGTATTGCTAATGCTAACCTGCGTTTAGATCAAGCAATAATCTTATTTCATAATTTTTCGAACCTTAAATTTATTATGAGTAAAAGATTTGAAAGTGGAGCTAGCAAGCGCAAGAGAAAGAAATTTGAAAATGATATGCTAAAGAAGATAAAATCAATCACTGCTTTCTTGCATCAACCTCTGACAGAAGCAGCAGGTGCTGGCAGTGAAGTAGGTGCCTTGATGCTAGCACAAGAAAATCAGTGTGACGAAGCTGATCAGCTAACTGCTGGCATTCAACCAGAAGAAAGTCTTACAGAAAAAGCAATGCAGGACGTTGAACAGCAACCTGGTAATGAGGAAGGAGCCATGCTCAGTGAAAATGAAAATATAAGTCTATTTCAAAACTTAGTTGCTGCAAAGGGAGGGGAAAAAGAAACACATGAAAGTAGTGGAGATAGTCAAAATTTTCAGTTCACTCCTGGTGAAGTAAATCAATTCCAAGGTATTACAGATACTTATGCAGATGATGCCGAACATAGATTTACATATACATTGAGTTCAAAGGACGTTGGTTTGTGGAAAGAATTATCAGATGAAGAAATAACCTACTGGATAGAGAGAGGCCCTTCTGAAGTTCAGCATAGTTGTGGACCATTTTCTAGTTCCAAACGAGTGTACAAGAAGCAATCTAGGTTTTGCACAAAAGCTCTGTTTTATGGAACGAAAGTCAATGGTGAAACATATAGCAGAGAGTGGCTTGTATATTCCCCCGCAAAAGGACGGGTATATTGCTTTGTTTGTAAACTCTTTCCAAATCATACATCTTCTTTGGCTTTAGCTTCTGATGGTTTTGATGACTGGCACAACTCTTATCTTATCCAAGCTCATGAAAACTCAGAAAAACACACAAATGCCATGTTAACCTACCTAACAAGGAAGCGAGGATATACGCTTACTTCAAAGCTGGAGGAGCAAATAAAAGTAGAACAGCAGTATTGGTGGCATGTAATGGAAAGAATTACCGCTGTAATTTGTACTCTTGCAGAACGAGGCTTACCTTTTAGAGGGGACAATGAACGATTTGGATCTCCCAATAATGGCAATTATCTTGGTCTTTTAGAACTAGTAGCCAAATTCGATCCATTTTTACTTGCTCATATCAATCGCTATGGAAATTCAGGATCAGGAAATCCCTCTTATTTGTCAAAAACTATTTGCGAAGAGATGATTCGGCTCATGGCCAAAAAAGTTAAAGAGTCAATTGTGGCTGACGTGAAAAAAGCGGGATATTTCAGCTTTTCTGTGGATTCTACTCCTGATATTTCACATACCGATCAGTTAACTTTGATTATCAGATACGTGTCTCCTGTAAACGGTTTACCAAATGAAAGATTTATAACTTTCCTTGAGCTGAAAGACCACTCAGGGGTAGGCATGGCAGATTTAGTGCATCAATATCTCACCACTGAGCTTCAGCTTGATTTTAATAAGTGTCGAGGGCAGTCTTATGACAATGCTGCAAACATGGCTGGTAGGTACAACGGTATGCAGCAAAAAATCCTAAAAAGAAAGAAATTTGCAAAATTTATTCCATGCGCAGGTCACTCCTTAAATTTGGTGGGCCGCTCAGCTGTTGATTGCTGTCTTGATGCAGTGAACTCTTTTGGCATTATTAATGAAATTTACACCTTTTTTTCAGCTTCCACAAAGAGGTGGGCAGTTCTAAAATCATTTTTGCAACCTCAATCAAAGGTGCCTAAACATTTATCAGATACCAGGTGGGATGCACATGCAAAAGCCACGGAAGCTATTTTGGAAAGTTACAGTGCCATCACTAATGCTCTCAGTCATTTGCACTCCGATGTAAGTGAGAAAGGTGGTACTAGGCTTCATGCTAACAACCTTTTGCAAAAAATGGAAAAATTGGAATTTGTGTTTATGTTGCATTTTTGGTCCAGAGTGCTAGGTCGTTTTCATAAGGTTAGCAAAGCCCTTCAGACAGAGACGTAGCAGCCGCCCCCCAAACCCCCCAATTGGGGGGGGCCCAGGCCAACTTTGGGGGCCCAAGTTAGTCTGAAATTGCTTTTTGGCTATGTGACTATTTTCAGTTCAGCAGACTTGTTTACAACCGATTTAAACTGTAGGAAGAAATTGGCTTGTGACATCATAAGTGAATGCTCCGTCATTTTATCTCGCAGAATCTAGAATATTTCGATTGATTTTCTGGTAGAATCTTGAATATTCGATTGACGTAACAATGCCGTTGTTACGCAACAATCATAGAATGGTCTGGAATTCTGTTTGGCTATAAATACCGGGACAATATATATACACTGCAGAGTGCAGATAAAGTATTTTATTGACATTGTATAGAATGAAACGTTCAAAAAGTGGTGCTCAAAAGAGAAAAGAAGCAGCCACTGCTCGAGATGCTGTAGCGAAATTGCCAAAGATGACAGATTTTTTCAAGATTACTGAGCAGAGTAGACCTGGCACTAGTACCGAGAGGGATGAAGAAAACTATAGTGTACAAGAAAAAGAAGACTATGACGATCAGCATCAAAGTGATTGTGAATTTCCAGAAAATGTAAGTTGTGATTTACCTGCCAATACGCAACCTTCAATATCAAAAATAACTGAATCTCAATTTACCCCTATCCCTGATGACCCATGTAAATGGCCTGAAAGTATTTCTGATGCTCAACGATGTGATATAGTAAAGCGTGGACCACATCAACTAACAATGAATTTTCCATATAATAACACAACTCCAAGGCGACGTTTTTCCTCCAACCATTATAAACGTGTGTCACCTAATGGTGAAAGTGTTTCACGGTCGTGGCTAGTTTATTCTGGGGAATCAGATCAAGTTTTTTGCTTTTGTTGTAAGCTATTTGGAAAAACACTAAGCCCCTTTTGTAGTGGTATAAATACATGGGAGGGTTTTTCGAAAAAACTGAAAGACCATGAAAACGGCATTTCCCACCAAGAATGCTGCAGTCAATGGATGTTGCTAGCTGAAGGGATAAGAAATTCATCCACTATCGACAAACGCGAGATGAATATTTTTTTCAATGAAAGACGTTTTTGGAGAAATGTTTTAGAGAGACAGACTTATCGACATTGCCTTGTTTCTATCAAAAAGGAATCTTGCTTTTAGAGGATCTGAAGAAGTCTTAGGATCTCCTCACAATGGAAATTTTCTGGGTATATTTGAGCTTTTGGCAAGAAGAGATCCGATCCTAAAAGAGCTTCAAGACAGAATCAAGAATAAAAACACTAAAGATCACTATTTGAGTCCTACCATACAAAATGAACTAATTGAATTGCTAGCGACAGAAGTTGAAAAAAGAAAATTTACAGCAATTGAAATTGGCAAAATATTTTTCTATAATTTTGGACTGCACTCCAGATATGTGACATCATGAACAAATGTCGGTCATTCTCCGTTATGTACTATGTAATGAAGAAGCTGCTGTTGTTAAAGAAACATTTTTTGGCTACTTGAGAATAAGTGACAGTACTGGGAAAGGCTTGTTGGACGCTTTCTTAGAAAAAGCGACCGAACTGCAACTCGAATTGTCTGATTGTCGAGGTCAGTCATATGATAATGGTGCTAACATGAAAGGAAAACATTCTGGGGTCCAAGCAAGAATGCTAGACATCAATCCCAAAGCTGTTTACGTGCCCTGTGCAAACCATACCCTTAACTTAGTTGTTGTTGACAGTGCTAATTGATCGACGGAAGCATTGACATTTTTTGGAGTACTTACAAGGTTGTATGTGCTGTTTTCTTCCTCTGCTCAGCGTTGGGAAATTTTGAAGAAACATGTGGAGCTGTCCATAAAGTCACAATCTGATACTCGTTGGGAAAGCAGAATTAAATGCATCAAACCTCTTCGATACAATTTAAAAGAGGTGTTGCTGGCACTGAAAGACTTGGAAGCCATTTCCATAGAAAGAAAAGATGGAAGAGCTGCCTCAGAAACAAAATCGTTGATAGCTCATTTATCAAAATGGAGTTTTCTTTTGTCGGTGTTTATTTGGTATGATATCCTATTCCAAGTCAATAAAGCAAGCAAGATTCTTCAATCGTATGGAGTCTCCCTTCATACAATGGAAACGGAAATCCAGGCAACTGAAAAGTTTTTGCAAAACTATCGCACAACGGGTTATGACAGTGCCGCAACATCTGCTGTTGAAATAGCACAGGAATTGGATATTGATCCTTCTTTTCCTCCGTCAAGAAGTGGAAAGAAAAGAAGATTGTTTGATTACCAAGGTGAAGAGGAACAACGAGCTACTCCTGAACTGAAATTTAAAAGCAACTTTTTCTATCCATTAGTAGACCAGGCTATAATGTCAATAAAGGAGCGCTTTAATTTGTTACGTGAGGTTTCTTCCGCCTTTTCGTTTTTGTACACACGAGACAAACTTTTGCTTGTGCAACAAGAAAATGCTCTTCTTACTTGCTGTAAAGAGTTCCAAAAAAAGTTCGGTGACATTGATTCTGATGAAATGAGCGCTAAGCTACAGCGGTTTGTTTTAATTTTACAAAAAAAACGCAATCTCAATACGGCTCAAGACTTTCTGAACTATCTTCTAAAGACTCATTTATTTGAATTGTATCCGAATGTGTACATCGCACTTCGAATCTTACTAACTTGCCCCGTGACTGTTGCCAGCGCTGAAAGAAGCTTCAGCAAATTGAAACTGATCAAAACTTTTAATAGAACGTCTATGACAGACAGTAGACTATCTTCATTAGCCATGTTGTGAATCGAAAATGACTGCGCCCGATCTCTTGATTATGACAATGTCATAACAGCATTTGCGAACAAAAAGGTTCGCTCCAGACTATTTAAATGATACTGTGTTTTTATAACTTTTTCATGTTTTTCAGTGTCATTGCTTTCGTTTCGCAGTGTCTGCATAAATGTCCTACTGAACTCTGGCATCGGTGCCGAGTTTTTTATGACTTGCACCTTCGGTATCGGCATGCTTTATTCTGACATTAGCCTGTTTACTTATGTACAAATTGTGGTGTATTTTCTTAATGCAGCTTTTCAATTTTACACCTCTAAAGTGATATGACCTGTGCGCAGGGGCTCTTGCGCTTATTTTGGGGGGGGCCCGAAGTTGGAGTGCTACGGCACTGCCTTCAGAAATCTGAATTGTTATTAAGTACTTGTGCCGAATTGTACAGTTCACTTGTAGACTTTCTAAGCGAAATTTGAGATGAGTTTGACGAGTTTGATCAGCAAGCAAAAGCAACCTTGCCGAATATTAACTACAGAGCTCTCACTAGGAGGCAAAGAAATGCACCTGACGCTTTAAGTGAACTCTCTTCAAAAGAAAGGTTTAAAATAAATTCCTTTATCCCTATGCTCGACACACTTGAAGCCAGTTTAAGAAGAAGAGCTAATGTGTACAGTGACATTGCAGAAATGTTCCTCTTTCTTGCTAATCTGAAAGCAACTAAAGTAGAAATTGTACGAGGCGTAGAACTTTTAAAGGAAGAGTATCCAGAAGATGTTGACCCGAAACTTACTGAAGAACTTCTACATTTTCATTTGTACGTGAGACAAACACAAAACCAAGGGCTTACCGGCACAGAAGAGCAATCTATTTTCTTGTCTCATAGAGACCTTTATGAAATTATATGCAAGGAAAAAAGTCACACTGCCTTTCCTAATGTGGAAGCAATTTTAAGACTGTTTCTTAGCTTAATGGTCACTAACTGCTCAGGAGAGAGATCTTTCTCAAGGCTCAAAAGCATCAAAAATAAACTGAGATCGACAATGTCTCAAGAAAGGTTGTCTTCACTTAGCATTCTGTGCATTGAGAGTGACAAACTTAAACAGATAAATATTGATGAACTTTTGCATGATTTTGCTTTGACGAAAGCTAGAAAAAAAAATTTTGTAGCCTAGTCTTACTCTATTTGATGGCTGTAACTCTTTCTTATGTCCAGGTAAATAAACTTCACAATTATTGTAACGATTGTTTGATCAAAGAAATTAAAATTAAAAGCAAAACTGCCTTAACTTGATTTTTATTCTTTTAATTAAAAATTTGCACCCATGAGTGGGGAGAATGAAGGACTAAGGGTTTAATGCACTCATATTTTTAACATTAAGCAATGACATGTGATGTTGTTTAGAGAGAAATTCTGAGCTCAAAAATAGGGAGGGGCCTCACAAATGGAATAGCCTAGGGCCTCTCATGGTCTAAATCCGGCCCTACCAAGACTCGGCATGTATCAAACTAAAAACTAGGATGTAACATTACTTTACCAAGCAAAAGAACACTTCAAAACGTGTTTTGATTAGTAGCAATAGAGCTCATAAATTTAAGTGCTCAGGTAGCAGTTAACACAACCAATACAGAGAATCAAGAAAGTATTAAACTAGAAAGATTTATGATCAGAGGCATAAAAGCATCTTCACTCAAATAAAAATGCTAGACCTGCACCTACATGCCTCTATTTGGCAACAAGGATTGAGAAATCAAAACTTTTAACGTTGAGATATGCATCAGTCAGTCGAGATTGGGGTTCAGTTGCTTGAAGCTCGTCACAGGGTAAGTGTTTAGACACAATAAGCTACTAGCAAACATTGGCATTGTCTTCAATTTCATACCAGTATTTAAATGATAAGGCTCACAAAACGGGGCTTGGCGGGTCGCCAGTTTGACACCCCAGCCCTGACCTACACAGTAGGTCGTGGTTCGCACAAAGCCTTAATGTTTGAGCAACAAACAACAATTTATGTCAATAATAAATAGCTTAGTTTACCTAAATTTCAAACAAACTTTATTTCGACACATTAGTCCCTTCAGGCAAAACGACATTCAAAAGAGAGTTGGGGCACTACGAACGAACTCAAACAAAAATTACAAAGAACAGCTGTTGTGGTTTCATGCTTTTAATAAAAAATGGATTTACACTTCTTGAAATCAGCTATACTGTGTGGAAGCAAGTCAGGGTGTGTAAAAGAAAATGAGAAAATAATATTTAGGAGAACGAAAAGTTGTGAACGAAAAGGCTACTGAAGAATAAATGGACATGTTGGAGAAAAACTGTTAATAGGTTGGCCAAAGCAAATGGAGATGATACAGACAGGTGCTGACAAGAGATAATGATAGTGTTTTGAAAGTTGCCTTAGATCTTGAAGCAAGTGGCAAGAGAAAGGGAGGACGACCTAAAAGTCTTGAAAGAAAAAAGCGGAAGAGGAGACCGACAAGATTGATTGAATGATGGAAGATTCCCTGAATCGAGCCATGTGGCGAGGTGGAGTACGAGGAGTTGCGGAAGAAATGAGATGAATCCGGATAAATCCGTGAAGGGCATAAAACCGGATAAGAATTGAATAACTTTAACAACTACCAAGCCGGGTGATCTTAGTTTTTTGAATTGTCACAGATATAGCTTTGCGTCATGATGTCATGTTTACTAGAGAAATCCAGTTTTGGGGTTCAGCAGGCATGAGTTTGATTTGCCAACTAGATTAACTGGCCGAGTAAGCTAACAAAATAAAGAAGTGAAATTAGAATAGTATTCAATGGACCTATCATTTAAGATATCGCTTGATGGGTCGATTCAGTAACAGCTAGTTGTAGCATCTAGGCTAGTGTGCTTTCCGAGCCCCCTTTTTTAAACCAACCCACTTTATAAATTATCACGACCCAAGGATATGCTGAAATACTAAGACGGCTTGTGGTGAAAACTTTTTATGACAGAGAGAAACGAATACTGTCACGTATTATTACGCAACAGCAAGGGCGTATCCCTAAAAAAATTTGGTGGAAGTAATTTTTCCAGAAATTTTAATAGGATATTTTAAAAAAGTGTGACTAAAATTTTATTATTGTAATCCAAGTGCAATAGAAAAATTTGCTCAAAAATGATCACCAGCATCATACGGTACCATACAGCAATCCATTACATCATGTCAATAACCCGCGACCGGTTTCGACCTTATTGGGTCTCATCAGGCGGGTGTAAAAAACACTCAATAATAAATATGCTAAAAAAAACAAATTTGCCATTGGGTGCAAAAAAAGAAAAATGCTAGTTTTTGTTTGTTAGGAGATCTTGTTAGGAGATCTTTCCAAAAAACTCTTGTTAGGAGATCACCTTGAAAATTGCTGGCTAGCAACTAGCAACTCATGTATTATTGATAAGCCTTGACAATGATCCTGCACCCCTATTAGGGCTTACCGATGTGACTTGTTGTCCATGTCATGTGTGTGTGTCCTTAAATGTGACCCCCATGATATAGGTATTGCTGTATCATATTGTTTTGCATTGCATTTTTCTTTTTTTGCACCCAATGGCAAATTTGTTTTTTTTAGCATATTTATTATTGAGTGTTTTTTACACCCGCCTGATGAGACCCAATAAGGTCGAAACCGGTCGCGGGTTATTGACATGATGTAATGGATTGCTGTATGGTACCGTATGATGCTGGTGATCATTTTTGAGCAAATTTTTCTATTGTACTTTGATGCTGGAGGCAGATCCCTCTTGATAGGAGATCACCTTGAAAATTGCTGGCTAGCAACTAGCAACTCATGTAATCCAAGTGTATTTAAATTTTTTAGGTAAATTCTGCATCTCAAGTTACACAAAATGACTTCGCGACTGCAAGTCACAAGTTTTATTAATTTGTATTTGGGGTGTTCGAAACGAATTTTACTGGGGCGAAACGAAACGAAATTTTACAGTAGACAAACAGTGCTACACGAAAAGAAATCATCTGTGCCATCGTACCCTTCAAAAATTCATGCGACGATGATATATGGCCGCTCGTGTGTTCAATGCGGCTAACGCGTAAAGCATGTTCGTCACACGGGATGAGTTCAACTTTTGACGGTTTGGTTTCGAGCGCATAACGAAACGAAATTGCTTGGATTTTAAAACAAAACAAAATTCTTCACTGAGGAAGTTAATTCAAAACAAAGCAATTTTGCGGCGAAACGATACGAAATATCTTCGTTTCGAACACCAGTAATTTGTACGCAGTTTAAATCCGTTCTGGAATGATACCGGTACCAAATTACGGGAAAGTTAATCCATTCCATTTTGGTGTATTTCACATGATTTTTGTTCTACAGTCAGGAGAAACCCATTGCAGTTACACATAGAACATGGTTGTACTCAGTCACGCTTCGGGATTGCCAGCACATTATTGCTGGCAGTGGCCCAAAGCATTTCTGCTCGAAAAACTGCAGTGAAGTGCTTTTCTCAAGTGCACTATAACACTAACAATATACCGAGGTTGAACTTACGATTACGAGGGAGCCCTTTATTGTACTGAGCTATACTGCCCACAAAATCGAGAGATCAAGTATAAATCGAAGAAGGGTTGCACCTTGGTTAAAATCTTTTTGCCATTTTTCCGCTATAGTTAAGTAGACCGGCAAAGTGTTGCAGTGGATGGAACGACCGCTTAGCAGTCGACAAACATGAAGTTAATTCTTTCGTAGAGTCATATCGAAAATCTCAAAAGCCCTATTCACAGCTCCCCTGCATGGCGTTCAGCACGAAAGGAATAGTGAAGAGAAAAAGTCAGCAAGCTCGCTTGTTTTTTCCTTGGGTAAGGGTATTAAGAAAATTTCTTGTTCCCACCAACTTTGGTGTGATAATGAAGTAAGTTAAGCTACAAGTTTGTAAAAGATTTTGCTCCTTTAAAAATCCCTTCTCTTGTCTTGCGTGGTGAGAACACCGCTGATGCATCCAGAATCACTGTTTTAAAGAGATACAAAACGTAGCTGCTTTAAAAAATGAAACTGCGATCTGTTTTTACTTTAGTAGCTTCATTTTTGACCACTTTTTTACTTTTACTCAAGTGAAAATAATATTCGTTACTTTCTATTTTTACTCGAGAATGTTTTTAAGCAAGTAACAATATTTTTACGGAAGTAGGATTTTAGGCAACTTTGGCCACCACTGGTTTCGACACTGGAGGTATCGTAAACTCAATTTCATTGCCAATTTTCAATAGGAATATTAAATTTGTTAACACTTGAACGCGTGTAATCAAGAAATGAAGATCAGATACGAAAACTAAATTTGAAAGTGAGCAATGAAGGATTGGGACGTTCGCATCCCAGAAACCTCCTTCCCCTTTTGTCCACAAATGCTCGCAATTTACAACCCCTCTCTCTTTTCCCTGATTGCGGACGTTTTTTTGGAATTGAAATTAATGGTTTTTTGTTGTCTCTACAGAACAAGTGATTAATGTCTGAGAAGATCAGAAATCTTTTGTAGTTTTTAAAAAACGAAAGAAAAAAAGGTTATCAAGTTGAAAATAAGAAAATGATTTCCCTATCCGCCACAACAGGATAAGTTTGAGAAGATCTGCCCATATGAGAATTAACGATCCGGTTTTAAGAGGGTTTTCTTTTGGCGATTCAATCAAGCTCAAAATATATTAGGAGAAATCGCCCAAATCATGCGTAACAACAAACAGTACAAAATGAATAATCCACGACAAAGATATATCGATGAAGATCATGCAACATATGCAGGGTCAAAGTCACAACGACTTACGGGCAAAAGAAGCTTGTCGCGGATAGTTCATTTATACCGTTTTGGTACAATGTCGGTCTGATTAATGCAGTTTCTCCAAATATGTATTTTGTATTTGATTGAATTGCCACAGAAAATAGCTCTTGAAGCCAGATCGTCAATCGTCATATAGGCTGATTTTCTCAAACGTATCCTGCTGTGGTGGTTAGGAAAATTGTTATTTTATTATGACAAGAACAAGAAATCTCCTCTTTTTTTAGGGATGTCATAGTGACTTTACCCCAGCAGCTTACACATTGGGTAATCCTTAAATGAGATCCCATTACTGCTAGCATTGCATGGCAGAATTAAAGTATGATTTTCCATTTCTGTTGTTTTATTCGAACTCTATGAAGCCAACAAATTCGTTTTTCTAATGAGCTACTTCTGGGCGAAACAATCTTGTGGAAAATTGTTTATTTTATACCGTGTTTGTGAAAAGCATGATTGGGGCGATTTCTCCCAATATATTTTAAATCAAGTCAAAAATATGGACAAAAAACTCTTTGAAAAGTTGATCTCAAAAATGTACAGGTCTGAAGTAGGGAAAAAACTTGACAGTTTTCATGCTCCTACAGTGCCTACTTGCATTTTTATGACGTCATCGTGAATTGTTTTGTTATGTGTGTGGATGGTGCTTTCAGCAGTCGAGTCTTGCACAGAAAATAAAGTGCACAAAGAGAAAAAGTGCAATCAATCGGATTAGATATTTAGTGCAGATGTTACAAAAGGATATTGACTACATTTGTGCAGAAATAAGTATAAGTAATCTGCCAGTGCTTTACTATCAAGGTTTGGAAAAAAAGCATTATTTCCAATGGCAATTGTTAAAAATTTCAATATTCTGACCTATCAAGGTCAATTCCAGTTCAAAAATAAATTTTGTTGTATTGCATTTATGAACCATATCGAATTGAACAACGTCTTTATTTCTGTAATTACTTCGTGTTGTAAAATCTTTCGTTGCCCACTTACAAAGCATACTTTTTCGTTGTGCACTTATACCCGATTTGAAGGCTACATGTACCAGTAATATTAAAATGATGCTCATTCAACGGTAGCAGGCTAGCTGAAAGAAAAGATTTTATTTTCTGTCTTGTATTATCGCGCAAGCACTTGGAAGTTGGCAAGGTTTTAATAATTCAGATTTATACTGATATTTATTCTGTTCACACATGATAACAAAATTGGTATGCTTATGTATAGGTATGCTGTATTTAATGTTACACGTACTCGTAGTATAAAGCAATTTTTATTGGCATTGAAATGTTGATGGTGTAAAGTCTATTTTTTTAATTGATGTTGGCGTTTGGTTTGCTCAGAAAAATAGTTCAACCTCTACGATTCGTGATTAATTACTCGTAGACTAACTCAATAACATTGAATACATTGGAACAACTCGTCTTTTCATCACGATCATTCGGGAACAGAAAAACCAAATTAAAGCATTGCATTTTTTAATTCGTACTTTTCGATTTTGATTACCGGCCGTGGCTTCAAGCAATGTTATTACTAAACTCTTTCTTTTGCTCCCGCGATCATCATGTGGTGTTTTTTCAAAAGTTAAAAAATCAGTTTATTAAAATTGATTTGTGACTCTATCTCTCAACTGCTTTTGAAAATTGTTTTAAATTAAAGTTTATTTAAAAGCAATTGCGATAATATTTTATTTGTGTCTTAACTATTTGAATTTATACTAAAAAATTGAGCTATATTACCCGAAGTCGTTTTTTTGTATGAAATTCTTGCATCATCATCATCTTGGCAATGCTGGCTTCTGGACACCATCCACTAAAACACTTTTCAACGTTTCACTATTTACATTGTTGATTAATTTCCGCCTAGTCTCTCCTCAGAAAGAGCTTAGGCAAATCCTATCAACAAATGTAAAATCCTTGTCTTGTACTAATAGACTTCAATGGAGTTGTACAATTCCAAAAAACGTGAGAAATAAATTTAATGACGGAAAATTAATAATTCGGTTTAATTTCACAAAATTATAAAACGAATGATTGAAAGATGAATTTGATGTTGTGTGCTTTTCCTCATACCTCCGTTTCTAAAAATAAAAAGACCGCAATCACTTAACTGCAAAACAATTACAAAAAACAACTGTTACATACCAGAATTATTTTCCAGACAAGAATCGAACAAATGACCACTTGAATTTTTAGGTAACCAACATTTTTCAATTGTATATACTTATCGCAATTTCTTATCAGTTGTCCAACTCTACAAAGATCAATATAAAGATTAATATGCTGACTAATTAGTTATGTGACACAAAACTCAATAATAACAACTTGATTCTTAACCAAACAAACTCTAGCACCGTTTTCTATTACTTCGCATGCAGGCGCGTTTGCATTTGACTGGACAACAAAAGAGAGGATTTTATCGAGACTACACGTTGATTACGCGGCAGAAAAAATGAACCATTAAGCATAACAAAATTGCACAAATTCAACAGAAGGTTACAACAAAAAATATTTAACATACAGTAACAGTCAAAACTATTGCATGTAAATTTAAAGATTAGCCAATAAGCGCAATACATTTGAAAATTCAGCTACTATTGCAACTCGTCTCAGAAGCTAGAAAAGATATCAATTAAGCCGCCGGTGGTGCTGAGTGATAAGACTTTTGGCGGAGGTTGATTGTCAAACTCAGAGCACTTGAAAGGAACGAGATTAAAAACAGTGTTTGTGCTACGAAAAAATTTTAATTTAAATTTGTTGGTGTGGCGGCATTTTCCCATCGGTTCGGTTCTCTTGTTCAATGATGTAGCGGGACATGCTTGAAGAATAGCGCACTTCTCTGTGAGACACAGCATGCAAGCCCTTGTCTCTGGTTAGTAAGGTATGGTTTGAGAGACGATTTCCCAAGAGATTTGAGGGCTTTTCTCATTGGTTTTGTCAAGCCAGAATACCTTTGAAAGCTCGGTAGCATTGTTTTTTTGTTGGTATTTAAAGCTCTGGCTGTGGTCGTAGAAACGGGCTTTAAACTCTGTTTCATAGCTACCGAGGTAGTGCTTGGTGCTGATATCAGATATTAGTGTAGCTTTATATATGATGCATTTTTCGCGGCACTTTCCTTTCAGAGGGCAGCTGGCTTTGACTCTGCAGTTGCACGGTGGTGTGGTGATGCTGGAGTTGGCTTTTCTTTTTAGCACTGCCTTATTATGCTTGGAAATGAGATTTTCCATGTTGGGCATGCAGCTGTTGCTCAGTTGTTGTTGCAGATCTTGTGCAATCGATGAGTGGGTGGAAAGTTATTGGTTAAGAGTCGGCGGAATTCCCTACCGATGTTGGTACAAACGTGCTCACTATAGGGTGGGTTGAACTATATAATTTTTCGTTTTCTAGATCTTCTTTTGTTTGGTTGGGAACTCGTTTTATATTTTAGCTCGCTCTTGTGCTCGCTCCTGCGCATGGCTTATTCATACTTTGGGGTGGCTTTTGCGAATTTTTCGTGGTTGCATGAGAGATTGAAAAGGCGTTTCGCTAGCATAATCGGCCATTGTTTTTTAATTATAGGCGGATGTTTGTATTGACTGTGTACGTACAATACTACATATAGTTGTAACTCCGCATTGTATGCGCACAGTCAATACAAACACCATAAAATACTACTATAAGTGTAAAAATGCAGTTAAAGTGCAAAGACAATTTAAAAGAGAATTTCAAAGAGATACTGTTTACAACCAGTGTTTTAGAATAAATTTTCTTTCTTCGAAGTTAAGTCTGACTGTCATTCTTTTGTTCAGGGGTTGAATCCGCAAAAAAATATAAACAGTTTAGTTATTGGTTATTTACAATTATTTAAAATGTAGTCAAAATGCTGTGAAAAAACAATAAACTGTTATTTGTAAATATTTTTACACATTTAAAATAATAAAATTCTAATAAAACACTACGTTTACAATTATTTTTAATGTGTGTGCATCTTTTTGGGACACCCTGTGCATATGTATATATATATATTGCTGGTTCCAAGTGGTTACAATCGATAGAGAGCGTCTTATATATAAAAACTAGAGTCGGGTGTATTGTTTGTTTTCAAGACATTTGGTTTCGGTTTTTTATGCCCACAAATTAGATGTCTTTAAATACTAAACCAATAACAATTTGATTGCGATATATATTCAGTCATAGGGTTAAAATTACGCGACAAGAAAATGCCAATTACTCCCTAGCGTAAATCGTATTATTTCCCTGCTGCACAAAAAAGTTAAGATGGCGATTTTATTTTACAGTCCTAGCTGTTGCAGAAAAGTATTAGTCCTTTAGCAAAACGGCATTGTGGTACATATTTTACTTTCGTAAATTTTTCCTACAACCCAAAGTTTGACGTTACTGGTCTAGGCAAATGTGTGATAACCCTCTTTACAGAAAAACGATTTATTTTATTTGGTTCTCCAAATTGCTCTTGAAACTGTGAGGTTTCCGCTTGCTGCACTTGGCTACCAACGACATCTTGCATCGAATTTCAGAATGCCACGGTTTTTTAACGGCTATTCTATAGCCTTGCGACAGCTGTTAACAGGCCCCTGCTCAAAAACGAAGAGCCATTTTTAAACCAACTCTTTGTCAATACCTTTTGATCGATGCTGCAGGTTTTTCAGTGGAATATTTGAGTCATTGCTTAAATAGAGATTGATGAGTTTTGCGATTTTTTACAAATCTGTCAAATAACTTTTGCTCTCTAGAGATCTTCATTTAAATCTATTGGGACATTGCGTTTAGTCCTTGGACTTTGAGGATAGAAGTGTATGTTTTGTCCATAAAAAAAGGTAACCTTGACCAAGAATAACGTCGAGCATAAGCCTATAAACGGCTTGACGGGACGGCTCATAAAGCAAGGCAAAATTAGCGCTGGTATAGAATATAGTAAAATCTTTATAAGAGGGTGAATCGGAAGGCTAAACTTTTATTTAATAGCGAATGCAAAATATAATTTCCAAATTGTAATGGGAAAAGAGATAAGCTATAAGAATTGCTGCTGGAAAAAATATGCTGAAAAGAGACAAAGTTATAAGAGTTGATACTTGACCCTTTCTCATGATAGAGCATGATGGGAGGAACTCTTCATGCCAAAGACCAGAGGCTGTATAAAGAGAAAAGTTGCTGAAGGGTAGCCTACGGCACAGAGACCGAACAAGACAGAAACTATCAATCAATGTCACACCTCGCACTCAACTGGAGTTGCACTTACTGGTCCCGTTAAATTGAGTCGACGTGGCTGCTAACTTCCCAAAAGTATCGGAAATCCGAGCACTCTTGCCAAATAATAGATTTTGTTTGTCGCAAAAGACGTTATTCATATTTCGCAAACGTGTGCCACTGTTAATAAAAGTTGGAAGAACATTTGTGGGAGCGATGTTTACGCCAGCGGTCGCCTATTTTGCATTTACTCACGTTTGATGAAAAATTGCGAAATGATTAAAAAAATTGTCTGATTGCCCCTCAATTTATTTTCTGACAACCTCTTTTGATATAGGTCGGTGTTGCATAGCAAACTGCATTTATAGCTCCATTGTTTTTTCTGTTCTATATCTCTGTAGCTTGTAGGCAATAACAATTACTTGACGAGAACAATTAGTAGCCGGTTTATAGGCAAGCACTATTGGGCTAGTTTGTATTCAGCAAAGTGGATACCCAGCCTCCAGTCACAATATTTGGCTCTTTGTGAAAAAATTTTGGTTGCGCCTGCCGTTGAGGAAAAACGAATCAGCCGATTGAAAGAGTGACGTCATCAGACCAAGTCGTACAGAGTGCAGACCACTCAAAATCTAAGTTCACCATTGAGTGCAACAAATAGTTTTGCATAAAGCATAGGTGAACAAAGCTTTAAATTTAGAAGGAGTAATTTTTTTGGTTGTAGCAACAGAGGCGTCTCTAGCATTTCGGTTTTTTGTGGGAAAACAACTTGAAAACCTTGGGATTTTTTGGAACCTGCTTTGGAATGTTTGCGTTCTTTAAGTTGGCAACCATGTGCCGACTGAAAAACAAGTGTAGGATACGCTGAGTTATAGCTAGGGTGCTATCCTGAATGTTCAACTGGTTGTATCTCATTAAATGTGGAAACAAATGATTGGTTTAGGCGTGCTCATATTGAAAATGATTTCGAATTCCTGATATAAGCTTAGTCTTTCCATTCAATCTTGTAATCTTGAACTTTCAGTAAAAATTATTGATTTTATTGCACTTTGCGGATGGCTACCCTATCATGAGCAGGTTAAAGGTGATTTAAGTTTTTATTCACTCACTTAGAAAATGTATATCGATTTAACTGTCTGTTGCAACGTCTTTACATCAATATAAAATTTCTAAAAAGAATTTGGGCTCACCCGACTAGGTGAGATCCTATAGAATCAGAATGATTCAAATGAACTCTTCGTTCAGCAGCTACAATCAGTATGCTAAGTTTTCAGAATCGTCTTTTAACTCTGTCGTCTCAAAGATATAAAGCAATATTGTAAAGTGTAGTTCCTAGACAAAAATATCGGCTTAAAGAAGATCTTATTTAAAGATCACGCGCTAGAATAAAGAACTTCGTTTATTCAGCATGTTCATCAGTTTGCCTGACCTGTGTAAGTGTAAACCAAAAATAAAGATCGAGTAAACGACAGATTTTCCGAATCTCTTGTGTATTAAATCTTGTAAGGAGCAGAAAGAAAATCATTTGATGTGTTTGTATGTTTTATAGGCAAGACTCTAGAGTAATTTCGACAAGATCTATGTGCATTAAGCTGAAGAACTAAAAAATTTAAGATCGAAACAAGAAATAGAATAATTATAATGGCAAAATGCTGGCACATCTTTCGAGTTTTTTCTTTCATGTATTTGACAAATGGTAAGTACGTTGCAGTGATGTAGTAACGGTTTGTGGACAGAGAAGCCAGCCAGGTTTGCATTTACAAAAGAATTTCTTCGAAAAGGAAAATTCTTTGAAAACATTCATCAGTTTTTTCAGGAAGAAAGGTTTACTTGAAAGTGAGAAATGTTTTTCGTAAACATGCTAATCAGATGCTAAAAAGTTATAAATGATGTTGATATTTTGCACGTTTTTGTGTAGTCAAACTTTCAATATAGAGGTCCTGCGAACATTTCTGTGCGTACCTCCTCTGCAAACAAAAATAAATACGCCGCACCGCACTACGCTTCACGTTGCCGCGGTGTTAGTTTGTTCCGTAGGTATCCCGAAAGCTAAATGTCAAAAAAATTTGATGCTTTTTGATCCTAAACCCAAACAAACTTAAAGACCTAAAAAAATTAGTCTGAGATCCTATAGCCACTAAATGCAATCACCCTTGCAAGTTGCTTCTGCACTTAGCGTTTGAAGCTTACCGATTAATTGGAGCAATGTAATAACTTTGGAAGCATACAACTTTCACCCCCCCCCCTCTTCCTAAATGGCTTGAAGTATGACATTAGAAGAATCTCTTGGCGTTTGTTTAAAGGTCAAGCATATCTTAACCCGTGCGCAGTATATATGCAAACAGCACAATCCATTTAACGACAATTACAAAACTGTTTTAAACAATATTGAAACATTAATAAGTTATGTGTTTTATTGATCATGATGCAACGACGCATCATGTTAAGGTCAGTTTTAATTAAAACGACCGGAAAGCTGATGTAAGATATTATGTTGTGTTTATTTTGGTCGCTTCAAGATCGAAGGCTTAACGTAAATTGAAAAATCTCTCGGGACTTTATAATTCTGAGAGCCGGTCAATTTTGCGTCATGCGATTAATACCGGCTCGTTATAAACCCTGTTCAGAATACTTCCAAGATCCTTCAATCCAAATTGATCAATTTATCAGAATCCATAAAACTTTTTTGCTGTCATTGTCATGTCTTTTGAATAAATTAAGAACAAAAAAAAAATCCTCGGAAAATGCTCTCTGTGAAAACAACAACTCAGTAAAAGCCAATTACGGAAAAGTACAACACCCATTTAGAATTCGTAATCTATTTACTCTAATGCAATACCGTAATTTTAAAATGTCTGGCCGAACATTCATTTTTGGTCTTCGGTCGAAGTCTTCAGCAAAAATAAAAACAACATTTGGATAAAACCACAACTTATATCAACAGAATTTATCTACAGGATATTAATTTGCCGAAAGCTTTATTTTAGGCAAGTCAATAGTATTGGCGCGAAGGGGGAGGGGGAAATTTCCTGCTTTACCCATTTGATCCCATGGTTCAATTGCAAATTTTTTAGACATTGTTGTGAAGCCTTTTTCTGATACTCACAATTAAAGTCAATTTTAGTTTTTGTCATGCTCTTTTAATGCAATACTAAACATTTTACGGACAAAGTACAAATATTAGCAATTAGGCAACACTGAAATGCCAATTTATGGAAGTCCATTACTTTAAAATTACGAATATCCATGTTTCATCACATCAAAAAATGTAGACGTAGATTTTACGTTTTGCCTTTGATTTCAATAACTTTCGTCATTTACATTCTATTTTACCATATTTTTGTAAATCTGCATCTTGTATTCAAGTATTGCCTGTTGAAGTTCCCGTAGATAGTGACAACTGAAACGCTTTAATTCATGCCAAAGTTGAAGAGTAACATTCGGCCCAAGCTTTCAAGCGTGCAGCTTTCCCAAAATTTTGCCTCGAAGTTTTGTCGGTGTTTTGTATTTAGTTACAGGCTTCGAGGGTGATGTTTGATGAAACGAAGCGTCACACTTTGTGCTTCGGGAAGAATTTTGACCAAATGAAAGAAAAAAACTGGCGCGAGGACGCAGTGATTAGAGTGTCTGCTTCGCAGTCGGCAGACCGAGGGTTCATTTCCTTAGTCGAGTCAAACCAAAAGACTTTGAAAAATGGTGTTCACAACTTACTTGCTTGGCGTTTAGCACAAAAAAAGATAGTATCTAGAACTAGTCAGGAAGCTTATTTTTGTGTCCTTTGGCAAGACACTTATCAGGATGCCTCCATCTTTATGTAGTAGACAGATAGCTGGGCCAAGCAGTCTACCAGTTGTGGTAGCCCAGTCTTACTGAAGACTAGAAAAAAGGGCTAATGAGAAGCTCATACGCAAGAAGCATTTCCAAATAGAAAGATCTTGCTGAAACCAAGAAGAAAGGAAATGTTTTCGAAATAAAAAAATTTTAATGTCAAAAATTGAGATGCAACTTATTGAAAAAATTAAGATCGTAGCAAGATTTGGAAAAGAGGAAATTTGTACACTTTCCTCATGATGTCTGGTTTTTGTTTAAGATTGCAATTGTTAAATGCTTATGAAAGGGTATGAAAAAATTTTCAATCAACAGACCAATCCAGTCTACAAGTTATATTTATGACTGGCTCGAAATACGCAGCTGCTTTACCTTTACATGATCGTAATTAGTTATGTGATGTAAATTGGGAAAGCTATTTCTTTGTGCTGTACTTCCGTCCCAAGTGAATTGGGAGGCAAACATAACAACAACAAACGCCTTTTTAAAAAATGTCCACGGGTAAATGGAAGATGGTATCCACCTTGTTCTAAAAACGAACTCGTAGACATCCAACTGGATTCTTTTAACCTTATTGCTGCAATTTTTGTTAGAACATTCCTTTCAGACATGCGTTTCACTGTTTACATTTTTCTCGTATCGACAAAAACTTAATTTTTGATGGAAATGGTACCTCTAAAGAAAATGATATTGCCAAAACATTTTTTTATTTGGAGGGCAGAGATTTATGCCTCCCCCTCCAAACGGCCTCTAAATGCAATCTTGTATTTTGCAGTTCTTGGTCAGAATAGCAAACTATTTCAAATTGAAGAACCTCCACCTCCTTTTGAAAATCTAGATATCAATTCAGTTGCTTTTGGTTCTTGTAACCATCGCGAAATTTCTGAAAAAGCTCAAATCTGTGAAACTTTATTTTTCAAACAATTGATACAAGAAACGAGGCCAAATTGCAGGTATGAGCTTCTTCAATGCCTGTATAAGAGGCAGATACCCTTTCTCTATGAAATGTTTTAAATGTTATTATTTCTTCAGAACTCGGCCCCTGATTGATTTCTTTTGGAATTTTTTTCATTGTTATAATCAACGGCGTAAAATCATTTCTTTGGGAAGGGATATTGTGCTAGCAATTTTTGGCAAAGCATCTTTTGTAAACTTTTCATATGATATTTCCAAAGTAATCATCCTCGATTTGGCAATTTTTTTAAACTTAGGGATGCAGGGTCTCCTTCTCCAGCTCACACCTATGATTACAACTCCTCCAACTCTATCATTATTTCCAGGCCACCACAATTAATATCTCGTTTTCTTGAGACCAACAAATCGACCTCCTAGACTGCTCTATCTCACTTCTTAAAGACAACATGCATCAACCTTGGCCTTTCTTAATTGTTTCTGCACTTTTGTTCTTCCGCCTCAAAAACTTTTGACATTTCAACTTCCAACCCTTATTCTAAGTTGATTGCGTGAAAGATAACGTAAGCTCTCTGAAATTCTTCAAACCCCATTTAGAAATTGCCAGTAACCATGGGTTGGTTGTTTTATTAACATTCTCATATAACAGTCATTTTGGAATCAAATTTTCTACTAGAAGCATGTCCTAGCTTACTTTCAACTTCAGTTTGTAGATATAATTGGTCTGAAAATCCGTGACCTCAGATTTTGAACATGGATCATTATGTAAAGTTTTTTTGAACATGGATCATAATCTAATTTTCTCTTACCATATGGTGGGTGCGCAGGCTCACCCTTCCGTCTCGGTGAAATGCAGGCAATCTACTTTTTCGATAAGCTTTCTTCTAAAATGGTTCAAAAGTGAATATTTTTAAAAAAACATTTCTGAACAGTTTATTGTTGGAAGCGAATTTGACTTGAAACAGCTTTGCCAAAGATGATTTACCAACAGTATTTCGCAGAGTGCTAATCTGGCAATATTCATAAGGGTAGTTAGGGGGGGGGGGGGGGTGACGAAGTGCATTGCCTTCTCAAATGTTTGAAAAACGCTAGATTTGCTTTAGGTCCTTCCCATTGAGGTGCTGTTACTAATTACAACATTACGAACTTCTATTTACTCCAACATGATACCAAATTTAAACTTTGTTTTCCATTACAGAGATCTTTTTAAATCGATGCAGCAGTGCATGACAAAGAACTGGAATAATTGCTTCCCATCTTCCACTAATTCCAGTTTCTACGGAGTTCAAAATCTAAACAATCGAGCTGAAAGTTCCAACGAAGAAACTTATTGTAACCACGGTGGTTTGTCTCTTCCCAGCCCAAAGTATAATATTTATCTTACTATTTTTTTTACAACAAAAGAGAAAGTTGTTTAAAAAATGATCTTACGTAGTCGAGGCGGGCTTACTCTTTTGAAAGAAATGATAATTGTGGTTTTCTAGTCAGCACTTACCCACACATGTTGTTGCCGTCGACATCAACCATGATTTGAATCCGAACAATGAATATTAAAGCACGCAACAGTTCTTTTGTGCCACGCCGCATGCAACATAATGCTCCGAGTGCTCAACTCGCACCCTTTCGATGACAGGTCAGGATTCTCAGTTCTTCGATGGCGATTTAGAAAGGATTACGGCCTTACTCATCGCAAAAAGTTGATCTATTCCCCCACATGCAGTCTGTAAGACGCTAATGAAACGTAGCGAACGCTCACTACGGCAAAATATTGGTTGTTTGTACTAGTGCACTCTCAAATTTCATAAAGATTTTTAACTAACTTTTTCGGTAGGGTCTAGTCTGTTGATTGTAGCCAATCATTCAAAATTCTAGCCTATTAATGGCTAATTGAAATTCTTTTGGTTACAGCCAACCGATCAATTATTGCCTGCCTACTTACGAAAATGCAACTAAAAGATGTGTTCATGATTACTTGAATAAGTTTGCGAGGAATCCGAGCGACCGAAGTTTGTGCGGAGAATATTTGAAAGCTCGCGAATGTTTGTACGAAGCTCAAGATTTAAAATGCGAATATGCAACGGTACTCAAAGTGGTGATGGCATCGTCAAGAAAGCTGTACAGGTTCAAACCAAAGTATTGATGTCTAAGTGCCGCGCAGTTTTGGTTTTTTGCGTAGGAAGGAGTGGATAAAATGTGAACGGGGACTGCCTTTTATAAGGCACGCTACTTAAGAAAGCTGCGGGCTGCTCTTTCCACCTTAATCTCTTAGAGCCTGCTTATATCAAGACCCGGCGCCCGGTTTTGTGCAGACAGAAGGAGTTTGTTTACACTCTCAAACTCTTTCGATAATCGTGGCATTTGGCCTCCTGCTATGCTTTCTCTAACTTTCGCTATTGCAAAATCTTTCTTTGGCGCGCTTTGCAAATACTAACGCTATCATTGGCTTGTCTTGATTGCCGAACGTCCAAATTATTCACATAAAACACTTACTCACTCTAGATCTTCCCTTTTGACGCGATACCGCCACTGATGAGAACGCCACGAAAAGCTTATGGCTCAAACAGCTTTTTTCAAGACTATATTAAAATTCTGTACCACCAACAAGATTTTTATATACAGGGTGATCCGAAAGTAACTCGCTATTGTAAAATAACTATAATTTATTTTTGTAATGTAATTTCTTCAATTAATGAATATGAGAATAACATAAATTGCATGGAATTTTATTTAAAATTCAATATGGGTACCATCATTCGCCATCAGTTTCTCAAATCGATCATAAACCGCATCAACTGATTTCAATTTTATTTAAAATTCAATATGGGCAACATCATTCGCTGAATTTGGAAAGGCGTTTGAAGGAAGTTTGGAAGGAAGTTTGAAGATCCATTGTTGAAGTGCAAAGATGGTGGAGAATCATAAAGGGAAGACATGCTCAAATTCACCCAAAGACGATCAAGAATTGACATGCAAAACTCATGACTACAGGATCTGTGAGTGATACTCAAAGAAGCGGTCGCCTTTCCAAATTCAGCGAATGATGTTGCCCATATTGAATTTTAAATAAAATTGAAATCAGTTGATGCGGTTCATGATCGATTTGAGAAACTGATGGTGAATGATGGTATCCATATTGAATTTTAAATAAAATTCCATGCAATTTATGTTATTCTCATATTCATTAATTGAAGAAATTACATTACAAAAATAAATTATAGTTATTTTACAATAGCGAGTTACTTTCGGATCACCTTGTACATTTGTGTTATCCGGACTTTTTCATTATCCGGGCAGGTTCCTGCACCATCTAGTCCGGAAGAACGACGGTCGAGTGTATTATCAAAAATGCCAATCAGTCAAAACGTTGTCTTCACTAAACAGCGGTTGGGCGGTAGAGCGCCCGCCAGTGGCTGATAATAATTCTGTTTGTAGATGTTGGAACCCGTTTTGTGTTTGGCGTCGAAGACCAATCCGCTTGAGGTCGCTATCAAGTTATGACAACTTGATTCCAGAAGCTGAGCAAAGACAAGGTTTGCCCGAGGAATGTGAAGCCAATACTGCTTATGTAAAAATAAGAAGTGTTGGACTGAAAAAATACGTAGCACCAAAGAAAACTAGTATTTCAACCACAAAAGACCGGCGGTATGAAGCAAATCAAATCAAAATCGATCCAAATATTTCAATAGTTTGGGAAACTTTGGCAACTATTGAAGATCCGTCACCTGGTGGAGGAGGAAATAATTTATCGTTGCCTTTAGCTAGCATCCATGCTCTGCTTTGGTTTTTAGCAATTCTTTATTGCATTTGATGATGTAACCTACAGTCACAGCGGCATTGAATATCATTTTTATGTTATTTTTATGAATATTATGACTCTGATATTGGAATATTTATATTGGCAAGTTGATCTCAATGCATGACCGGGTCTGGCGTATTTAGGAGGGAAGAAGGAGATTGAATTTTTCTGAATAAAGACAAAAAAGTTTTTGATTTTTACCCTTTTTGCGACGTGATAGTCTGCTTTTTTAAGACCAGTTTTTTCATTCGGTTGCTCTTCTCTCTCACATCCCTCTCCCTTTAAAATCAATCCCACAACGCAGCTTAATCGTAGACGCTGCTTACCAAAACCTGGTTTTGGCAAGACAATGTTTTCAATCCACCAAACACGTTGACAAATCGACGTGCTATTGGTCACATTATGTTCGTTGATCACAATTAGGGTCTGGTTAGCGTCACAATGTGTTTCATATTCAAAGCATTAGTAACCTGCTTTGTTTTCATTATGACCGTACTTTGAGTTTTTGTTGATAACCGACGTTTAAGTTATCTCGTCCATGTTTGCAGTTTATCAATGCGGGCCAACATTAATATTTATACTCGCTTTCAAGCATATTTTTTGACCAATATGGTTTCGTAGTCGTTTCCTCTTTTCGTGTGATGATTTGAGTTGCTTTATACTTCTAAGCTCTTTTTGGATAAAAATAAAATCTCATTGCCTAACACACCACATTTCCAGGTAACTCTTCAATCTTGATATAATCTGCGTGCGTGCTTCCATTGACCCAGATTGTTTGGAGTCGTCTTCAGATCGGTACTACTAAACAGGCATAGTAGGCACAGTACAGGCATAGTATAAGTAGAGTAGGCATGGTACAGGCATAAGTGGCATCAGTGAGTAGTAAAAGATGGCCCATTTTGCGCGGTTTGCGGCGGTGCTGGTTTCTAACCCTAACCCTAGCCCTAACCCCAACACTAAATCTAACCCTAACCCTTTCGTCCAGGAGAAACGAGTGTCCGGGGACCCATTGTAGCCTGATAGAACAGGAGAAGAGAGAAAACAGTTCCTGCCATGGATTACGGTAAAAGGAAAGATGGAGGAGAGGACAGAGTGGCGAGGACAGAGCGAGAGTCAGATAGAAGGAGAAGAGAAGTGGCAGACTTGTTGGTGCTGCCGAGATCAGCAAAAAGCATGCAGAATGGCGCAGGCTTCAGCGGAAAAACTTGAACAAACTGGGCCTGCTAAAAAGAAAAGAATGGTCTCGGTGCCACAGAGAAAGCAGTTGGCAAGTACGCCACAGCCGTTTTTGCCAAAAGGGAAAGGAACAGAGCCGTCTGTCCAAAGCACCAAATCGTAAGGAGGACATTCAGTATCAGAGAAGTAAAGAGAACAGCAGCAAAGGCAAGAAAAAGAGACGAGTATTCCACTGCAGACGGACAGTGAGAGTCAAAGTAAAAAGCAAAGTCATTCCAACGAGCTTTCTGAAAATTCAAGGAAGGGAGACGTTCGTTGGAGAAAAAGACCGGAGAACGAGGGACGGTTAGTAGAATTGGTAGGTGATCAGAACCCAGGTTCTGAAGCGCCTTCCAGGAGCAAGATAGGGCGACAGAGAAAAGAGCAAAGGAGATGTCAGGTGAAAAGTGACTGCCAGAGGAGCGATGAAGAAGAGTAGGTATGTCAGAGTCATTGAGAGAGAGGAGGTCAGAGAAGATGACCCAATCGAATGCTTTCTCCCCACAGGGGTCGGAAGTACTTTTTGAGTCCTAGAGAGGGTGATGGCAATTGAGGTCTCCCAGAATAAATAAATTTGTGGAGGAGGGAAGAATGGAGAGAGAAAAGAAATTGGTTCTGCTATCCTTCGAAGAAGAGCAAATAGGGGGAGCATAAACATTAAAAAATTAGAGCGAGGAGAAGTCGTTTAGAGAGATGTTGACTTCTGCATAATCAGAGTAGGGGTCAAGCGAAGAAAGAGAGGAGGTAGAAAGCTCAGAGAAGGATAAGTCCTGCTTGACAAAAATGATGATGCCGCCACTAGCGTGTGTGACATCAGTAGAAAAAGTACCAGACCAAGAGTGGCTGCGATCAGATCGCAGAGCAGAGAATCCAGGGATTCGGAAAGAGGAAGATAAATTAAGGTTTAATTCCTGGATACAAATAAGGTCAACGGGATGAGACGAAAGAAAGTGTAGCAGTTAAGTGCTCCTGGCTCGGAGACCTCCAGCATTCCATTGAAGAACCCTCAAGAAGTCAGGGAGGGAAAGAAGAAGCAGAGATAAAGAGAAACAGCCAGGAGCATGGGGAGGTGGTGAGAATGCAGAGGGAGAAGATACAAAGTGGGCTGAAAAAGGATAAAAGGTTTGATGGCAAGGGTGGGGTGCGAGTGCTGCATTAGCAGAAGGGGGCCAGATGAGCTAGATTGAGCAGTGGAGGTATACCAGCTGGAGGAGTCCGAGGAGGAAGTCACAGTGCTGGTAGGTGTGGGATCTCCAAAAAAGTAGGGACGCAGCAGGGAGGGCGGCTCCAGGAGTGAGAGCTACCAAGAGTTCTGAATCTATAAAAGGAGAGTAGTGAGCACTTTAAATGAACCCGATTAGAGCATGTGCAGCATTGCACTGACCTACCCCGCCATGTCACATTTCCAACACACACTGAACAGAGAAAGACGGAACAAGGGTTAGAATAAACTTTGCCGCGCATCAGGAGAAGAATGAGAAGACGGGCAAGAGAAAGGCAGGAGAAGAGAGAAGACAGGCCGATTTTAAAGAGGTTGCGTGCTACCCTTCTGCGATCGTTCATGGAGCTGCACAGCGAAAAAATGGTTTGTGTGAGGAGAGTACACGGGATAACTGGGACCCTCTGAAAGGCTAACAGCCATTTTAACCCAACCCAAACGAGGTTGGGGACCGCACCACCACGTTGAGACGGCTGTTGATTGGTGCAGTTCAATTTTGCGCGCTTTACATGTATATACAATATATACGACAGAAATTTCGCACTTCACTATCCAAAAAAATCGGAGACAATACGTGTTTTGGGGATAGACAGAAGGTCCGTAATGATGGTTGAAGTTAAAGTTAACTCAAAGTCAGAGTTAGTTGAAGATGGAGAGGGAAAATCAGTGGTATACGGTGTAATTTGTAGTTGTGACGACAGGTTATTGTCGAGAGCTGTGATAAGAGGTCATACGATTTAGATCTGAGAAGCATTTGGTTAACTGTTATAAAAGTGGTTGTAAGTAGTGAAGGAACTTGTAATAACTGTTTATTTGTTGAAGTGTTCAATTATTTTTTGAATTGTAGTAACGAGATATTTGATTTTCTTACAAGCCATTCGTGATTTCTAAATTTTTGTCAGTGGGGATTCCGTGACAAACGTGAAAGTACATTAGGGGTTACACGATGACAAAAAGGTTGAAGAGCACTGTTTTACATTCAACACGAGTTCTAATATCTAAATAAAAAAAACACAGAGTAGTTCGGAACAATAAGCTCAAACAAAGTAGGTAAAGTAATAGCAATAAATGAAGGTTTTTGTGCCCTCAAAATAATAAAGTGTAGTAGAAGGCAGGCTACAGACACACAAAAGTTTAAAAAATTGTCAACAATTGTTTTCTCTTTTTTTGTTAGTGGAAGCGGAAGCGGTTGAAAAATAACCGCTTCATCATCCCGGATGAAAACCTTTTCCAATGCTGCCATGAGGCCCAGTTTGATAAAACGTCATGCTGAATCAAACATGAAGAAAAGAAGAACAGAGATTAGAGTTACTTTGGGCGACTTGGAAACGCGTAAAAAGTCAGCGTCTGAACCAGCAAGGCCATTTTACCGAAAAAACATGAGAACTGTAAAAGCATCGTATGAAAAGTCTCTCCTGGTAGCTCAACACACTAAAAGCTCATTCAGTTGCAGAGTCAAGAAATAACGTTGGCATAATGCGACTAGAGATGGTTGAGTTCAATTACTGTAATGTTGCATGTTTTCCCAACGTAACTGAAATTCCGTGACTGCCTCTAGCATGATCTGAACCAACAGCCATAGAGCGTTAAATCTTTTTCTTTCCAGATATCATTTTAACTTTTTATTGTCACAAATCAAACACACTAACTAACAATAGCATCCAACTAAGTTAGTCGTCATAATATTTTTGTCATCATTCAATGACACGTTATCATTTTCACGTTGTACAAACGAGACGTCGCTAAAACATGTAATCAACCGTAGCATTGTCAAATCACTTTACAAATCATATAAAAGTATGGCAGCATAACGATGCTGAAGTCATAAAACATTCAATTATGACATCATAATCTGCGTTCAAGATCAAATAGTTTTCACAATCCAGTGATCGTCCATGAATAAAATATTTCATGACAAACTCATGCATATCACGAATAATACTCGATTGTCACAGTTCATTCAGTTTGAAAATCGTCGATGTCATTTTACAAAATATTTTGATCGTCAGTGGATTTCGTGATTTTTAGTAATTGTTGCGATAAACAATATTGTCAATAAAATCATGAAACATAAACAAATTTCATGTCAATAATCATATCAATTTGTCATGCAAATGCATCAAGTCAGTTATTTGATGAGATCAATTTCTCATCGGTCGTTAAATATCAACAAAATATGTTGTTGTCATCAATGCAGTTGTGAACACAATCAAATAAACTAGTTATTTACAATGCGAACGAAAACTATACAACTCAATTGTCATTGGTCGCAAATGTCTTTCTTCTACAGAATCGATATCTTTATGTCGTCGTCACAATCGATATCAATCGATTGACATCGTTACTTCGTTATAACGATTGTCATTTGAATGCCCAATTTCAACTTCCGTTTGAATGGCAAACACATCTGAAAAAGGATGACAGTTTATTAATGTTCCATCGAATCATGGAAATTGTAAGTTTTCTTTTGGAAAATACAAACATAAAACTATAATTGTGCGATAAGCCTATGATATTTTTTAACGAGTTTATAAAGAAACAAATCAAAAAATAAATAATGTAACACACTTACTTTAAACTCAAAATGTTCTTGTTTTGCTCGACGATTCGAACAAGCACTTGAATCAGTCTGAATTTTTCTTTCAACCGACTTCAAGTGACGTCATCATTGTAGTTGTTCATGAGAATTGATTGTTGTGTCATAATGTGTTCGATATTGACGAAAACTTATTCAACTCATCCAACACAAGATAAACGTTAAGTCGATTGAACTCAATTCAATTGAATGATCAGTAGTAGTACCCTTCCTGGTATTTATAGGGTCCGATCAGTGAAATACGATCCTAACTGTGTTTGGACGATGTCGATATGACGCTCGTAATGCTTTCCCACATCTCCAATGGGTCGATGGCTATCGATTACACCACGAGACCACCAATGAATGTTTTCAACAATACAAATACAAAATTTTAGTTGTCGACCGGCACTCTGCATTGTGATTACGAATCGAAGATGGAAGAAGTGTCGAAAAGTTGCTTTCCCAAGCAGACAATCGCATCACGATATCATATTACATTTAATTACGATGTAACAATCTTGATCACATAGTTTTAACAAATAAGTTAGCATCTGTAACTAGTTTGAGATTGATTTTCGGAGGCGGAGACATGCGTACGAGAGTGCTGGCATTTATGGCGCCAAATTCACATGCTCAACTGTGTCGTTTGTTCAGCATGCAAACTCGGTTCATGTCGCCATGACAAACAGCAGACGTACAAATCACAGTCAATGAATAATTTCAATGGTGTGGCCAGCCAACATTTTTATGGATTGGCGGAGATGTTATCAAGTTTATTTCAGGAGTCAAAGCTTTTTTTCAATTATAAAACTTTTCAACAGTAGAAATTCCGTCCAAGTTTGGTAGAAAGCAGAGATATTAAGCAAAATTTGGAGGTATTTGCTTGGGTATAATTTAAAGAAACACCATTTTTTCATACGGTACATAGAAATCCCCATAAAAATAGTGTTTTCGTAAATGCGATATATCATTGCCTTCCTCCGTCCTTGCTAGACTCTAGTACCGATTTGCTGGTTGAAATGCAGTTCGTGTTAACACGTTGACTGCCACGTTGGGTTTTCCGGAAACGACCCTGGGGGCCACGAGTTTTCAATTTTTGTTAACAATAATTTTTCAATATTTGCTAGCAATTCATAAGCTACAACTCTACCCAAAGGAATCAAATGGTATAGAAAGCTTGGCATCGAATTGCTGTTAGGAATGAGCATCGTAAATGCCCACGTTGTTAATCAGGAGCTGACAGGAGACAAGATCAAAATAAGAAAGTTTAGGGAAGTGATTGCATGTCTTCTTCTAGGTGTACAATATTTAAAGTAATCTACTGGTGCAGCTCAACAAAAACATGTTCCCAAACCGCTAAGAAATGCTTACAATTAGGATGTGTATCGCACCTGCAAACTGTGCTATCAAAAGATAAGTGCAGAACGAGGTCGAGAAGCTGCACGGAAAGCCAACCGCAGGTTAAAGTACTATTGTTCTGCTTGCGAAGGAGAACCTGCTATGTATGTAAGCTGCTTTGCAGATAGTCGTGAAAAATAATTTCAATGATTTGTACTTTTATAATCGATTTTGGATTTTTGTAGCTATTTTATAAAAAAGGCAATATTTTTTATTAGAAAACTTTCTTACCATAGGAATTAATTAACATTGGACGTCAACAGACACTGTCGACAGGCAAATCTAAAGGAAAAAAGTGTCAACAATAATTGTTGACATGGCCCTCCATGAAAATGTGCCGTCAACAATAATTGTTGACATGGCAGTCAACGTGTTAATAATTTCTGATTACTATTACTAGGCTTTCTCCTATCCTTAGCAATGCAAGCATATTATGAGTTTATTTTACAATCGCGATAGAATTTTTTGTTGATGTTTGACGTCATGAGATCGTGATATCAAGGTCTGGGAAAACCTTCAACTTGGTGGACGCTTGTAGATAGGTTTAAAAACAAAAGCCCCTGATTTATCCATCAAAAATGGTTTTTAAACAAAAATAGAAGCTTTAATAAACAATAATAACCCATTACACTCAAAAAGCTAATTTAATGATCAGTTTAGAATTGAAATTACAATAAATTATTTTGCTCCAACTTGGGATTTAAAGCCAAGTTTGGAAGTCAACCCACGAGACCACCAAGGAGTGTTTTCAACGATACAATTGCAAGATGTTAATTGTTGACAGGTACGCTGCATTGTGATTACGAATCAAAGATGGAAGAAGTGTCAAAGAGTTGCTTTCCCAAGCAGACAATCGCGTCAAAGTATCAAATTGCCGTCGCTTTGTTTATGATGTAACAGTTGGGTTGGAAAATTGGTATTTGCATGACAAATGTAGAATGTCAAGATTCAATCAAACCCACGCGCCTGGAACATTGTGATTACGAGTCATAAGCGGTAGAAGTGGCGAAGTGATGCTTGCCAAGGGCGTAGCCAGAAAAAGATTGAGAGGGGGCCAAATTTTGCACCTTTTTATGTGACGTCATTTACTTATAACGGCATTTTGCCTTTTGTTAACTACGCTCGTCACTACTATAAAAATTGCTGTACAAAACTGAGAAAGTGCAAATGCGATTTCACTGATCTAATGTAGTTTTATCGAGAACGGCTTTAATAGTTCAACTTTAATTATGACGTATAAGGCACTATTTAAGGAATTTCAAGAAAACCACTCCCACTGGGAGGTTGAACGTTCTGATAAAAGAAGCGACGTCTTTGTGGTAGTCCGCATCGCAATAAAGCAAGAAAGCGCTCAGCGAGACGCTTATTTCTTGCAATCACCATAACTTGGATTATCAATTCATTACTCGACTGCGACATGAAGAAAAACTTCGGCGGTTTACACACATCTTGTTTGATAACATTTGAAAGTTTAAAAAGTCACGCCCGACCCACCTCCCTCCCCACCCCCTAGCTAAAAGTCAACTATAAACTCTAATGTACCTGCAGAGGAGCAAAAAATTATGTTTTTATTTTTTTGATACTGTTTTGTAATTTGACTAAAAATTCAGGGGTTGGCCATGGCCCCTTTGGGCCCCCCCTGGCTACGCCTATGATACTTTCCCAACGACACAATGACCAGTCGGAGTCAATTTACCTTTGGTAGTTCCAGTCAGCATTATTCAAACAATCGCGGAGTTGTTTTAACGATATTTAGAAGGAATGCTATTGTTTTAAAACCTATAGTAGATTTTGATTGATGTCAGCTGATTTGTGCGTTACTTGTTTGTGAATAATAGTTCATGACAGATCAATTTTATAAAGAAGTATTTGTAGAAATTTTTTCCTGTTGCAAGTGAATTAAGTGCAATGAGGAGTATACCAATGGAAATGGTAGTTTCCTCGAAAAGGTTTTAAGAAAGTGAAGAGATCTTAAAAAATTGTAAGAAAAAGCATTCGCTTAATGCTCTCTTGTTCTTGTCTAAAACTAAACTTCAAAATGAGCGAATCCCAATTTTTCAAACGTTGTAGCATGTATTTTGTGTGAAATTAGTTAAACAACAGAGCAGAAATATATATTGAGAACTTAAAAGTTCAATTAAGGAAAAAAAAAGGCCCTACACGATGATATAGCGATCAAAAAGTCAGCATCTCAGTAAGAATACCTAGGTTCAATTTATTGTCAAGTGAAAACAAAGACTTTAAAATGATATTCATAGATCTCCTTCTTTACTTAAAAATGTGACAAATAGAATATAAAATTGCGGAAACTGAAGCGCACAAATTTTCTTGCGCATTATTCATGACTTGTTGCATTTAAAAATGCTCGAAAAATATTGCAAGAAAAAATTGTCAAGATAAGTAGGAGGTTTGTGAGTCTTGTCGTTGTTTTCTGAACACTATTTGTTAAATGGCAGCCTTGGCATGAGACCATGGAGCTTGAGTAGTAGGAAAAAGGTGTTTACAATTAGGCGTAGTAGCGAGTTTATCAATGGGTTTTAGCAAACCTCCTAAAAATCAGTGGATATGCTATACCTGACTGACTTTGGATATACCCTAGAATAGTGTTTCCCAAACTTTTTTGTCTGTTGGCACAGTAAAAAAGATAAACAAATTTCGCGGCACAACAGCCACATGACTCTATTGATATTGATCGCGAGTAGCATTACAGGTGATAAAGAAAAAGGTGATGACCTTTTTTTGGGTTCACCATTTTTTCGAGCAACATAACACGATCTCCGACGTTATCGACCATTACTTCATGGCAGCATTTACTCAACTTTGGCTAAAAACTTGTATAAATATTGAGTACAGTCAAACCTCGGTTTTCCAACGTCTCGGAGTTCGAAGAATTCGGTTTTCGAACGGAAAATATGAGATGAAAATGACTCAGTCCTCGCACAAAAATTCGGTTCTCGAACAACACAAAAGAAAGATTTACCTGAACCAAAGAGACAGAGAATAGAAGATACGCCTTCAGAGTTACCAGAAGGTTTTATTATAGGAGATTCCCCCTCCAACAAATAACTCATCCCTTTCTTCCCATCACTTCGTATCAAAAAGGTGTACATATGTACAATACAGTACTGTATTATTTAAATTTGCATTCGTTTTATTTACACTTTTGTGTTTAATTTACTCTTTGAATAAATGGTTTGATACTATTATATACAGAGTATGGTGTAAGCAGGCAAATAAGTTATTCTTTTGATACATGGAACGAATTAATCTCTTAACATTATTTGTAATGGAAAAATATGATTCGGTTTTCGAACAAATCGGTTTTTGAACAGCCTTCCTGAACGAATCGTGTTCAAAAACCGAGGTTTGACGGTATTTCAAAAAAACCCGCGGCACACCTGCAAATCTTTCACGGCACATAGTTTGGGAAACACTGCCCTAGAGCAAGGTTTTTCAAAATGAGGTGGGTGGGAGTTTGTCAAGAGGCGAGGCCATGACTCCATAGTCACCCTTGAAATAATAAAAAAAAGTTTAAGAAAACGGAGCTCTAAAATAGTCAACGTTCAAAAAGAAAAAAGGTTTTCATGCTGGTTTCGAGATCAAATATGCGACAATGACCAGAAGTTTGGCCTTCATTATAAAAATTTGTCACACAATAAAGGGTACGCGACTCAAAAAGTTGAAGACTCCTGCCCTGGGGCATAGGTTTCCAGCTTTTTGGTCTCTTTACCTTTTGATAGTTTTCAAATATTTGCCTCTTTCTTTGTTTACGAAACCACTTTCCAGCCGCAGCAGCGAGCAGTGAGTGTTATGCCCTGTATCACGTATTTTTTATGATATGGCACATTTCACTAATATGAAATCTCCACGAGTAACGCTTTATTTGTGATAACCTTTTTGAAAGCAATTGGTTTGAGCATATTGATTTCACCAATGCGATAAATCATTTAATTTATTCCCAGTTGCAAATCCCTGGCCTAAAGAAACCAATGAAAGACGATCCATATAAATCAGGAAGAACAGTTATTGTAAATAAAATTGGAAAAGAGGACGGGAAACGAAGAACCAGATAATAACAATAAGAAAGGGAGAAAAAGATGAATGCCCCACATTTATTTAAGTTGCTGTTTTTGCTCCCATGCAGTTTACACTAAAAACAGACATTCATCTTAAACTGTCTATTCTGTTTTGTTCTCTCTTTTCCCAGGCAGGCATGCTTTCACTGTGGGCTGAATCTCAGCTAACCCAAGTTGCTCACTTTCCTGGCTCTCTTCTGTTGACTTCGTATATCCTCTTTGTGCTCTGTCTATATCAACATTGTGCCCTGTGCTCCTCCATAATGTTCTCCGTCTCCCGTTGTGTACGTGCTTATGCGAAGATTCTTCGAGGAGCCCACATTCGACTGTAGCCCTGATCTGATTACTCATATCTTTCTTTTGAAGCTTTTGATCACTGAAGTAGTATAGGATGGCCCATTTTGCGCGGTTTGCGGCGGTGCTGGTCTCTAGTCCTAACCCTAACCCTAACCCTAGCCCTAGCCCTAGCTCTAACCCTAGCCCTAACCTAGCCCTAGCCCTAACCCTATCCCTAGCCTTATCCCTAACCCTAGCCCTAGCCCTAACCCTAGCCCTAACCCTAACCTAACCCTATCCCTAACCCTAACCTTAATCCTATGTAAGGGAGCTAGTCTTAGGTCTATTACTTTTTGTGAGGAAGCTAACCATAAATATGAGGGTGTTAACTCTAAGTCTATTAATTGTTTGTGAGAGAGCTAACCGTAGTTTTAAGGGAGCTAACCCTAAATCTGAGAGTTCTAACTCTAGGTCTACTAATTTTTTGTGAAAAAGCCAGCCATAGCTCTAAGGGATCTAACCCTAGATCTGAGGGTTCTAATTCTAGGTCTACTAATTTTTTTGCAAGAGAGCCAGGCATAACTCTAAGGGAGCTATCCCTAGACACTAATTTTATTTGCAGGAGGTCGGAGGAAGCTAACTATAGAACACTAATTTTATGTGGGGGAGGTCTGAGGGAGTTAACACCAATCTAAGGGAGCCAGTTCCAACACGGTGTCATTTCAAAGAGTTTGGTGCAATTCTTATGACTTGTTATTACATAAAGGTTTTTTTGATTCTGTATTTTAATAACCTAAGTTTTTAACTAGACCGTGGGGAATGTAGTTGCATGCCTATTGCACATTCCATGACGTATTTTATTTTTAGTCATGATGCGATCAGTGCTTTTGTATAGACTGGTCCGGACATGTCCATTGAAAGTTTTTAGAATATAATGTATAAAGATTACTTTTTATTCAGCTGTTGTTAGGATATATTGTCTTCGTCTTGTCCAGACTTTCCCAAGCTCGAATCTTTTTCTTCGTACTGTACTTACATGATGAAAAGTTCTAAGGAAGCTAACTCTAGATTTTATTTGCAGGAGGTCGGAGGAAGATAACCCTAGACACTAATTTTATGTGGGGGAGGTCTGAGGGAGTTAACACCAATCCGAAGAAGCTAGTTTCAACACGGTGTCATTTCAAAGAGTTTAGTGCAAAACTTATGACTTGTTATTGCTTATCGGTTTTCCGGGTGTGATTCCTTATTTCAATGCTTCATAACGTAAGTTTTTAACTAAACCGTGGGAATGTAGTTGCATCCCTATTGCGCAATCGATCATGACGTAATCGATTCTATTTTAAGTGAGAACGTTCTACAAAATAGAAATGTATAGTTACGACATACGTGACAAAAGTTTTAATAAAAAAAGACGTTTATCAAGACACAAGAAAAATACGTATAGTCAAAAAATAAATACATTTGTGATTTATGCAAAAAAAAGTTTTCCAGCAAACTGAGGATTTGTGTAGACATAAGGCAAGTACACACACACTTCAGGTCTACTGATGAGCAATGATCAAAATGTAGGAAAACGTTTACAAGAGCAGATAATCTGAAAAGACATAAATGTAAACTTGTTTTGGATCAAGAAACTGCTTGTTTATCCGATTCAAAGGAAGCATCTTCAAATGATGCGGGCAAATGAACAACCAACCGACAAGACTCTTGTTAATGTGTTTCTTGGCAAAACTCTTCAACTTGATGAACCACCTACAAAAAAAACACGTTTGAAAAAAATTTGTACAAACTGCGCGAAGAATTCCAAACACAAAGAGTCTAAAAATTAAACATACTAATAAACCAAACCGTATGGAAACATCGAAAAAGACGAAAACGAACAAACAGCGGAAGACGATTCTAAAATAAGAGTATTGAACAAGTATTTACACGATTACTAATATATTCAATTTTTCTATGATAGAGATTTTGAAGTTATAACCAAAAAGATTGCCACCAAATCATGAAATATCAAACCAAGTGTTTTAAAATCAAATACGGTCTTGCATGTACACTTAAAAACATAGAAACAAAGGAGTTACAATATTATCATTCAAGTTTAAACATTGGAAACATCTTTGTTAGCAAGCAATTGAAAAGAAATATTAAACATTTTGAATTCACTGGCTGAGACATTTTACAACGACTTGCCTAAACCCTGATACCAAACAGAAGATGGCGCAAATTGCAAACTTTACGTTTTATATGAACAATCTGGAATAGGATCCTCTTGAGGTAGGAGCGTCAAACGTTTCAGGTGATGATAATTTATGCTTTTTTCGGTGTCTGATTGTTTATCAAAGAGCTGATAGAGGTCGGTGCGGGCGTGAAGCGAAAAATTGTTTAATGATTATTGTGTTTATTTTAATATTGCTCTTAACGTCTTTGTTGGTGTGATTTTGTTGCATTAAAAGCTTTTTTCAAAATTAATCATATTACTTACGAATTGTAAGGATGTAGTCAAATTGGTTCAATAAAAACGGGAGTTATATATCGAAACAATAACATTAAGTGCTTGGAAGAACTGTTTAGATACAATTATCGACTTTGAGCATTATTGTGGCGTATAGAAATACAGTCGTTGTAGTTAAGTTATGAGACAGCAACTGTCAATATTATAGACATACCAAAACTCGTAAAACTACAATTCGTGATCTTTTCCCAGGGTTATTCACAAAAACCTACCCACAATATTGGAAAAACTTCAAGAAATTGATATTTGTGTCCCTGCAAACGAAAGATTTTTCCCTTATTTCGCTTCTTATGATTTTGAGACCTATTTCTCTCAAAAAAATTTACCTGAAAATTATGCTTCAAAGGATAGCATGTGTTGTTGAGTGTAGAAATAAGCTCCAATGCGACACACTTCGAGGGCAGAGTGTACATTATCACCAACTGCAACGAAAAGGATTTGATGCAAAAAACGTTAGCATATTTGGAAGACGTGTCAAATGCTACATATGAGATCGTGATTAGAAACTCTGATTATGTATTTTAAGCATTGGAAATTAGTAAAAATATTAGAACAGAACATTTAACCAAATAATTTGAAGTATATTGCCAAGAAATAATTGTTATCGGGTTTAATTCTTCATCCAACGACTCGAATTTAGTTAAAACAACACCGATTCAACAACTGTTGAACAATTGATTTTGTGATTAAAATAGCCAAGAACTACTTATGTATCAAAACTATAAAATTGAGGTTTTTTGACATTTATCGTTATCCGGCACCCGGTTCCTTTTTGACCAGTATTTAAATGCTTTACAGAGCAACACCCTTAGCGATCACAAACTGCAACTTTAGAACTCGAAATTACCGTATTTTTCATACAAATAGCATAAAAAAGATCGAATTCTTTTTAACCCAAAAACTATCGGATGATGAAATCCACACCATTTCACTTGATCTGCAATAGAAAATATTGAAAAGTGGTTGTTGTTTTATTATAGAATCACGCTACGTCACCGTTTAAAGATCTATAAGCTATAATATATTTTAGCAATTTTCTAGTTGTACGGCAAGACAGTTTACAGGTTTTGTGATTATATCTAAACGTTGTTTCAAAACACGAATCTCTAAGTTCTGATTGTGTTTATGAAGCTGAAAAAGATGACATCATTCAAAGTCTAGCAAACGATTTACAACCGCTGCTGGAAAGCGTCAGCTAATGTTTTGCAAGCTATGCCTGTTGATTATCATCTTTATACAGAATTCACTTTTCACACATGTTGCTACCAAGATTTTTTAGTCGTTTAATCAAAATTGCTTTCAACAAAGTATTATGTGGAAAATACCTCAAGAGATTAAATAACAATATTCTCAGGCCCCAAAACAAACCAATAAATGATTCAAATCTTTCACTGAAAAGCTGAGAATTTCCATCAACAAGAGCATTTTTGCAGCAAACTAATATCTCTGCAAAAGTTTTTCCTGAAACGCTGAGAATTCCCATCAGCAATAGCAAGCAAACGAATATTCTCTATCAAAATTTTTTCCATCAACAATAGCGTTTTTTACAGCAAACGAATGTTCTCTATCAAAACTTTTCCATTAACAATAGCGTTTTTGCAGCAAACGAATGTTCTCTATCAAAACTTTTCCATTAACAATAGCGTTTTTGCAGCAAACGAATGTTCTCTATCAAAACTTTTCCTGAAAAACCGAGAATTCCCACCAATGTTATCAACAAAGTAATATTTTTTGCAATTTGCCAAAAAAAAAAACGCCAACTTCAATCAAAGTTTTCAAAGCAGAATTTTTGTTTTCCCACGTGAAGAGTATAAATTACGAGGTTGTGGATCCCATAATCATATCAAAAAATGACGGAAACAAACAGTGCAGAATTTCTCGAAGGATTGGTTGAAAGATACAATACGTTATCGTTCTGCAGCGAAACAGATCGAGAGAATATTGCGTTTGCAGGATTTCGCCAGATCGAAGATACGCCATTTGAAGGAGCGGTTGTTTGCAATGTGTGTGGTCTGGCGTTGGAAGCGTTCGATGTCGCGACGAACACATAAACACACACGCTTGGTGAGTTTTAACTGTGATAAAGAATATATTATGCTCGAAACTGTCGTAAAGATATTTAATAAACGTTTTTTACCTTTCAAAAATTACTCAAAACGTGTAAAAAGTGATTACCTTTTATAAAATTAGCCGCATGTGTTTTTAAATCTTAGCAAGTATGTCTTTTCCAAGTTAGATCAGGCTTAAGTTAAAACCTTACCCTAACAAACATGACTTTTTTAACAATTACCATTATCAACACGATAGTGTAGTGGTAGCGTCAGAACAATTCCCAAAACATATGGTTGTAAAATAATTTAGACTAACGACGTTTTTTTTAGATACACACCACAATGTCCATTCTTATTACGACATCTAGGACAACGCAGGATCGAACACGCGCGGCGTTATGCTGTATTCTATCCTAACGAGATAGAACTCGTCGCAGATAAGATGTGGCGTCGATTAGCATCAAATTCTTCGCCTCCAAGATCTCTACCTAGTGAAAGTGATGAAGACAATGATTCGATTATATAACAAACAACATCCTCAGCGGAAATATCGGTGCCAGAAGACGGTCCTGACTCAAAACTGAGCACCTGTTGTCAGCGATGCAGGTGCTGCGTCTGTTTGGTGGCCGCAAAAAACTGTATATTTTTTCCATGCAGTCACATGGCCACTTGTTTCAAATGTAACAAAAAAAAATAGAAAAATTCTGTATATGCTGAGTCCCCATTTCAGCTCACTTTGTATTTTTCAACAGTTAAATGTTTTTTTCGACATTTTTCTTGAGAGCTGTTACACAAAAAAATTTTGATCGCAATGTTCGATAGCAAAACCGCGAATATGAAGAACAACAGCTCCCAAAAAAATGTTGATTTTTTTCGCTGTGGTCATTTTTAGCAAGTCTACAAACGAAATCATTTGTAGCGATATAGTGATATTTATAAATTAACATTTTTCGAATCTAGAAGCATTGCAACACAACTGATTTCGTTTGTAGATCTGTTCAGAGCGTATTGTAAATGCATGTTAATGTAATACAACCAGTCTTTAACAGGGTTGAGAACAAACGAATAGCGATACACCACCAGAGAAACACGTCGAACGAATTATGAAAGCATAGGGTCTAAATTTGCGTGAAATACGATTTTATAAGAGTAACTAACTATACATTTACCTTTCAAAGTGTTGGTCTTTGTCGTGAAGCCACAGACTCTAGATTGAACAATGTTTTTAAGACTCCAATATTCCAATCATCGTTTTAATTCAAGTAATTTTAACCAAGGTCAGATACACTAGCAAACTTAACAATATCTCCCAACCTGTGCAATTTCAAAAACTTTAAAATTCATGGTTTTAATATCTTGATTTCAAACGTGTTTTTCAAAGAAGTCAGGAAAAATTTCCCAGCTAAACCTCGCTTTGGTCTATTGCCACTTCAACTTAGTTGCTATTAACAGGAAGCCGCGCAGCATTTAATGAACCATAACGCTACGACTCTAGTAAAACACAGAAAGAAAAACGCTCGAATGCAGGGTAATATCCACTCAAAAGCGTTTTGACGTCATCAAAGTGAACGAAAGAATAGACGCGCATGGTACATTAGCTGGACTCATTGAAAACCGCCTCTTACTATTTTGCTGTTCTTTAAAACAAAATACTTGCAACAACGTGAGTTTGTAGCTACTTTAAACAAATTTGGTCCAAAATTGTTTTGTTACAAGTTTTTGGTTTTTAAAATACGTCATGTCAGCACCAAAAATAATTGTAAAAGTAGACTGAAAATACCAAATTAGTGATCTTTAACATTTTTAATAGCTTTTAAGTACAATGAAGACAAACTTATGATTAAGTCGAGCATTAAAATTTTCGTCTTCACTAAAAATCAAATTCACACAGCCTTGAAGCAAACTTACACAAAACATACAAGCTTAAAATCATGAAAAATTCTATTACATGCACGCCTAAGCTTGCATCAAACATTAATTTTGAAAACTATTACCGTGTAATGTATTCCCGTAAAACAAAATTTCAATTCTAAGGCGTCAGTTATCGCACCGTAGTCTTGACAACGCTATTTTTGAGTGCAAAACAAAACGAGTAGCCTAATACTTCTCAACTAATAAACATTTTTACATTATTTTAAGTTATAAATCTACCATTTTGTTGCATTCAAACGTCACGAAAGACCACTAGTTTTTGATGTCACATAAATGTCTTTACTTGAAAACATTTAGTTGTCTTAGTTTTTGTGTCTACGCTAGACTTTGTGAGGTGACGTAACAAAATTCGGTTAAAACATCAAAAAACGCTGCATATGGCACGGTTATGTCGGATTCTCAGCCCGTGACAACAAAACAGCAAAGCGTCAAATATTGTATAAAAACCAACTGGAATAAAGCAAATTATCAATATCTTTGTGTAAATGTAAGAATATAAATCTTTATACTTAAATACGCCGTTAACAGGCTGTTATTGTTAATAGGTACTTTTCATGAAGTCAATGGCGGTGGTGAATAGTAGGGGTGGGGGAAAAGGAAGGGCGATACCCTTGTCCACGTCATCAACAGTGCTTCCCCAACTACACACTCCCTAACAGCAACAAAAAATTTTCAAAATGGTTTGGTCATTTAGTAAAACCAATTTTTTCACTCGCTACCTAGTAGCTATAAATATTAACAAAACCCACCAAAACCAATCGATAACGTCGGAGATCGTGTTATGTTGCTCGAAAAAGTGGTGAACCCAAAAAAAAGTCATCACCTTTTTCTTTATCACCTGTAATGCTACTCGCGATCAATATCAATAGATTCATGTGGCTGTTGTGCCGCGAAATTTGTTTATCTTTTTTACTGTGCCAACAGACAAAAAAGTTTGGGAAACACTATTCTAGGGTATATCCAAAGTCAGTCAGGTATAGCATATCCACTGATTTTTAGGAGGTTTGCTAAAACCCATTGATAAACTCGCTACTACGCCTAATTGTAAACACCTTTTTCCTACTACTCAAGCTCCATGGTCTCAAGCCAAGGCTGCCATTTAACAAATAGTGTTTAGAAAACAACGACAAGACTCACAAATCTCCTACTTATCTTGACAATTTTTTCTTGCAATATTTTTCGAGCATTTTTAAATGCAACAAGTCATGAATAATGCGCAAGAAAATTTGTGCGCTTTAGTTTCCGCAGTTTTATATTCTATTTGTCACATTTTTAAGTAAAGAAAGAGATCTATGAATATCATTTTAAAGTCTTTGTTTTCACTTGACAATAAATTGAACCTAGGTATACTTACTGAGATGCTGACTTTTTGATCGCTATATCATCGTGTAGGGCCTTTTTATTTCTTAATTAAACTTTTAAGTTCTCAATATCTATTTCTGCTCTGTTGTTTAAGTAATTTCACACAAAATACATGCTACAACGTTTGAAAAATTGGGATTTGCTCATTTTGAAGTTTAGTTTTAGACAAGAACAAGAGAGCGTTAAGCGAATGCTTTTTCTTACAATTTTTTAAGATCTCTTCACTTTCTTAAAACCTTTTCGAGGAAACTACCACTTCCATTGGTATACTCCTCACTGCACTTAATTCACTTGCAACAGGAAAAAATTTCTACAAATACTTCTTTATAAAATTGATCTGTCATGAACTATTATTCACAAACAAGTAACGCACAAATCAGCTGACATCAATCAAAATCTACTATAGGTTTTAAAACAATAGCATTCCTTCTAAATATCGTTAAAACAACTCTGCGATTGTTTGAATAATGCTGACTGGAACTACCAAAGGTAAATTGACTCCGACTGGTCATTGTGTCGTTGGGAAAGCATCACTTCGCCACTTCTACCGCTTATGACTCGTAATCACAATGTTCCAGGCGCGTGGGTTTGATTGAATCTTGACATTCTACATTTGTCATGCAAATACCAATTTTCCAACCCAACTGTTACATCATAAACAAAGCGACGGCAATTTGATACTTTGACGCGATTGTCTGCTTGGGAAAGCAACTCTTTGACACTTCTTCCATCTTCGATTCGTAATCACAATGCAGCGTACCGGTCAACAATTAACATCTTGTATTTGCATGGTTGAAAACACTCCTTGGTGGTCTCGTGGGTTGACTTCCAAACTTGGCTTTAAATCCCAAGTTGGAGCAAAATAATTTATTGTAATTTCAATTCTAAACTGATCATTAAATTAGCTTTTTGAGTGTAATGGGTTATCGTTTATTAAAGCTTCTATTTTTGTTTAAAAACCATTTTTGATGGATAAAACAGGAGCTTTTGTTTTTAAACCTATCTACAAGCGTCCACCAAGTTGAAGGTTTTCCCAGACCTTGATATCACTATCTCATGACGTCAAACATCAACAGAAAATTCTATCGCAATTGTAAAATAAACTCATAATATGCTTGCATTGCTAAGGATAGGAGAAAGCCTAGTAATAGTAATCAGAAATTATTAACACGTTGACTGCCATGTGAACAATTGTCGTTTGACGGCACACTTTCATGGAGGGCCATGTCAACAATTATTGTTGACACTTTTTTCCTTTAGATTTGCCTGTCGACAGTGTCTGTTGACGTCCAATGTTAATTCCTATGGTAAGAAAGTTTTCTAATAAAAAATGTTGCCTTTTTTGTAAAATAGCTACAAAAATCCAAAATCGATTATAAAAGTACAAATCATTGAAATTATTTTTCATGACTATCTGCAAAGCAGCTTACATACATAGCAGGTTCTCCTTTGCAAGCAGAACAATAGTACTTTAACCTGCGGTTGGCTTTCCGTGCAGCTTCTCGACCTCGTTCTGCACTTACCTTTTGATAGCACAGTTTGCAGGTGCGATACACATCCTAATTGTAAGCATTTCTTAGCGGTTTGAGAACATGTTTTTGTTGAGCTGCACCAGTAGATTACTTTAAATATTGTACACCTAGAAGAAGACATGCAATCACTTCCCTAAACTTTCTTATTTTGATCTTTTCTCCTGTCAGCTCCTGATTAACAACGTGGGCATTTACGATGCTCATTCCTAACAGCAATTCGATGCCAAGCTTTCTATACCATTTGATTCGTTTAGGTAGAGTTGTAGCTTATGAATTGCTGGCAAATACTGAAAAATTATTGTTAACAAAAATTGAAAACTCGTGGCCCCCAGGGTCGTTTCCGGAAAACCCAACGTGGCAGTCAACGTGTTAACACAAACTGCATTTCAACCAGCAAATCGATACTAGACTCTAGCAAGAACGGAGGAAGGCAATGATATATCGCATTTACGAAAACACTATTTTTAAGGGGATTTCTATGTACCGTATAAAAAAATGATGTTTCTTTAAATTATACCCAAGCAAATACCTCCAAATTTTGCTTAATATCTCTGCTTTCTACCAAACTTGAACGGAATTTCTACTGTTGAAAAGTGTTATAATTGAAAAACAGCTTTGACTCCTGAAATAAACGTGATAACATCTCCGCCAATCCATAAAAATGTTGGCTGGCCACACCATTGAAATTATTCATTGACTGTGATTTGTACGTCTGCTGTTTGTCATGGCGACATGAACCGAGTTTGATGAATTTGGCGCCAGAAATGCCAGCACTCTCGTACGCATGTCTCCGCCTCCGAAAATCAATCTCAAACTAGTTACAGATGCTAACTTATTTGTTGAAACTATGTGATCAAGATTGTTACATCGTAATTGAATGTAATATGATATCGTGATGCGATTGTCTGCTTGGGAAAGCAACTTTTCGACACTTCTTCCATCTTCGATTCGTAATCACAATGCAGAGTGCCGGTCGACAACTAAAATTTTGTATTTGTATTGTTGAAAACATTCATTGGTGGTCTCGTGGTGTAATCGATAGCCATCGACCCATTGGAGATGTGGGAAAGCATTACGAGCGTCATATCGACATCGTCCAAACACAGTTAGGATCGTATTTCACTGATCGGACCCTATAAATACCAGGAAGGGTACTACTACTGATCATTCAATTGAATTGAGTTCAATCGACTTAACGTTTATCTTGTGTTGGATGAGTTGAATAAGTTTTCATCAATATCGAACACATTATGACACAACAATCAATTCTCATGAACAACTACAATCATGATCTCACTTGAAGTCGGTTGAAAGAAAAATTCAGACTGATTCAAGTGCTTGTTCGAATCGTCGAGCAAAACAAGAACATTTTGAGTTTAAAGTAAGTGTGTTACATTATTTATTTTTTGATTTGTTTCTTTATAAACTCGTTGGAAAATATCACAGGCTTATCGCACAATTATAGTTTTATGTTTGTATTTTCCAAAAGAAAACTTACAATTTCCATGATTCGATGGAACATTAATAAACTGTCATCCTTTTTCAGATGTGTTTGCCATTCAAACGAAAGTTGAAATTGAGCATTCAAATGACAATCGTTATAACGAAGTAACGATGTCAATCGATTGATATCGATTGTGACGACGACATAAAGATATGGATACTGTAGAAGAAAGACATTTGCGACCAATGACAATTGATTTGTATAGTTTTCGTTCGCATTGTAAATAACTAGTTTATTTGATTGTGTTCACAACTGCATTGATGACAACAACATATTTTGTTGATATTTAACGACCGATGAGAAATTGATCTCATCAAATAACTGACTTGATGCATTTGCATGACAAATTGATATGATTATTGACATGAAATTTGTTTATGTTTCATGATTTTATTGACAATATTGTTTATCGCAATTACTAAAAATCACGAAATCCACTGACGATCAAAATATTTTGTAAAATGACATCGACGATTTTCAAACTGAATGAACTGTGACAATCGAGTATTATTCGTGATGTGCATGAGTTTGTCATGAAATATTTTATTCATGGACGATCACTGGATTGTGAAAACTATTTCATCTTGAACGCAGATTATGATGTCATAATTGAATGTTTCATGACTTCAGCATCGTTATGCTGCCATACTTTTATGTGGTTTGTAAAGTGATTTGACAATGCTACGGTTGATTACATGTTTTAGCGACGTCTCGTTTGTACAACGTGGAAATGATAACGTGTCATTGAATGATGACAAAAATATTATGACGACTAACTTCGTTGGATGCTATTGTTAGTTAGTGTGTTTGATTTGTGACAATAAAACCAGATGAAAAATTTATAAGTACTAATCGTAGTTAAGATGTTTTCTGAAAGAAGTAATTCCAGCTTTCAAAAAATAGGACCAAAGGCCAAAAAGCGAAACGTCAGCGCTCTTGATGAAGACTTAGAGCATCCCATTAAAGGACGTTATGGATTTGGATTTCTTAAACCCGAATCCGTAAGCCCTTTGAAGGTCCGTTTCATGAAGAAGCATCAAATGAATAAATATTAGAATCTATTTCTAGATCTTGTTCGTCTCTACTTGTTAAAAATGTTTAGCGCTAGGTGTGAGATTCGACCAACATCAATACTAACCGGTCAAACAGCGGTCACATCGAACTAGACTGTTAGACTGATTCAGTAACTACTAGCCCGCATAGGCTACAGCAGTCATGATATGAAAAGAATTACAAAATAAAGCTCATTCAAGAAAATACTTTGGGTATTTTCCAGTTATTGGAAGCATTTGTTTGTAGGGCTTCTTAACGTTTGCCAATTTTGAAATCAGGGACACAAAAATTGGAGATGCCTCGTGGCAAACAACGTATCAAGGCAAACAACGTGTCAACGCTTTTTGAATGAGCGGTTTTATTCAGTTAACTGACATTGCAAAAACGAATTAAAATCCATGGTTTAGTTCACCAGTGGCTTGATTTCAAACAATATGACTTTGAATATCACGTTAGAGCATCAGACCGCATCGTTATATCATTTGTAAACTAATTATTTGCTAAGCTCTTTGAGTGTAGTGGGCTGTTACAGCATAGCGTCTTAAAAATTTCTATCTTTTGATCATAAAACACCTCCTGATGGTTACATATCAGAGGTTTTTTGTATTTAAACCAACTTCTGAGCATACGCCGAGTTTACAGCTTTCCTGATCTTCAAAAATTTTGACAAAAAAATATCATGACGTCTTGCATCGCCAATGGAAAATTGTACCGAAATCAAAAAACAAGCTTATAACATGTTTGTATTGTCTAGAATAGGAGGAATGACTATATTTATCTGAAAGCATTCTCACGAACTGCGGTCTCATCAACAAATTGCTCAACAAACATAGACTAATCAATGAGATAAAGAACGCAATTGGCCGCATTCCCTCTCCCCCTCCTGCCCGAATCATTCATCAAAGTTGCGTTTTGACTAAATGTTGGTGTCGTCTATATAATCATCTCTTAATCGTGACTCCTAGAAATATTTTTTAAGTTTACTCAATACACACGCTTCTTATCAAAATCCTATGAAGTTTCTACGACAATTTATAAAAAAGCACAGGTCCTTTTTCAAAAATATTTGGATGGCTACACCATTGAAATTATTCATTGACTGTGATTTGTACGTCTGCTGTTTGTCATGGCGACATGAACCGAGTTTGCATGCTGAACAAACGACACAGTTGAGCATGTGAATTTGGCGCCAGAAATGCCAGCACTCTCGTACGCATGTCTCCGCCTCCGAAAATCAATCTCAAACTAGTTACAGATGCTAACTTATTTGTTGAAACTATGTGATCAAGATTGTTACATCGTAATTGAATGTAATATGATATCGTGATGCGATTGTCTGCTTGGGAAAGCAACTTTTCGACACTTCTTCCATCTTCGATTCGTAATCACAATGCAGAGTGCCGGTCGACAACTAAAATTTTGTATTTGTATTGTTGAAAACATTCATTGGTGGTCTCGTGGTGTAATCGATAGCCATCGACCCATTGGAGATGTGGGAAAGCATTACGAGCGTCATATCGACATCGTCCAAACACAGTTAGGATCGTATTTCACTGATCGGACCCTATAAATACCAGGAAGGGTACTACTACTGATCATTCAATTGAATTGAGTTCAATCGACTTAACGTTTATCTTGTGTTGGATGAGTTGAATAAGTTTTCATCAATATCGAACACATTATGACACAACAATCAATTCTCATGAACAACTACAATCATGATCTCACTTGAAGTCGGTTGAAAGAAAAATTCAGACTGATTCAAGTGCTTGTTCGAATCGTCGAGCAAAACAAGAACATTTTGAGTTTAAAGTAAGTGTGTTACATTATTTATTTTTTGATTTGTTTCTTTATAAACTCGTTGGAAAATATCATAGGCTTATCGCACAATTATAGTTTTATGTTTGTATTTTCCAAAAGAAAACTTACAATTTCCATGATTCGATGGAACATTAATAAACTGTCATCCTTTTTCAGATGTGTTTGCCATTCAAACGAAAGTTGAAATTGAGCATTCAAATGACAATCGTTATAACGAAGTAACGATGTCAATCGATTGATATCGATTGTGACGACGACATAAAGATATGGATACTGTAGAAGAAAGACATTTGCGACCAATGACAATTGAGTTGTATAGTTTTCGTTCGCATTGTAAATAACTAGTTTATTTGATTGTGTTCACAACTGCATTGATGACAACAACATATTTTGTTGATATTTAACGACCGATGAGAAATTGATCTCATCAAATAACTGACTTGATGCATTTGCATGACAAATTGATATGATTATTGACATGAAATTTGTTTATGTTTCATGATTTTATTGACAATATTGTTTATCGCAATTACTAAAAATCACGAAATCCACTGACGATCAAAATATTTTGTAAAATGACATCGACGATTTTCAAACTGAATGAACTGTGACAATCGAGTATTATTCGTGATATGCATGAGTTTGTCATGAAATATTTTATTCATGGACGATCACTGGATCGTGAAAACTATTTCATCTTGAACGCAGATTATGATGTCATAATTGAATGTTTTTTGACTTCAGTATCGTTATGCTGCCATACTTTTATGTGGTTTGTAAAGTGATTTGACAATGCTACGGTTGATTACATGTTTTAGCGACGTCTCGTTTGTACAACGTGGAAATGATAACGTGTCATTAAATGATGACAAAAATATTATGACGACTAACTTCGTTGGATGCTATTGTTAGTTAGTGTGTTTGATTTGTGACAATAAAAACAATTATTATCAATCTATAAATTTTGTTGATTAGTTAAAATGATATCTGGAAAGAAAAAGATTTAACGCTCTATGGCTGTTGGCTCAGATCACGCTAGAGGCAGTCACGCAATTTCAGTTACGTTGGGAAAACACGCAACATTACGGTAATTGAACTCAACCATCTCTAGTCGGATTATGCCAACGTTATTTCTTGACTCTGCAACTGAATGAGCTTTTAGTGTGTTGAGCTACCAGGAGAGACTTTTCATACAATGCTTTTACAGTTCTCATGTTTTTTCGGTAAAATGGCCTTGCTGGTTCAGACGCTGTCTTTTTACGCGTTTCCAAGTCGCCCAAAGTAACTTTAATCTCTGTTCTTCTTTTCTTCATGTTTGATTCAGCATGACGTTTTATCAAACTGGGCCTCATGGCAGCATTGGAAAAGGTTTTCATCCGGGATGATGAAGCGGTTATTTTTCAATCGCTTCCGCTTCCACTAACAAAAAACGAGAAAACAAATGTTGACAATTTTTTTAACTTTTGTGTGTCTGTAGCCTGCCTTCTACTACACTTTATCATTTTGAGGGCACAAAAACCTTCATTTATTGCTATTACTTTACCTACTTTGTTTGAGCTTATTGTTCCGAACTACTCTGTGTTTTTTTTATTTAGATATTAAAACTCGTGTTGAATGTAAAACAGTGCTCTTCAACCTTTTTGTCATCGCGTAACCCCTAATGTACTTTCACGTTTGTCACGGAATCCCCACTGATAAAAATTTAGAAATCACTAATTGCTTGTAAGAAAATCAAATATCTCGTTACTACAATTCAAAAAATAATTGAACACTTTAACAAATAAACAGTTATTACAAGTTCCTTCACTACTTACAACCACTTTTATAACAGTTAACCAAATGCTTCTCAGATCTAAACCGTATGACCTCTTATCACAGCTCTCGACAATAACCTGTCGTCACAACTACAAATTACACCGTATACCACTGATTTTCCCTCTCCATCCTCAACTAACTCTGACTTTGAGTTAACTTTAACTTCAACCATCATTACGGACCTTCTGTCCATCCCCAAAACACGTATTGTCTCCGATTTTTTTGGATAGTGAAGTGCGAAATTTCTGTCGTATATATAGTATATACATGTAAAGCGAGCAAAATTGAACTGCACCAATCAGCAGCCGTCTCAACGTGGTGGTGCGGTCCCCAACCTCGTTTGGGTTGGGTTAAAATGGCTGTTAGCCTTTCCGAGGGTCCCAGTTATCCCGGGCACTCTCCTCACACAAACCATTTTTTCGCTGTGCAGCTCCATGAACGATCGCAGAAGGGTAGCACGCAACCTCTTTAAAATCGGCCTGTCTTCTCTCTTCTCCTGCCTTTCTCTTGCCCGTTTTCTCATTCTTCTCCTGATGAGCGGCAAAGTTTATTCTAACCCTTGTTCCGTCTTTCTCTGTTCAGTGTGTGTTGGAAATGTGACATGGCGGGGTAGGTCAGTGCAATGCTGCACATGCTCTACTCGGGTTCATTTAAAGTGCTCACTCCTCTCCTTGGTAGCTTAGTCCTTGGTAGCGAACTCTTGGTAGCTCTCACTCCTGGAGCCGCCCTACCTGCTGCGGCTCTGCTTTTTTTAGAGATCCCACACCTACCAGCACTGTGACTTCCTCCTCGGACTCCAGCTGGTATACCCCCACTGCTCAATCTAGCCCATCTGGCCCCCTTCTGCTAATGCAGCACTCGCACCCCACCCTTGCAATCAAATCTTTTATTTTTTTTCCGCCCACTTTGTATCTTCCCCCTCTGCAATCTCACCACCTCCCCATGCTCCTGGCTGTTTCTCTTTATCTCTGCTTCTTCTTTCCCTCCCTGACTTCTTGAGGGTTCTTCAATGGAATGTTGGGGGTCTCCACGCCAACAGCACTGAACTGCTACACTTTATTTCGTCTCATCCCGTTGACCTTATTTGTATCCAGGAATTAAACCTTAATTTATCTTCCTCTTTTCGGATCCCTGGATTCTCTGCTCTGCGATCTGATCGCAGCCACTCTTGGTCTGGTACTTTTTCTACTGATGTCACACACGCTAGTGGCGGCATCATCATTTTTGTCAAGCAGGACTTATCCTTCTCTGAGCTTTCTACCTCCTCTCTTTCTTTGCTTGACCCCTACTCTGATTATGTAGAGGTCAACATCTCTCTAAACGACTTCTCCTCGTTCTAATTTTTTAATGTTTATGCTCCCCCTATTTGCTCTTCTTCAAAGGAAAGCAGAACCAATTTCTTTTCTCCCTCCATTCTTCCCTCCTCCACAAATTTATTTATTCTGGGAGACCTCAATTGCCATCACCCTCTCTAGGACTCAAAAAGTACTTCCGACCCCTGTGGGGAGAAAGCATTCAATTGGGTCATCTTCTCTGACCTCCTCTCTCTCAATGACTCTGACATACCTACTCTTCTTCATCGCTCCTCTGGCAGTCGCTTTTCACCTGACATCTCCTTTGCTCTTTTCTCTGTCGCCCTATCTTGCTCCTGGAAGGCGCTCCAGAACCTGGGTTTTGATCACCTACCAATTCTACTAACCGTCCCTCGTTCTCCGGTCTTTTGCCCCAACGAACGTCTCCCTTCCTTGAATTTTCAGAAAGCTCGTTGGAATGACTTTGCTTTTTACTTTGACTCTCACTGTCCGTCTGCAGAGGAATACTCGTCTCTTTTTCTTGCCTTTGCTGCTGTTCTCTTTACTTCTCTGACACTGAATGTCCTCCTTACGATTTGGTGCTTTGGATATACGGCTCTGTTCCTTTCCCTTTTGGCAAAAACGGCTGTGGCGTACTTGCCAACTGCTTTCTCTGTGGCACTGAAACCATTCTTTTCTTTTTAGCAGGCCCAGTTTGTTCAAGTTTTTCCGCTGAAGCCTGCGCCATTCTGCATGCTTTTTGCTGATCTCGGCAGCACCAACAAGTCTGCCACTTCTCTTCTCCTTCTATCTGACTCTCGCTCTGTCCTCGCCACTCTGTCCTCTCCTCCATCTTTCCTTTTACCGTAATCCATGGCAGGAACTGTTTTCTCTCTTCTCCTGTTCTATCAGGCTACAATGGGTCCCCGGACACTCGTTTCTCCCGGACAACGACTCGGTTGATGAGCTGGCCAGACGGGGAGCGCTACTTTTTCCCTCAGCAATCTCTTGCAGTCTTTCTTCTCTTATCTCTCGTATACACTCTTCTCTTTTCTCAGACTGGAGGCGTACTGTCTCATCTAAATTCTTCGACACACAGGTTCCCTCGATTTCCACCGAGGAACTTGTGCTTCAACGTCATGCTCGCTGTGTTTTCTATCGCCTTCGCTGCAACGGATACAGCCTACTGTTAAGCTCCTATCTCTCTAGAAACTCTAGAATTGGCAGAATCGAAAATCCGTCTTGCAGCGCTTCCGGGCACCGTCCCAGGACACCTCTCATCTCATTCTTCACTGTCCATCTACAGACTCTTTGCGTCGATTGCTCTTTGGCAATTTTCTGTCTCTCTACAACCCCTGGTTCAGACCCTGGGGAATTTCCAGGCTTCTGGGGCCTCATGGTCTTCCGCCAACCCATTCTTCGGAAGGGGTTGGAGAACAACAGCAAAACGGAAATTGCAGACGCACTATTACGTAGCAAAGGGAGTTAGCAAATTCAGACGTTGCTAAAGTTGTAAACAGAATTATGTCACAATCTGCAACTTGCTATCACAAGATTCCATTACTATTTATATACACGGAACACCGCTACACATAAGAAATCAATAAGAAATAAATACTACTAATAAACGAAGAACCTTCGCGGACCCCTCACGGAACCCTTAAAACTCATGGATTACAACTGCATGTTTTGCGAAACCCCTGTTTAAAAGCACTAATGTATAATGATCAAGTTGTTTCTTTCGTGAGTAATTTCTTTTTCAACATTTTCAACCCCCTAACCAAGGTTAGTTAAATTTAATCAAATCATCATTTTATTAGCTACGTTTCGTTGTCCAAACTACCTTTTTCTTACCCGTAATCGGTATAAAATGTGATGCTATTTATACTTTTTCTTGTTCTCTCGCGCTATTGATATCGCACGTTCATTCAAACTTATAGTGCACCTTCACCGTTTAATCCACATTGGGAAATGGACAAAACTTTTTCGCCAAGTTACTCTTCAAGTCAAATAACCTATGTGGAAGCAGAAGCGGTAAAATATTCGCCCTTCCGCTTCCACAGAAAAAGGACCGCTTCCGCTTCCACATCCCTGGTTTTCATGCAGATCACACACCGGGCAAATATTGTCCTTTGTGTTTGACAGCGGTAAAACCGTACTTTATGTATTCTGGATGATGCTTACGCTTTGACATGCACAAAAATTATCCCTAACTTACAACTAAATTAGCCTTAAATCGCTATTACTGCAGCCCATATCAGTGCTGATGTTATTCAAAAAACCTAACAAGTACTACAGTATTTTTAGGTTTTGTAGAAATCAGCTGTTAGTTTTTCTTTATGGTTTATTTTTGACGGATTAGTAAAGATGTAAAATTGCTCCCCGTAAAATTAAACAAAATGGGCAATTGGAGTGATACTTGCATCACGCATTTACATTGAAATTGTTAGGGATATTGCAAATGATCGCAGAGTGTAGACAATATATAGTAGGCTAATAGCCATAAAACTGTTCGCGTACCACTTAAAGTATCGCGCAATATTGTTGGTGTTTGTTGACAGGAATTATTTTAGAGCCAGAGCATTCTTAATTGGTCGACTTCTCAGTGCAAATTTCGCACGGTTTTTTATTTTGTTCATGACATCATTGCCACGGCTGAGCTCCAACAAGATTTGTAAATACCCTTTGTCAAAATCTCTGATATGAATTAACAAAGAGATAATAACGGAGTCTGCTCTTAATTTTTCGTGATTATCCGTCATAAAGATGTTAGGGCTTGGAGGCGTTTTTCAGGATTTGGAGGCTGAAACTCAGCCACGCTGAAACGATGACGGCAGCCTTTCATTTACATAATCAAGGGGCCAAACGTGAGCTTAAAGTCTACGTTAATGGTAAACTTTTGCAATTTTTCCCAGTTCCAACCTACCTTGGGGTAAAACTGGACAGATCACTCACGTTCCGCCACCATCTCGAGACACTGCGCAAAAACCTAGTTACCCGCGTCACGCTTCTGAGGTGACTTGCGGGCTCGGAATGGGGCGCTGACGCTAAAACACTGCGTACAGCTGCCCTATCCTTAGTTTTCTGTACATCTGAATACTGCGCACCAGTTTCATCGACGATGTTTTGAATGACGCCTTGTCACTGGATTCCTGCGTCCTACGCCAACGAACCACCTGCCTGTCCTTTCAGGCATCCAGCCAAATAGGTTTCGCTGCTTGGGAACAACACTCTCCTTGGCCAAGCGTGGCACACTGGACTCAGACCATATTTTACACGGTAAACTATTTGGGTCACCGGATGTGCCCCCGGAAAGACTGAAGTCTAAACGTCCATTCGTGCCTGATGCGCGGAAACTATTAAATGACCTATCAAAACTAGGCATCCGCGGGGCTCAGTAGACGAATTATAGATGGAGCGTAGAGTATTTTAAACGCATACCCGTATTCCATGTTTTCATTCACAGGGCCAGTTCTAGACCCCTTGATATGGGCTTGCAATTGAAATACAAATTTTATCAAATCAGCTAAAGTGCTTACAACTCCAGCCTCAATTTTTTCAGCCATTGCATATTTGAAATCTGTGTATTGTTCAATAATTACATTACTTTTTGGCAAAACAGACTGATATTTAGACCACAGAGCTTCAATTCGGGTGATGCCAAAAGCGTAGAAAGGGAATTTCAATGCAGCACAATCAAATGCTACCCAGTCTTGCACTTCTCCTTCTGGAAATCTTTCTACCATACGATCACGTAGTAGCCTTATAAAATTCAACAGTCCTTCAGTGTTAAAAGTGGCAGTTTCTTGATCAGAGATCCTAGCTAACAAATTGTCCACTCTTTCACCCCAAACGTTGTGTTACCAAGTTACCCTGCTGTATTTTATTTATTTTAGCACGTGCAAAATTCTGTGCATCGGTAGGTGTCAATCCTTGTCTTTGAAAAATGTTGCACAAAGCTGTTAGTTCCTCAAAAATATCATTTAAAAGTTTCAAAGCTATTTGAACTTCAACATTTTATAATTTCTAAAAACAATATTTAGAAATTGGGTCATTAGGTTTCATATCTTCAAAATATGCAATCAAGCAATCATAGTTTTTTATAATGGCCTGCAGAGCAAAGTGACGTGACAACTATCGAACTTTATTTAGTGGCCTAAAAGCAATCGCCTCGTTTTCACAAGCTGCAGCAATATCTTGAAATTTGCAGCGGTTGGTTGTAGAACAAGAAAATATAGAGTAAATAGTTCGCATCAATGTTTCGATATCTTTTAATAGATTCACTTCTTTCCATGTATCAGCTATGCCCACATCTTTCCGATGTGCAACACAGTGCTGTTGCACTAAATATGATATAGGTTCTTTAAGTTTCACCGCTATCTCATTTCTTCTACCTAGGATTACTACTGCGCCATCAGATGTAAGCACAACCATTTCATGCTCCTCCGGTCTATATTTTTTGTAAAACTCTTCAATTGCAGTGACAATAGATGAAGCTTTACATGACTTTAATTGTATGATCCCCCAAATCTAGTTTTATATTCAAAAAAGACTTTGTCTGAATTACCTCTGTATTTAAAATATAAAATCAGACAGATATATCTGTATTTTCATCATAAGTTAAAGTGTGAAAATTAACGCAAGCTTAGCAAAACTGCTGACAGTGACACTGTTTCGACCTATCAGGTCTCTTCAGTGCAGTTGGTGACCAACAAGAAGCTAGAGGCTTTTAATAAAGCATAGCTTAGACCGCTACACTTGCGGGATCTATACTAGATCCACTTGGTGGATGGTCTGTCAGTACTCTGCGAAGCCGTATCACTCGTAAATGAGTGGCGGTTATCGCAGGTTGTCTGCAGTTTTGCTAAGTGCATCGCTAGCCTCTTGCATTACTATACATGTAAGACCTTGTGACCACTAGGCTGTGACAGCACTATTGTTCTAGCAGTTGCTAGACTTAGTGCACCTGCGACAACCGCCACTCATTTACGAGTGATACGGCTTCGCAGAGTACTGACAGACCATCCACCAAGTGGATCTAGTATAGATCCCGGAAGTGTGGCGGTCTAAGCTATGGTTTATTAAAAGCCTCTAGCTTCTTGTCGGTCACCAACTGCACTGAAGAGACCTGATAGGTTGAAACAGTGTCAGTGTCAGCAGTTTTGCTAAGTGCATGGCTAGCCTCTTGCATTACTATACATGTAACGCAAGCTATTTCATCCATTATTTCCTGGCTAATAACACCATTAATAGATGCCAAAAAACCAAAAGCATAATTTTTACTTTGCTAATTTTCAGGTATTCGAACATACTTAGCCATGTGGTTATTGATATCTCGCGCAGAAAGAAAAGAATTGTTCAGCTTTAGGCTACAGCCAATAGAACGTTGTCAAATAAATTATAAGCTTTTCCATGCATTCACGCTTTCGCTTACGTTCCTCCGGGGTTTCACTTATCAATTTTAAAATTTCACGGTTTGGTGATGAAGGGTTCTTGTTTCTGAGCTTTTGTACACCATATAAATGGGTCTTACTTTTCAAATGTCGTTTTCTAAAAGTCAAGCTTTCATACATCATTGCACCACTTTTTTCCATTTAAAAATTCTCCGGAAATCATAGCATCATGACAATAAAGACTTGTAATGCCTTTATTTTCATTATGTATGTAAATATACGCGTTTATCATCATGAGATGTGGGTGTTGCTGCCATCACTGTTTCATCCAGCCAATCTGTTTTGAAGAAGCTGGCAGTCCTTCTACGTTTTGGCTGGGCCGACATAAAGGATAAAAAAAAGTTGGTCTTTACAGGGTAATAAGGCTGTATCAGCGTATTATCAGGTAAAATAAAGCTAGCCTTATCTGAAACAAAAAGTAATCTGTCAAAATGGTTCAATTATGATAGATTCTTTTTAGCTTCACCAATAAAATACTGCCAGTGCTAAGCTCAGTATCAAAGAGATTGAATAAGAAAACATCTCACAGGGGTTTTCGACTAAAGTTGACATTTTGCTTTAGTACTACAATGCACAATGTACAGTACAATCGCATCAGTTCTTAAAAAAGCAAAACTGAAGCTCAGAACTGTTTACTTAGCCTCTTTTAAAACGTAAACTAGTCTTTTCTAGCTATTCTGCATAGTACGCTAAAGCGTTTACGGTAGTTAACAGTCTAAAACTAAACTGGTTGAAATGTGGTTTACTGCACCAAATGAGAATTTGGTTTTTGCGTTAAAAATGTTTTTATTTTACTATGACCTGCCGTTCTAAAAAAAGCTACTATGCTTGCACTCACAATCCCTAATTATGACGAAATAAATCTAACATTAATTTATCTATCATTTACCATTAAATTGCAATTTCACTTCAGTTTAACTTACAATAAATAAAACCAAAAATTGTTTAAAATGATTCAAATGAAATATTTTTGTTTAAACTGAAGTTGAATTAGAAGAAAAGATTACACCAAACTTACATATTTTTACAGGATTATTAAAACGCTTAAACAACAGTTTATTTAGTAATTGCCTTCCTTTAATTATTACGCGTATCATTAATATGTGAAGTTTAACACAAAACCTGATGCGCATGTGTATGTGCGCAGTAAATTAATGAATGTGCGCAGTCTCTGAAACCTCTGTGTGCACGCACACGCGCACAGGTTAGAGAGAACATTGCCGGTAAGCCTATTTTGCAATTTGGTGCGGCCCTTTTTCTATTCGTATTTGTGGTATGAAGTTTTTGGTTGCACTATTTGCTTGTTTCCGGCATAGCTACAAAAGCGGCTATGTCTTTCCCGATGTCAATCACGATATTCTAATAGGTGCTCATCAGGCCCAGTTATTTTCAAACAAATGTTTCCTCTAAATTCAGTTGTACAAATTGTGAGGATTGTGGTTTTATTTTGATTGTTTCATAAACTTGCGATTGCTTTACATTGTTTTATAATATAGATACAGTTAACTTAACAGGCAGCATATCAGCCAAAGAAAAAAAGTTCTTGCTTTATAGTACAGTGCCTTCACAAAGTTCTCCGCAGTAGACTGTTTTAAATTTTTGAAATCGTTTCAGTGATGAACAATGTTTATTTGTGAAGACATAATTACATCAGAATTATTTCATCAAACAGCATACAAAAGTCGTTACAGTTTGTGCTGAAAATGATGTCCTTCAGCTTCGACACAACTTATCCATATTCATCTAACTTATCTTCATTCAACTTCGTTGGTCTTCCACTTCTTCCTTCGTCTTTGACAGATCCAGTTCTTCTAAACTTCTTGATCAAATCACGAACAGTATCACGATAAGGCACCTTCGTATGTAGAAATTGTTCTTCAAATCTTTCTTGCACACGCACTGTATATTTGTTTCCTTCACGAAAAACAAACTCAACCAAAAATATCCTTTCTTCAGTCGTAAGCGGCATATCAGGTTGTCAGACAGAATAAAAAGTGGCCGCACCAAAGACACTAGATTAATAAAGACGTAAAATTCTCCTATCTCACAATGTATTTCATTGAACACCACCAACTTGTCCTCACTGTGATATCGAACAATACCCTAGAACAGTGGTTCCCAACCTTTTTACACCGGGGACCGGTAAAAATTTTTAAAAATGTTCGCGGACCGGCAACAAAAGATCCGTAGTGAGTAGAACATATATTTGTAACCTTTCTGTTAAACAAAGTTGTCGTTGCGTAACATACTGCAAGATTTTGGCATAAGCTATGTATTTAGCACGAAAAATTATAACAAAATGGAAATCAAATTAACTCAAACAACGAAATGTTAATTCATTTAGATACAAAATCAATGTTAGTGTGAAATTTGCTGCTGTTTCGCTGTCAGTATGCAATCCAAGCAAGGGATAAAAGAAGTTTCTGAAACACGTAGTTGTGCTTCAGCATCCAGCCGATTTCTTTGCTTTGTTTTAATTAAAGTTAGCGATGAAAAAGATTTCTCGCATAAATAGCTAGTTGAAAATACCACCAACAATTTGATTGCTTTGTGAGTTAGACACGAATATTCGTTTTCAAGAGATATCCAGAATTGCGACAATGATTCTTTTTTGTATCTGGACTGCAAAGTAGAATCACAGCACAATTCAATCAGACTTTCTTTTTCATGGGGATTAAGGTCGCATGTGCTGACATCTTCGATGAAAGGATTGTTGATCCAAAGGTTTCCACGTCGAGGATCTTCATGTTTCGGAAAATAATGGTCAAAACTGTTAGCCAACTCTTTTAAGTGTTGACTTACAATGCTCGGTAACTCTTTACAGTTAACATCAGCACTTGCCAAATACTCATTTAAATTTGGAAACATAATTGTATCTTCTTTTTGCACAAGACTATCCCAAAGTGCCAGCTTCTGTTTGAAAGCGTCAGTCTTTCTTCTCAGTACAAAGATACTCGTGCAAGGGCCTTGCGGAAAAGTATTAAGCTCGTTCAAACGGCCAAATATTTCTGCCAAGTACGCAAGCTTACACAACCACATCTCATCTAACAAAAATTCTGCTAATGGGGATTTCATTTCTCTCAAAAAGTGTTTTGTTTCTTCACGAAGTTCAAATAGGCGAGAAAGAACTCGTCCTCGTGACAGCCATCTTACTTCTGCAAGGAGAAGAAGATGATCGTGCTGCTAATCCATACTTTCACACAATGCTTGGAAGAGTCTGGAGTTTAAAGGTCGACTTTTAATTGCATTAACAATTGTCACAGCGTTAGTAAGTACGTTTTTTAAATCAGTAGAAGGCTTCTTTGAAGCCAAATGCTCTCGGTTGATGATGCAGTGAGTAAACAGCATTTCTTTGGGCGCAACTTCTTTAATTTTTGCAACCACACCAGAGCGATAACCAGTCATGCTCGCAGCTCCATCAGTACATACTCCAACGCAATTTGCCCAGTTTTTGTCTTTCTAACTAAAGTGCGTGTTAAGAAGCCTAAATATTTCTGACCCGGTGGTACGTCCTAGTAAGTCAATGTAACAAAGAAGTTCTTTCTTAAAATCTGTTTTTCACTTATAGCGCACGAAACATAGAAGAATGGCACAATTACTCACGTCAGTTGACTCGTCGAGTTGAATAGCAAAATAGGGTGATTTCTTTACCTCCTCTATTACCTGCTGTTCAATGTCCATTGCAATATCTTCAATCCTTTGTTGAGCTGTATTGTTGGAGAGTGGTATGCCATCAAATTTTTGAGCTGCTTCAGGACCCAAAATTTGTTCAGCCGCAGGTAAGATGCACGGCTTTATTAACTCTTCCTCAATTGTATAGGGTTTTTTGTTTTAGCTATTTATAGGGAAATTAGGTAGGATGCATGTAGAAAAGATTTTTCGGTAGTTGTCATCTTTCTCATTTGTTTTTTTTTGGTCATTCATATTAGAGCGTAGTCATTCAAAATATTCAAGAGGCTTGTCTTTAAGATTGTTGTGTTTTGAATGGAAGTGACGAGCAAGTTTGGAAGGTTTCATAGCGTCATTTGAGAGAATTTGGGAGCACACTAAACATAAGGGCCGTGGCGATTGTTCACTACACGGAGCTACAGTAAAACCAAGCTCCAAGTATTTTTTATCGTATTGCCTGACAAATTTCCCTTTTCGTTTCTTACTTCCTCCTGTGACATTCGACTTATCTGCACATGCCCTTTTCGCAGTTTGCTCTACACTTACAGTAGCCCTACTAATACTAGCTTCATTTCCGTTTTGAAAATTATCTGTTCAGAAGTCTTAGTTCTATCCTTTTTGTTAAAATACACCATAATACCTTGTTGTTTTGTTGATTCCATATTAATCTTTCTGCAATGTCACAGTACAAGCTCTTATAGCGTCTCAAAAGTGAAAAATTACTTTGCACAGCATTCCATCAATAAACTTTTAGAACGCTAGACGTAGTTTATGTCGAAGCAATTTTAACAAAATCACTTATGACGAAACAAAACTTAGGTCAAACATGAATCTAGAAGGTAATTGGAAGGTTTACCTTGATTATTATTAAACAATTTTGCGGTATCAACGATGAAAGGCGAGATACGTCAGTTTTACTGTTGCAAATCGGCCAGGCGTAAAATGAGTTTTACAGAGAGTAACATCTTTGCCATGGTTGTGATTCCATATTAAAATTATCTTGGCAGAAAATAAGATACTTCGCGGGCCGGCAAAAAATTTACGCGGACCGGCGGTTGGGAACCACTGCCCTAGACGTCTCGAGATAACGTTTGCAATGTAAGCGCACCCACTAATGAAATGATTTAGATGAACATAAATTTTCAACTGCGGAGAGACTTTATAAACGCACTGTATATGTCGGGGTCGCCAGCATGGCCCCAACAGTAACGTCTAGATTGAGAATATCGCTTCAGCCGGCCACGCCTGCTTCACCCCTCGGGCACTTGAATGAACAATAACGAAAACTTTGTTTTTCTACAAATAAGATTTTAACGATTTGGTGCACTCCTTTTCTAAATAGAATTTTTCATTTCGAGATCCTGGCATTGCTTTAGGACTTTAGGTCGATGTGCTCTGATCATTGCTTACGTGAATTTAAGGGGGCCTTGAGTTTCCCTTAGTTTGGAAGTAGGAAACACATTTCTGATATTAAGCTATTTTCAAGAAAAGTAGGAAAAATGTCTTTCGTGTGATGCGATTTCACACGTGAACGTGGTTTTCTTTCGATTTCTAGTTAAACTTTCTCAAATTCTCGCTGGCTTCGTAATGTGGTGGATGTTCTTATCTCCCTGGTTGGCGTTCCGAGGAGAGTTAAAAGAGTCCTTGCTTTTCCCCAGGTGTTTACGTTTGATCCCGGTAACTTTGGAAAGCTATTATAAAGTAAAATATCAAATACCAAAAATGTTCCAATCTAGTTTTACAAATTGATGCTACAAATATTATTGTTTTATTTTGATCTTTTCGTAAACTTGGGATGTTATTTCATTTGACTTTGCCCCTAATACAAATCTTCCTATTTTTATATGAAGATCAGTATTTCATACCGTGACAAAGAGCCCATCAATTACAAATATCTGTAATCGCTTTGCTATATATGTTTGCTATTAAAATGGCGGTAGATAATTTGGCCGTTTGCTGCTCTTCTTGCTATACGGTGGCAAGCATTGTGATGTCATTTCAAATTATGACGTAATACTGCTTTTCAAAAAGATCGAAGACAAAACAAAAAAGCATGCTTAACACTAAAATTACCGCTTTTTCGACCTACCTAAAATTACCGCAAGCGGTCAAAATGACCGTTTGCTTAATTACTAAAAGATGCTTAATAATTAGGCATTATTTTGTGTCACAAGCTTCTTTTAATTGTTGTGTTAGACCTAGTGATGTCTTGACTTATTGTAAGTGGGACTTTAACGAGTCGTAAGCTCCGTCATGTGTTGGAATAATCTGCATAGATTCTAATTTAGGGGTAGACAAACTACGGTCCGTCTGAGTATTTTGTGCGGCCCGCCAACACTTATAGAAACTTCCATGTATTTAATTTAATATGACAGGGGTGGCTGCACATGCTGTACTAAAGAGCTAAAAACAACAGAAGCCATCATTGAAAGAGCCGCTACCTAATTCTTAATTTGAATTCACGCATTTTTGTTCCAAATAGAGGGTGATGACCATCTTTTTTAAGAGTTTATTGCAAGATTTGGAGCTCTTGCATTGTATGCAGCTGTTGCAAAATTTGAAGCAATGGCCCTTGGCCAACTTTTAAATGGTCAATGCGGCCCTCTGACTAAAAAGTTTGCCCACTTTTGTCTTAATCTATAAATGAATTATAGACCTTCAACTTTTTTTCAGTAGCGTTCCTGTTAGTACCTTTGAAGCTTGTAATCCACCTTTCGATTTTGGAAAAAATTTGATAAATTTCAATCATGCTTCGTCATTAGCAAACATTACAAATCACATTTTGCTGTGTTAGATGTAAAATGCATAATAATAATTATCACCTAGTGCTTGCGTTGTAGTAGCCTACTTGCGTCATTGCTGTCACTGTCTCATTGCCAAAGCCGACAAATTTACATGGTGCTGGATCAGTTTTTTGCGCGTTATCAATACCAGTCTGTAAATTCGCTTCATTTAAAAAAAGTCATTTTCCAAGTAGGCACACAAGTCGAATCGAGTTTGAATATGGCAACCGCTGATCAAACCGTAACATTACAACGTAAGCGTAACTTTTTTAGCGTGGGTAGAGGGCTGAAGGCATTTTTGTCTCAAAGAAAGGTTGAGGACTTGTGTTTTTTTGGAGTTCAATATTTTCAGAGTGGTGTTTTTCTATTTTCTGCTCCAAATAAAGCGCAAGATTTTTACTCGGAAATATACATTTCAAAAGTGAGTATTTACGCAGTTTTGAAATCTTTATAACGAAGCTGAAAACAATCGGGAGGATTCAGCCACCAGTCTCCGTACTTTTACCCCTATGTCGATAAGCATATTTATCTTTCGCACTGGTACTTAACTTTTACATGTTAGTGCAGTTATTGTTGTAAAACGGTTTCGCAGAAAAAAATTCTTAATTGCAAAGACAATTTTAATGATGAAAAATTTAGTGCTTTGTTCGCGGTCAAAATGACTGTTTTCGGTAATTTAAGGTAAATCTATTGCCATCCCATCCTGTGCTCATTGCAATGCAATGAAAATTAGCACGCTAAAAGTTATCCAAGATTTAGAAAAAGGCAAGAAATTTCAGTGTTATTGCACGTACCTAATCAGACATATAAATGACTAGCAGATTTACCCGTCGTTGATCGGGTAAAATGTAAAGACTGATTAAATTTTTACATTGAATAACCATATCTTAATGTGTTTTCATGATTTTTATTTCATCGTACAACAGTACAAATAGGCCTCTAGTAGAGCCCCATAGGCTCGTAGCCCCCCATAGACGATTCTGATCGAAATCAAAATACCGTACTTGGCAGATTTACCCGTCGTTGATCGGATAAAATGTAAAGACTGATTAAATTTTTACATTGAATAACCATATCTTAATGTGTTTTCATGATTTTTATTTCATCGTACAACAGTACAAATAGGCCTCTAGTAGAGCCCCATAGGCTCGTAGCCCCCCATAGACGATTCTGATCGAAATCAAAATACCGTACTTGGCTTCCCTGGAAAAAGTTATATTTACCCGATCAACGACGGGTAAATCTGCTAGTGATCCTTAAAAGTACAGTCTTGATCATAACCATTAAATTTGGATTTTTTATTTGTCACAAATTTTTTTCTGTTTGTGGTTCCTAACAAAAACTTTAGACAACTCTAGCATTTTAATATAGGTTGAATAAATATAGGCTCGTAGCCCCCCATAGACGATTCTGATCGAAATCAAAATACCGTACTTGGCTTCCCTGGAAAAAGTTATGTAAGATTCATATGTTTGTTTGTATCTAAATGTCTCCAGTTTTATTTCTATAGCGGACATACAGACAGACAAACTTTGAGTTTTATATATATAGATTAATGCTCATCTAGAATATCTCTTCTCTCTCTTTAATACTTTAAGATTACCTGCATGACATCAAAAACCATTAAACTGCGACATACACTTCATTTTTAATTCCTTTATCATTACTACTCATACCAATAGGTATTTGAATTTTCTAGGGGGCTTTTTGCCCCCTAATATAGTTGTAGGAGGCTGAAATTTTGGGAAACTTTTTAATTTAGTGTCTTATACATATGGTTTAAATTTCATCTAAATCAGATATATTTGAATTTTCAAAGGGGGGTTCTGCCCCCCATAGCTCCCTTAGGGGAGCACTTAAAGGTTCGAGACCACTTCCACAGTATTCCTTGGAAAATTTTACATAACAATTCACTTTTACTTATTTTTTGAAGCTTTTTTAACTTTTCTCTCTATAGGTATTTGAATTTTCAAGGGGGCTTTTTGCCCCCTTTTTGCCCCCTAATATAGTCGAAAAAGGCTGAAATTTTGGAAAGCTTTCTAATTTAGTGTCTTATACACATGGTTTAAATTTCATCTAAATTGAATGTATTTGAATTTTCAAAGGGGGGTTCTGCCCCCCATAGCTCCCTTAGGGGGGCACTTAGAGGTTCGGAACTACTTCCGTTGTCTTCCTCGGAGAATTTTACATAAGAATACACTTTTAGTTTTTATGTAAACTTTTTAACCTTTCTTCCTATAGGGAACACACACACACACACACACACACACACACAGACATTGACTTTTATATATATAGATTAAAAATCAAAAACGGTCAAAATGATCGCTCCGGTAATTCAAGTGTTGAAAAACACTTAAATCAGGGGTGCCAAGCTAGTGGCCTGTGGGCCAAATGTGGCCTGGGACGTAATATTTTGTCGCCCGCATAAGGTTTGTGGACAGTGCGATGCGTGCCCTCCGAAATTGGTCTTCGAAAAATTCTTCTCCAAACGAAAAAAATATTTTAGTTGAAATTACGTGAAAATAGCCAGGAAGCAATGGTCGACAACTGCTATAGGTCGCGGGTAACATCACAGGTTACGGCGAGAGAGGTGATGACTTTTTTTTTGAAGATCAGCTTCATTTCGGACTACATCACACGATTTTAGGAGATCGTTGCCCGGAGAATTGGTAATCTCCAAATAGGCTAATGCATGGCTGGTGTGTCGCGAAATTTGAAATCAACTGGTTTCTTATGACGGCAAACAAAAAAATTTGGGGACTACTGACTCATAGTCTTGCCTGCTTAAATTTTTTTCAACAGAGTCTGGCCCGTTTAAAATTCAGGTATGTAAATATGGCCCACAGCACTGAATGAGTTTGACACCCCTGACTTAATGAGTAATCGCTTGTTGCACCTTGATACAGCGTAAGATATTATAGAATTTCTTTTAGCAAAAAGTAACCTGTGATAAAAGATAGTCGGTCAAAAAACATTATGGGCGGATATGGATAGCTCCTACATGTCTATCAAGTTTATCGCCTTCTAGTGACCTCTTATTTGTCCTGTTATCACCGTAGGCGTTCTTAAGCTAAACAGACTTTTATCTGTTAAATTGAGCAAGGGCTTGAAAAAATATCAAAATTGTGAGAGGCCGAGTCAACCACGATACAGACGACAAACATTAAAACATAGGCTACTTACTTGCATGCAAATGTCACATTTCCAATTTGATAATTCTTCTTCTTTTCTCGCGAGCTGCCAAACTGGGATATTTCGAATTGGTCACACTGCGATGCATCTTGACGAGAGATCATACGGTTTTTGAACAGAACGCACCAATTGTCTTGTCATCCATAGCAAAATTTTGTAAATGACGCTCAGATATCACAGTGAATTTCTTTTATTCTCAACTTTTTTTAGCCATTACATCTCAAGCGAATGGGAAGAGCTAGGAGGACATTCAAAGTTATGCTTTATTGTAATCGACCTCAGATTTGTTTGTTTTCGAAATATCACAAAAGACTATTTTCGCACCTTTTGATAGAAACCCAGTTGGTGTTGTCACACTCTCACGATTACAAACCAGCAAAACAATAGCAAATTTATTACGCGTTGACTATCTCTACAACCTACTACGGCATAGGCTACTGCAAGTCTTGTTCCATTTTGAACTGATCATACAAATCATGCGCCAATATCTTACGCGAGTATTTCTAGTTGGATTAAAGGCCGTGAGGATAAATAATCTAAAATCCCAAACACATTTAGGCCTATGGCACTTTTTTTCTTCAGACTGTCCGGTCAGTAACCGTGAAGCAAAATAGAAGATAAGTACTCAGACCTGCATTGGAATTTCAACGTTCCGCTAGAATGGCGTGGTGTTACTTTCAATAACCTTGCTGCGTGTTATAATTCGCGATGCAAAGATAAAAAGAAAGAGAAAAGACCTCAATTTTTCAAAGGCACAGCAATGCAGTCATCGTCAGGTTTGAACTTAAAATTAATGCAATCTTGTCGTCACAAAACCAAACTTTCAAACTCATTTGACCTTGCTGTTGACTAAAATTGATCGTATTGTAGAATACGACTCTTCTGGCTTTTTAAAAAAGGATCACAAAAAAACAGAATAATAGAAAATTATTACAAAACGCAAAGGCTGATACCCTTCAAATTTTAGTACAAAAATTACAGAACTTATCGATGAATTAGCCAAATGTATTTGAGAGCGCAGTAACTTTTTTAAGTTTAAAAAATGGGATGAAGCTGGGTGGAATTATTTAGGAGAACAAAAGACCATTTTTGCACTAACTGTTTAAAACCTAGCGCGTGTTGCCACAATCCCACGATTGCAAACTAGATAAACAATGGTGAATTAGCCGACCAGTTTGTCAGTTTTGTATCTTTGTTTTCGTAAGCATCAAAGTGACATACCATCTTTGCAATGTAGCTTCAAAAATCAGTGAAATATTTCTAAGTTAATGCTTTTATTTTTTCAATTGTTATCGAGTATGTTGTATCAAGTCTACAAAACTTTGCAACCCGGTGCAAAAATTTATAGGTGTAGCAAGGACGACAAATGGGAAATGCCTCTACCTGCCAAATTTCTCGGATTCATATATAGTATTGAACTCTTTTTAAGTAGGCCTACCAGTATTTTAAAGTATAATAGCAAAGATTGCAGAAAAAGTTACCGCAGGCTATGGTTTCCTTTTGATTTTTTCTAAAACCTTTTAACTCATTAACTTTCTCATAGTGTTTGTTTTAAAAAAGCATATGATAATGGAATTATAGGCCCCACCTAATTTTAGGAGCCTAATTTATTTGTATAAAATCGATTCAAGATGCTGTTCAAGCCATTATGTATAGCTTAATTAGAATGGGAAATTTACACAAAAACTAACAAAATTTGATATAGGCTAAAACCTCAATATTTATCAAGCTGCTTTATTTTATCTTTTACTATGTAGCGAACGCCATGCATTTGTTCTCCATATTTGTATTGTGACGTCATAACGCCGACTAACTATATAAGCGCTGTACAGTATTATTCGCTCTCTTTTCCGGCAACACGTGCTGTTCAAGAAACACCTACTGTGTGCTGTATTGCCAGCTAAAGGAAAGACCGTTGCGCTACAACTACATCACGGGGGGGCAACTTTTTTGCAGGCCGGCCAATTTCTGACTTCATAAAAATTTTGCCGGCCATTTGAAGTGCGTAAATTATTTTGCTTCTAGGCTCAATTAAGCGTTGGCAGTGTTCATTCAAACTGGTGGTAAAGACTTTTTGTAGATCAATATTTCCAAAGCTATAACTTTGCCAAAACATTCGAATTTCACCTGTGGCACCGTTTTTTTGGGATGTAAGGGATGGGTTTGGTATCAAAGCTCGCCACATTTTAGATTTCTTCCCCAGGAAAAAAAATTTCGCACTGCGGGCAACAGATTGCACACCCCTGAACTACATTATCAGTTGCATTGAAAGAGGATTCATAATATACCCTTAAATTCAGGGATGTGGAAGCGGTCCTTTTTCTGTGGAAGCGGAAGGGCGAATATTCTACCGCTTCTGCTTCCACATAGGTTATTTGACTTGAAGAGTAATCTGGCGAAAAAGTTTTGTCCATTTCCCAATGAGGATTAAACGGTAAAGTTGCACTATAAGTATAAATGAACGTGTGATATCAGTAGCGCGAGAGAACGAGAAAAAGTGTAACTAGCATCACATTTTATACCGATTATGGGTAAGAAAAAGGTAGTTTGGACAACGAAACGTAGCTAATAAAATGATGATTTGATTAAATTTAACTAACCTTGGTTAGGGAGTTAAAAACGTTGAAAAAGAAATTACTCACGACGGAAACAACTTGATCATTATACATCAGTGCTCTTCAACAGGGGTTTCGCAAAACATGCAGTTGTGTTCCGTGAGTTTTAAGGGTTCCGTGAGGGACCGCGAAGGTTCTTCGTTTATTACTAGTAATTATTCTTATTTTAGTATATTGATTTCTTATATGTAGTGGTGTTCCGTGTATGCAGTATAAATAGTAATGGAATTTTGTGATAGCAAGTTGCAGATTGTGACGTATTTCTGTTTACAGCTTTAGGATTCCTGGATACAAATAAGGTCAACGGGAGGAGACAAAATAAAGTGTAGCAGCTTAGTGCTCCTGGCTTGGAGACCCCCAGCATTCCATTGAAGAACCCCCAAGAAGTCAGGGAGGGAAAGAAGAAGCAGAGGTAAAGAGAAACAGCCAGGAGCATGAGGCGGTGGTGAGGGTGGAGAGGGGGAAGATACAAAGTGAAAAGAAAAAGGATTGAAGGTTTGAAGGCGAGGATGGGGTGCGAGTGATGCATTAGCAGAAGGGAGCCAGATGGGCCAGATTGAGCAATGGAGGTATACCAGCTGGAGGAGTCCGAGGAGGAAGTCACAGTGCTGGTAGGTGTGAGATTTCCAAAAAAAAGCAGGGAGGGCGGCTCCAGGAGTGAGAGCTGCCAAGAGTTCGGAATTTAGAAATGGAGAGTAATGAGCACTTTAAATGAACCCAATTATAACATGTGCAGCATTGCACTGACCTACCCCGCCAGGTCACATTTCCAGCACACACTGAACAGGGAAAGATGGGACAACGGTTAGGATGAACGTTGATGCTCATCAGGAGAAGAATGAGAAGACGGGCAAGAGAAAGGCAGGAGAAGAGAGAAGACAGGCCGATTTTAAAGAGGCTGCGTTCTACCCTTCTGCGATCGTTCATGGAGCTGCACAGCGAAAAAATGGTTTGTGTGAGGAGAGTGCCCAGGGTAACTGGGACCCTCTGAAAGGCCAACAGCCATTTTAACCCAACCCAAACAAGGTTGGGGACCGCACCATCACGTTGAGGCGGCTATTCATTGGTGTAGTTCAATTTGGCTCGCTTTACATGTATATACTATATATACGACAGAAATTTCGCACTTCACTACCCAAAAAAATCGGAGTCAATACGTATTTGGGGATGGACACAAAGTCGGAAATGATGATTAGAGTTAAAGTTAACTCAAAGTCAGAGTTAGTTGAGGATGGAGAGGGAAAATCAGCGCTATACAGCGTGATTTGTTGTTGTGACGACAGGTTATTGTCGAGAGCTGCAACATGTGGTCATACGGTTTAGATCTGAGAAGCATTTGGTTAACTGTTGTAAAAGTGTTTGTAAGTTGTGAGGGAACTTGTAATAACTGTTTATTTGTTGAAGTGTTCAATTATTTTTTGAATTGTAGTAACGAGATATTTGATTTTCTTACCAGCAATTAGTGATTTCTAATTTTTGTTAGTGGGGGTTCCGTGACAAACGTGAAAGTACATTAGGGGTTCCGCAATGACAAAAGGTTGTAAAGCACTGTTCTACATTCAACACGAGTTTTAATATCTGCATAAGAGAAACACAGAGTGGTTTGGAACAATAAGCTCAAGCGAAGTAGGTGAAGTAATAGCAATATATGAAGGTTTTTGTGCCCTCAACAAGATAAAGTGTAGGAGAAGACAGACTACAGACACACAAAAGTTTAAAAAATTATCAACTGTCGTTTTTTCACTTTTTGTTAGTGGAAGCGGAAGGGGCGGAAGTGGAAGCGATAGGTGTGGAAGCGGAAGCGATAGGTGTGGAAGCGGAAGCGTTTGAAAAATAACCGCTTCCACATCCCTGCTTAAATTTAAGCCTGACATTTTTTTGGCTGCATTTTTTAATATTGTAGCGGCAGAGGCATGGCGTGCTGTATCGTGAGCCTACTGACCTACACTTACCCACTTAAATTTACGGGAATTCTTTGACATCGAATTATATCCTTAAGTTTTGAGTTGACACGAATTTGCTCTGTTTTGTTTATAAAACTTTTTACCAAAAATTATTGTACAAATTTAAAATTTAGCAGCATCTTCAGTCCAAAAATTAATTCTGTTTTCTGTGCTCTGATTTTATGATTTCTGATCTGTTGATCTGTTGTTTTATCCAAAGACCAAGAGATATTTATATTTCAAAAAAAAAAAAATGAAAAAAAAGGCACCAGGAATAATTTTTCGTGGGGTGAAGACGGGCAATGTATGAGTCATGTTTCTACGAAAAATAAAACGACGCACGAGGATTAATGTTCCGAAACACGAAGGAATGCATGACTCACATTTCTAAGCAAACATAACGAAACGCAAAACAACAATATTTGAAACAGAAGGGCATAAGTGAGGTGAGGGCAAAGGTTACATAATCACTTTAGAAAGACAAAGGAATGCATGGCTCACGTTTCTACGAAAATGAAAATAAACACGTGGTAGCAATACACGAAAACAAACACGCTCGGGGTAGGCCTAAGGGCAAAGGTAACATGATCGCTACAATATGGATTTTTTTAATCCGCTATTTTTGTTATCAGACAACGATTTATCACTGCTAATTACCGTCCAAACTCTCTTCGGTGAAACGCGCTGCAACGGTTGGGCTCTCAGTGAGTTCATGAAGTGTGACTTGCGCGTGCAGGTTTCTCGAAAACTGTAGAGCACATAAAAGATAAGCATTTCGTTTGTGTGACAAAATCACGTAAAAAAGTCAAGATTTCTGTGGGCCTAAATGAAGTTATTTTCCGTGAAAAAAGATTTTTTTCTGTGTCATGACCGTGTAACTAAATCACTAGCAACCGTACAGGCATAGAAGGCGTAGTACAGGGTAGTAGGTGTAGTACAGGCATAGTAGGCATAGTGCAAGGATAGTACAGTAGTAATGGAAGTGTGCGACCGAAAACCACTATAATAGAACCTTTCAAAAAAAATTAAATTTTAATTTTATGAGTTAAGATTTAGGCATTGAGTGGATACAATGAGATTTCACATTGAAAACTGCAGTGTATTTTTTGATTCACATTGTACAGTTGTAACCAAATTTTGTTATCATCACTATGTCTGTACTTTGCCTACTGTTTTTGTACTATGCCTACTCTGCCTGTAATATGCCTACTGTGCCTGTACTATACCCACTAAGCAGGAACTCTGCCTTTTTAGTTGCAGCAGGTCTCAGGTGAGCTATTTTGTACTGGAGATGTGCATGCGGTAGTTATAAATAGGCATAGTAAGCGTAGTACAGGAATAGTGAGCATAGTAACGATAACTAGTGCTTGTAATGTGAAATCTCATTGCACCCAATCAATGCTTGAATCTAAACTCTTTAAATTAATTTTTTTTAAAGAAAAGAGGTAAGACTTCTTTGTATTGGTGTGAATAGTATTCAATCGCACACCTCCCCTAATATCTTAGTACTGGGACTATGCCTATTTATAACCACCCTTCAAAATCCGACCTGTGGCATGCATATTGTACACCCCATACAAAATAGCTGACCTGAGACATGCAGAAAAAGGCATAGACATGTTTTGTGCTCTTAATTTCAAACATAGTTTTCTTCCACATGCTAGCCTATTGCTGGCTAGTGTTGATAACAAAGTACTTTTTTGTTTTATGACTGCCATATTGAGCGAGTAAGCTAGCTATTGATGTGATAGTTTACAATGTAGAAAAAGCTCAAGAAAAAGAAAATGCAGCCGAAACAAAATACTTTCAGTAGAATATGCATTTGGCTTAAACCTAAAGCAGTCATTCTTTTGCCATCAGACATTTGTGATTGGTTAATTTTAATGACATGTTAAATGTGTGACTTTTTGGTCATTTCTGATAGTCAATTTCAATAGCGAATTAAAAAAAATTGTACTCCCATAGTACACTCCTCCACCTGTGTACACTCTCCTGGACATTCACATATTGGGCCTCCCTCCAGTGCACACTGCCTTTGTCTAAGTAACATGCCAGCAAAGATTCCAATCAATAACCATCACATTTCAAGGCAGCTGTACTATCTACACATGAATGGTGTCAGTAGAATAGCCACTAAGGGTAAAATAGCCTCTTCCTATACTTAACACAGTAACAGAAGGTGTGATGTTGATAGACTTGAAACCCTGCATAGCCAAAAGATTGTAAGCTTCTTAGCTTATGCCTTGCCAGACTGTTATTATAGCCATTGGCAGATTGGGTTTAGCATAGGATTAGGTTTTACTTAAAATGGCTTAGTCTACCTGCAAAAAAAGTAGCTTAATGCTGGGCAGTGCAAGGTCAATGCTGGAATGTTGTGAATTTTTATTACATTATTGCCATTACTTGGCTGTCTAAACAAACTCTTAGACAGCACATTAGTACGTTAAGCTTATTTCCACCCTCTGCTTTCAACAACTAAACTCTTTCCATTGGCAAAGAGATTTGTGTACCTGCTTCAAGTGCAACAGTGGATAGTTGTTAATGTGGGTGGACTCATTATGGTGCTACTTAGTTTGCAATTGTCTGATAAACTGTTTTTTGATTTAGTGTTTTTGAAATCTAGCAAAATGGCTGAAGCATGGATATAGCTTGTTCAGTACACTTTTAGTTTATTTGCCCATCAATTCAATAATAATTGATATACTGTATATGTTATTAGCATAAATGACAAAATATATTTAAAGGTATAGAAACATCTAATAGACCTTACAATTGTCAAGTCAGGTATCCCCTAAGTTTTCCAGAAATTGCTTATTTGTATATAGCATTGATTTGTCATATGAATACGACACATGTAGCAATTTAACATGCGATAGTTAGAATAGAGGTGGAAAGTTAGAAATTGTTATAGCCATTACACTTTCATTCTATTTGTTTGTCGGCACGTTTTCTTGTGAATCCTATTTTATGCAAGCAGCAGTGCAAAAAGATTGTTTGTGGTCGAGCCATGGTCAAAGTTATTTGTTTTAATTTCTGTTGCATTTAGGCCTAAATGTTTTTTACTTGTCAACTTTTTGAATTACACTAGATTTAAATGCCAAATAAAATAGCAATAAACTATCATAAAAAAAGCTCTAGCCACTCTACAAGGAGATGAGCAACCTTTTTCACTTTTGGTTTTGGGCTTGTGAAATTAAAAAAGCTGCTTTGTACTTTGTCCACTATATGTTTTTGCATTAAATTATCTTTGACATTTGTTTGGTAGGTAAATTTAACCTCAAATTTGTTATTGTTTTAGAGTTGGGATGGATTGGTGGTACAGATTGTATGAGATGACCAAAACGTACCTGAAATAACAGTTTTTGGTGTTTTTGAAGAAAAAATTTTGCATTTAAAGAGCTATTGGACTTTGTGTGGCCATAGCTTTGGTTTGTGCTATGATAAAACTTACTGGAGTTGGTAGAGGAATGTATAGGCTGGTTGAGTGCTGTTGGTTTTGTGGCACAAGGCATTTGACATAGCCAAAAATGCCCATAAAGTTAAGGCAATGACACATTGTATTGAAACGTGACAATGCCTCTGTCTTTATTGTCATGTTGTCTAGCAATGGTTTGTGCCAGTTAGAAACTTAATGAGACCGGTAGAGGGGGATGTATGTATTGATTGTATTGTTTCTGAAAAATTTAAATTTTTTGTTTGATTTTCATGCAGTTTCTATGGCAACTGCCTTTTTTTATCTCAATTTAGGTCATGTATTGTTTGGCAGTTGTTGATGATTGATTTGGTATGATTTTCAATCTGATTTTTTAGCATGTTTTTGATTCCATTATTTTGTCCTTCCATGTAAGTTTCGATCTTGCTCGCACTTACTGTGCCAGTCATAGTTGATGACAATGAAAATTTATCCCAACATATTGGGAATTTTGATTTTAGAAACTATTGGAAAAAGCTTGCGATTTTTGATACCGACCTTGAAATAGAAATCTTTGGGTCAAGATCTTTCTTTTAAGTGAACAATTTAAAGTCAAGAAATTTGTGTGTAGTTTATGAATGAAAATCAAAGAATTAAGTGAAGACACCCAGCAAATGGCCACATTTTGAGCAATTTTATGTTGCAATTTTGCCTAAACTCTTTTTTGCAGGGAGGGGAGTATCAACCTCAAATATGTCATGTTTGAAGCAGTTTAGGTTTGACGAACTTTTTTGACAGAAATAGCTTGCTTTTGTTTGATTTTTGAGAATTTCAAGTTGACAACTTTGATGCCAGTGTTTTTTACATGATAGCATGATTGTGAACATCAAGCTAAGTAACAATTGAGAGCGAGTTTTATTTTAATTTGGACATTAAACAACTGTAGAGTGGTAATAAATAAATTGAAGTACATTACTATTAGATACTGATGTACCTGTAACTACTGTAGATTAAACTTGCAAAAATAGGTTAGAGATTCTGGAATAAATCATTTAAAGACAAAATTTAAAACATATTTTGAGCTGCATATTCTTTCTACTGCTTTTATCTCTTTGTGAATCGACTATAGACAAAATAAATCATCTTTGATATTGTATAATATGGCAGATCAATTAAACCTGTTCAGAGTAACATTGGAAAACCCATATTTGACAGTGCCTGCTTTTTACTTTGTAGGTTTGTTTTTGTAATTTTAACTTACCATACGGCTTTGGCATGCAGAAGTGTAGCAAGTAGCCACATGTACCCTCTGCTTATAATTTAGTGTATAAACTGGTACTGATACAACAGTAAATAGCCTGGAACCTTTATCTGCTGATATGGCAAATGATGACATTAGCAACGGAGTGGAATCAGTTCCTATTTTATCAGAGTCAAGCATATCAGAATCTTTGAAAGCCCAAGGATTTCAGGTACGTGACAAATAATTTTCTGTTAGGTTCTGTGTTGACCTATCATATACTGAAGTGTACAAGACAAACAGTAAACTTGAAACATAATGAAAAAACGTTTGGTACTACCTAGCTGATGGCAACAGTAGCAATTTTTTGAGAATTTTTAAATTGCATCTTCAGGCCAAATGTTGAGTTACTTTATTTGTTAAGAGTAAGCTGCATTTGATTAAAGCTTTCACTGTTTTGAGCTGTAACAGTGTAATATTATTTTTGGATTTCTGTTGGTCACGAAAATGCAACTATTTCTCACAGGGTGTAGTTGTAATGATGCTAACAGCCAGACAATTGATTTGTACACAGACAATGTTGTGATCAATTTTTTGAATGACAAGCACAACCAATCTATTGACTTAAAACATAAAGTGATTACTGAAATATCTTCTGTTTCTACTGTATCAATGAAACCGCGTCTTGCTAGTTTTAATTTAAAAAAAAAATTGGCCCAGCTCTCTCATATTTTGCCATCGTGCAACAAAGCTCATTATTACGCAACAACTGGAATAGATGCAATACTGCTAGAGCAATAGTTCTATTCAGTACACGTGTGCGAGGTCCCACAATATCCGCTCTATATAAGGTTCAGGTTGGGGCTAGGGTTAGTTGACATGGTCTTGGACATCATGGACGTGGCAGAGATTTGGAGTGAGTACTATTTGGTTGGACTTCTGCTACAGCAGTCGTCGTGATTACATTGTGACTTGATACTAAGTCTAAGTAGCTAGTAGTAATATTACAAACAGTAGTAGTGCACGATCTTACTTTAAAAAGTATTTAAAAATAGTGGCATGCTTAAGTTTGTATGGCAGATGGGATACAAATACAAGTACTGTTAATGGTGTTCCAGTTCGCAAACTATAGGCTGGATGCCTATGCACATAGCTTTTTGATAATTTTTTGAATGAATTCAAATTTATTTTTTACCCTTGTGCAAAATCAGTGTCGAGCGATTGCCTTACTTCTTATTGCAAATGCATAACTTGCATTTCAGCATCCGCCATAATAATGTAAACTTATTTGGTTGTCAATAGGAAATGTTTATTAGCGTTAACTTTAAAAAAGGTTACAATCAATCACAATGCTGACATATAAGGACAGGGGCGCCGACTACGGGCATGCGGTCATGCCACGCATGCCCGCACATTTGACTACACTCAACACATGGAGGTCAGATACAAGCTAGAGTCAGTTGAAAAACAACATAAGCAGGCAAGAGTGTATATCAATGGTCCCCAAACTTTGATCAAACGATCTCCGGAAGTTATGGGATGTAGCCCGAAATGCTGATCTCCAAAAAAAAGGTCATCGCCTCTCTCACCGCAACCCGTCATGCCTGCCGCAACTTCTGGAGATTGTCGGCCATTACTTTACAAACATTTTCACGTAAATTTCGCAGACCAACTTCGGAGACCAGGCGCTCGCACTGTGGCACGAAATCCTTACACGGGCCGTATGTTTGACACCCCTGTCATAGACAATCAAACGGTAATGTTTTAATTTTGACGCCATAAAGTTTGCGCATGCCCGGTAAAATCACAAACTCGGCGCCTATGTATAAGGAGATCACGTATTGTGGTGGCACAGTTGGACTAAAGACCAGCTAACAAAGCTTGAACTCTTACCTATCAATTAGTGGTACTGTCTTTTCCATTTATTGCCAGATTATAGCATGATTGATGCTCTCCGAAATCTGAATTTATATTCTGAATATGTATTACATGTAATGTGTTGCAGTTTTTTAAAAGCTCGTTACTTCAAAAAATTAATTCTAACTTAATTCATATCTAGCCAACTGCCATTGATCATTCAATAGCAACAGTTATTCGAATCAAACGCAAATTAACAGAAGAGCCTGCTGAAGCATTGCTTTTAACCTGCAAAAGAAAGAAGTTTATGGACAAAAAATATGAAGAGACTAATGTTGCTGCTACGGATGTTGATAAAAGCGTTTTTCATTTTGCCACCACAATTAAGTGTAAGACTTCATTGGATATTGATGACAAAGCAAAGGTACAAGACGCAATATCACTGCGGAAGCATTTGACAAAAGGACGGTATCATTGTAAAAACATTGTTAACAATATTTCACCTAATGAACAACAATGCTTAGAGTTATTGCAAACTAAATTAAAATCTGTTGTAATTGGACGAAAGCGAACTGCAAATGAGCCTGCTAATGATTCACCGTCAAAACATCCTGCTCGACAAAAGACACCATCTCCAGTTGAATTCTTAAATCAAAATCAATCCAAAGTGCATGAAGAGCAGCATAATGGAGATGTACCTTCCCCAGAAGTTGGAACGAGCAGCGATCAAAATTTGTCTGATGATATTTACTGCAATTCTGTGAAATTAATTCGAGAAAAAAACACTGCTTTCGATCCTCCAATAGATGAATTTGTTTATGATGTTTATTTTAGTTTCCAAGACATGGACTGGAGTCGCCAAGACATTCTTGATATGAAACCTTGCAAGTAGGTAAAATAGATACTGGCAATCAAAACATGACAAGCTGTCATAAAAGTGAAAAATTTGTACTTTTTCGTTAGAGCCATATTTTTTGTCTTGTTTTTATTTAAAAGGAGATATTTGCCAGCCTTTCTATACTATCATCATTTTAAAGTCAAATTCCTGATCTATCAGTTATAGCTGAAAAGAGGAATCTTTAATGGCGTACTTCGGCAAAGCAACGTTGAATCTTGAGTTTTTATTTTCATAGTATTGGTTTACGCATAATTGCTTAGTGAAGCCAATTATTACCATGTTCAGAGGACGCGTTGCAATTCAAAAGGAATGCAGTATCATATCCTATACTCTTGTAAAATAGAATCTACTAAAAATACGTACCAGTATCGTGTATTGCGAGCTAAGATAGTGTCAAAACTTGGTCACTCTTCACGTCAGTTCCTGAATAAAATCATGAGAAACACTGCTTAGCTATAATGAGTTTCTTTATCATTAACGATCGTTTGTGTCAGATACGAAGATTTTGTTTGGGATTCTATTGAAGAAGCACAAGCCACCTGCGATGATGAAGATGATAGCAATGATGAGGATAATTGGCGCAATGATTATCCTGATGAAGAAGACGGGTGAATTGCTTTGCATTAGAATGTCAGAAATGCGGTGCAATTGCCAAAAGACCTGTTATCATTGGAACAGCACAAGCGTGCATTGCTGTATTTTGGTCTTATTGTTTTTTTCCGGCTACGTGAAAAGCGTTGCGGTGATGCTTAGAACATCTTGTTTAGACTCGCTTTGGAGTTACCAGAATTGATGGCTCATTGCCTTTCTTACTAACACTCGCCAAGCAAAACTTTCCGTGCACGCCCTTCCCAACGATATTTTAGTCTCCACATTTTTTTAGCCTGTAGCATGCTGCTGATACCTGACAAATACATGCTTTTGTATTGATATCAGCTTTTTATGTGGGATGGCGCGCTTTCTCAGGCCTGAGGCTATATTCTATCTTGCTTGATTTGGCTTATTTACAAACCGGCGCATTGTCAGAAAAATAAAGGGGGGTAGATTTGGTTTATCGCTTGTAGTAATGTATTGAGTTCTGCTGCAAGTCCATCAAAGGGGACAGCATACTCCCCTTGGCTATGTCATTGTCTGAAGCAACATGTATGCCAAGAGGACCTGAAACAGAATCATAGTAATTGCGTCCCTGTGCTGGTTCTTGGCAGCAAGTGACAACTTTTTTTGTTACAGCTTTGACGAAAATTTTAAGCTTTTTGATGAAGAAGAGGGAAGTTCTAGTGATGATTATGATCGGACTGCTCGTTACATAGACGATGTCTACCATGACGATCGTGGTACTTATCACCGAGATTTTTCATATTCGGATGAAGATTATTGATTTTGTATTATTTTATTCAATAAAATCTGTTCATAAAATGTGTGATTGATTTTAAAGTTAACCTTACTTCACACCGGAATGCTTTAAAAAGTCGTATGTTATTAATTGGTGTATAACTTGGCAACTTTTTTTACAGCTTCAATCAGATTTCTCGGTCTAAAAAACCTACATGACTGTATTAAAATGTTTTAAGCTGTCTGCATGAATTTTATGATTCAACTTTTTACCAATTTTGTGTAGTGTTGTAATTGTAAGAAGATAATTGAGCTGAAAGACTTTTCGGTGATCAACTATTTAAAAGAAATTGTTTTAAGCAAATATTGTGCTTTGACATTCATGTGAGTAAATGCAACAAAAAGTTAACCTTCCTACTACCCAGAGTTTGATCAATTACATTACGATCACTCAGTACCAAAAAACTAATTGCAATTACACTGAAACATGTTATTTATTACAAAATTTGTTTTTGTCAGTTGTTTGAGTTAGTTTTGTTCAAAAATTGTTTGATTGCAGTTGATAAACATTAGGTACCGGTAACGAAAAATTTGTGGTCTTGATTAGTTTCATTGTTTTTTCGATTTGGATTTCGCCCTGCCTGTGGCTATTTCGACGCAGTTTTTCTAGCGCTGGATTGAAATTAGTGATGGGAAACATAGCTGTCGAGCAATTTCATTTCAAGATGGTAGAAGTTATTCTGTTTTCCTAGTCAAGGTTTTAATGTAATTAGGCACAATAGTAAATTACTATTACCCAAAACCGAAAGTTTTCAATTAACGTATAGTTACTGGTTCGATACATAAAGAGTAATTATTTGCATTCTCATAAATATCTTTACTACTTTTCCTACAACAAATAATGTTGAAATGGCATTCAAGCGAAGGAAGCTGTCGTACCATGGAGTATTTTTCTCCAACACCAGTGTACAGTAGTTGATTTTAAGAACTGAAAAGCCTTGGTTGTCAATATGATGTTCGGTCTCGTGCTTTTCATTTTCGCAGCTGATCTGTACTCTTTTGTTTCTGCAGTACAGCCCGGTCAATGTGAAGACTCAATCCAGCGATTTTGATCCGGACGAAATATGCTATGAAGGTTGCGGTTGTCTAGCCCCATCTTGCGACGTGTCTACTTGTGCTTGTTTGAAAAGATTTGGAAAAAACTACTTGAAGGTTGATACCGAAGTTGGTAAAGTTTACATTCTTGCCAATATTGACAAACAGATTAAAGGTGATTTGACACCTCCCATTTTTGAATGTAACGCTTTGTGCAAGTGCGGAGCCAACTGCAATAACAGATTAGTTCAAAATGGCGTATCTACATCGCTGTTAATTTTTCACTGCAGAGACGGGCGTGGATACGGTTTACGAACGGTAGAGGCGCTACAACGGGGCCAATTTGTATGCGAATACGCAGGCCAAGTAATTGGCTTTGTTGAAGCTCAGCGACGGACCAAACTGCAACAGAATGACATGAATTTCATTATTGGAGTGAAAGAGCAATCTGCGGAGACGAATTTAATTACTTTTATTGACCCAAAGCATATTGGAAATGTTGGGAGGTTCATAAACCATTCTTGCGACCCTAATCTTATCATGATACCGGTTAGGGTCGATTCAGTTGTAGTTCGACTTGCATTATTTGCCCGAAGGTTTATAGCCAAAGGTGAAGAACTCACTTTCAAATACGGCGATAACAAGTCTAAACCGGATAGTAACAAAACGCAACTTAAAAAGTGCTTCTGCCAATCAGATAATTGTTATGGCGTTTTACCGTACGATTCATCTTTAATTTAAAATTACGCACTGTCAAACAGCAGCACTCGTCAGTAGCAATAGCACGGTAAATGAATAATTAATGTGATACTGTTACTGTTGAATAGGCCACAACTCACAAAATGCTTCCCAAAGTAATTTTTACGGTGATATTGAAGTTCGCTGGGCACCAATACACTGAAAAAAGAGTAACACTGTAAATTCAGACTTTCCTGATCATATGTTTGCGTCTTACTATTTATACATGCGTTACAATAAATGTAAAACACTACCGGTATCTAAAAATTGTAACAAAGCCAAGAGCAGCAAATTAACTAAAAATAAAATCGTATGGCGAGGTTCTAAAAACGATTGATTGCATTGTCAATAAATTAAATATTGCACCATCAAGTCCAATAATAAAGCAAGTTATTCTTTGATTGAATCGAACAATTTATCTAACTCTAGCGGCGTTGCGTTGCCGCCGGTAACTACTGCCACCACATTTCCATACAGATTGGGGATTTTGTTGAAGATCAGTGCTGCAAATGATGCGGCTCCCGCCGGCTCCACAACAAGACCTTTTCGATACAAAGTCCTCGATGCTATTGCAAGCTGCTGGTCGTTCACTGTGACGATTTCATCGACGTATTGTTTGCATATCTTGTAACACAGTTCACCAGCAAAGGGAGGTGACAAGCCAGAAGCAACGCTATGGGCTGTTGGCAATGAAGCGGCTTTTCCTTGCTGGAAACTCAGCTGCATTTTGTTGGCTGAAAAAATGATAAAGCGGTTCAAAATGGCATGAACAACTTCGGACCAGTATTTAACAAAAATAGCTTGAATACCTACAATCACTTTTTCATGCACTAAAAAAGCTGTCGCCGTGGTGCAATGGCAATTGTACCACATTTCGGAATAAAAAGCCCGAAGTATGTAACTCCATTAACCCAACTAGCATTCGTTAACAAGGGCGTTTGGAATTTAAAGTGATGTGCTGCTCCTGTAAAAATTGTCTGACGTCAAAGCGAGTGGTTAGTGACATTCACTGAATCAGCACGTCCGAGGCTGCTACAAGTAAAATCAAAAATGATCTTTTTATTCCAATTAAATTTACCAGTTTCTGGCTCTACCCCATATATTCGAGTACTATCATGTCCGTTCAATTTGATGGCAGATGCAATTCCAGCAAGTAACCCACCACCTCCACAGCATACAACCACAATGTCGGGAGTGACGTCTTCTAAAATCTCCATTCCAGCACTAAACACATTAAATTTATCACAAGTGTTTTGGAAACCATATGCATTTATTTATAGATTCATATGAACCACCACTAGATTATCTACAAGAAACAGACTGTCAAAAGCACAAACAAGCTCTGCGTGCTTTATATGCCGATGTACCACCGTAAAAAAACGAGTTTACATCCGTTTTCCCCGCGTTTTCGCAAACTTAAGACTTTTTGTTGCAGCAACGCAGCATTTTAAATTCTGGCTGCCCTTCCTGACCGATACCAGTGGCGCTTTTATGGAATTTCGACCTAAAGATCTTGCGTTCCGAGTCCGCATCAATGGACCTTTTTCCAGCGCACCTAGCGGCGAGTTCTTGTTGCCATGTGCAGCCAAACAATTGTCAGCGGGTTGCATTTTTTAATAAAAAAAGAGTGTTAGGCAGAAGTTTGAATGCGATAAATCGCATTCCAAATAAATCTTTGGACTTGAAAAAATTCCAAACAGGCATTCAATGTCATGTGAACAAATAAAGTTAGCTTTTAGTAGGTTTGGTTAATTTATAGGCTTTTTTTAAACAATATCAAAGCAAGTATAATGTGTTATTTATGTCGCTAAAGATTGTTTGCAGCTGAACTAGGTACTGGTCGTGAAAAGCTTCACCAGCACTTATCCTGTATAGCTAAAAAAGTTTAGTATAGGCCAAACAAATCTGACAGTGATTGTTTCAGTTTTGAAAAACTGGTTCAGCAGATATCTGTATTAAAATATTGCAAAGATTAAATACATCTGTTTGGATGTTTATTTCGAGTTTTGGTTTCAAGCTTGCAGGATTAAAGCCTTTTTATTTCACCAAAATACTTGGTTTTATTTTGAAGCTGCCTATGCTATATTTAATTCAGCAAACTATGACGAGGCAACTTGAAAATAAAATCAAAATCTTCATGAGTTAGTCCCTTAAAATTTCAAAAACACAGCAGTTATGGGGAATACTTAGTCGGGTTTCTGGTGTTGGTGTTGCTGTCGTTGAGTGGTTCACATAACACTTCTGACTCCAGAGAAACGAATACATTTTCAAATTATAACCACAACATTGAATGCTAAAATGATGACTTTTGGAAAGAATGTTTTTTGATTTAATTACCAAACTCTTTTTATGCACTTATTTATTAGGTCACTTTGTCATGGGTCAGACGGAACTACGCCTGGCCATACGGCATAGTCACCCAGTATTATTTTATTATAACAAGAGAGCGAACATTATTCATGATGAGTAGGTATATCTATGCTTTTATGACAAGTTTTTGGCCAACAAATGAATTAACTTTAGGTCAACGAATGATTTTATACAAGAACGAGAATGTTTGTCACCCACAATGTTTGATTTCAGCAAAACATTTCGTAGAGTGGCCATACAATGACCTAGTCACGCATAAAAAAAGTCGTGTGAATAAGCCAAACATCAGTTGAATTTTGCTGTTTTATTTCCAAACTCAATAATAGCTACTAATTGAATCCACTGAACGCAAGATAAACAAAAACCAAGGTGAACGTTGAGAGCGAAAATTCTAGCCTAGACTTTTAATCACATTTATGATCAGTTAGTGTTTTTAAAAAACTTGTTCAGAATATTCAGCCTAGAAAAGTACAAAACGAAGTTCTGTTCATTGGGTTTGTGCAATAGTTATTTTAGGTATGGACCAATAGTAGTGTTAAAGGTCCGAAAAAAGATATCATAAATGAACCCATGTCTTCCCAATATCCACTTCAAGTGTTGGTTCAGGCCATTGCAGTGCTTTTGAAATTTTAGGGACCTAACTGATAGAGATTTTAGTTCTACATTCAAGCTGCCTTTGTAGTTTTCTGAATTAGTAATAGGCTAGGCAGCTTCAAAATAAATCCGAGTATTGTGGTGAATAAGAAAAATTCTAATCCCGCAAACTTGAAGCCCCGCAAGCTTAAAATAAATATCCAAGTAGTCGATATAATCTGTACAATATTTCAATACAAAGACCTATATCTGCTGAACCATTTTTTGAAAACTAACACAATCACCGTCAGATTGGTTAGGCCTATACTAAAACGTAATTTGCTATTTAGTTAATGCAGTTATAGACATAAACCATAATAGTAAAAATCTTAATTTGACTACAGTCGACTCCGCTTTATCCGGACACTTTGGTCACGACTGTTTTTGTCCGAATTAAGCGGAGAAATAAGCTTGTCCGAATTAACGAGAGATACGCGGCAAGGAGCTAATGCGCCTATCCTTACCAATTATACAATAAAATTGTAGTAGGAGCCAATAAAAACGTCCACAAAAGAAACTCTTTGGCCAGACAAAGGTTATTTATGTGTAATGAAAACACTTAAAATGCAATAAACACCGCTTCATATTGCTCACGCAGCCTTGCCTCATTTTCTTGCCAGTCACTAGTTTTTCTTCCTTAACATTGTTTAAAACTTTACTTCTTCAACCAAAGCTTTCTGTGCCATCGCTGACTAAACCAAAAAAACGTAGCCTAATACAGTAAATAGAATGGGCGGTGAAGTTGTCTTGTTTCTGTTAACATAATAGCATTATCATTTTATTGTTACATCACAATCACTCAAAAATTTAAGCGAAATAAATGTTACAAAATAAATCATAATGATTATAGGAGAATCTCCACACAAGTGAAATTAATAAATGACAATTCCATTAAGAATATCAATAGACTGAAACTTTATAGAATAAAGTCGTAACTGGAATCAGTCAATCTAGTGTGAGATCTAATAATGACTGATTCCAGTTACAACTTTATTCTAAAGTTTCAGTCTAGTAATAAATGTTAATGCGATAATACAGCGATATTCATTGTCTGAATTAGTGAGATAATTATATGTGTGATATTCACTTTTGTCCGAATTTAGCGGAGTCGACTGTACTACCAACATTTGCTGAGATTTTCAAAACAGCTGCTGATGGTAATTAACAAGTTACTATGCCAATAGCTGTTTAACCTTTGCAATCAGCAGCCGTCAGCAACGCCAACCTTTATTAGCAATGCGGTATAAATATCTATGAAGCTTTTCAGCACCATTACAGAGTTCAGCTGCACATAATTATAATCATCAGCAGCTAAAACGCATCATATTTGCTTCAATATGGTATAAAAAAAAGCCTGCAAATCAACCAAGCATACTAAAAATTAGCTTTATTTATTCACATGTCGTAGAATTCTAGCTTACAACTTTTTCAAATCTAAAAATGCTTGTTTGAAAAGCGGTTTATCGCGTTTAAACTTCTGCCTAGCACTGTTTCATACTGAAAAGCGCAACGCGCTGACAAATGTTTGCCTGCAGATAGCAACAAGGACTCGCCGCTAGGTGCGCTGGAAAAAGGTCCATTGTAACCAAACAAAATGGACTCAATAATCAGCTACACAGAAAACTAACATAAATGGCAAAAATGATCATCGAACATCCAAATTTAGTTCGTTTAGATTTCCAATTGGGGAGGCTTGGTAGGTTGCATCTAACAGCACTTCAATTACATTGGACTTCGCAAAACTACAAGTTTTGTGCAATCGTTCCTTTTATGAAAATCTACCACACTCTGTAGCCGCGATCTCGCCTCAGCTTTTGTTAATGATAAGAGTTGGAAACAACGATAAGCTACCTTGTATAGCCTGAAATCAAGTTGAGATCATCAAACGAATGCAAAAACTTCAATCCTTCTTTTTCTTCTATTTCACTAACGACGTCCATTAATTTACTGGTATCACATCTCACAACATCACAGCCATAACTCTAGAACAATAGTCTCCCATTAGAGATGTTAGTTCGTCATCGCACGGTCACGATAAATCTTGTACAGTCGTTTAATTTGGGATCAAGCCCGCATCTGAATTGCCATTACTGCTGGCACAAGGCGTTTCTGCCACAAATGATACAAACGAGTAGAAAAGATTGCGGTAATACGATTTTCTTAGAAGCTTAGAACCCGTGCAGGGCATTACCGTGATAATAAAAACATTTTATTTCAATCCTAAACATCATGAAAAACAATGATATTCGTTACAACGTGACCGTCTGTTTCGGAATCTCTAGACTAAAAATTTTGTTTTGTAAAAGCTGAGGAAAAGCGTTCAGAACTTAACTTTCTTTCCAGCCACAATAAGAATATTGTCAGCCAAGTTCTTTAGTTTACACAGCTCAGTAAAAACAACCCAGACCAAGCAGGTAAATAAAACAAGACAGCAAAACTTAACCTTACACAAAAAAAAATATCTTCAACAGGTTTAAAACAAGCAATGTTCAGTGCTGACAAATAAAGGCATCTAACTCAAAATTGTTCATGAAAACAGAAGGTTTTTAAGGGCTTGTCAATTTCGCGTACAAGAAATTTGCATGTTAAAACTCACACAAAACAATAAAAATTACATTCACTAAAACCTGTAACTCTATAGGCTGATCCTCTCGAAACGAGGAAACATCGGACGCTGAAATTTCGTCGTGTTAAAACAAATGAATATTAAGGGGCATGCAGACTCTACAAAGTCCTTAGATCTCGGTTTTGCACGCCTTTTTATATTCTACGTAATCAGAGGGCCGAGCTCCCTTGATATTGCTGAGTGTTTTTACTGATGGCTGATCAAACAGATTACACCTAATTCTTTGTTTAACAAATGGGAGTTCTTTTCTGCATATGCTATGTCCACGTCTACTAGGTATGATCATTTCATCACCCTCAACAGCCTACAGAGCTTGCCAAAGACCAAAACGTGAGAGCACAACTTGCCGAAAGGCGATCTGAGAGCAACTTCAAATTTCCCAAGAGCGGCCTGAGAGCAACCACAACTTACCAAAAGGTGGCCGGAGAGGAACTACAACTTGCCCAAGGACAATCTAAAACCAATGCTAGTAAGAAGTAACCCCTCCAGTCTGTCTCGAAGCAAATCCTTGGGTATACCTGCGATCTCTGCTTCGCAAAATTAGGGTCTGTTACACTAAGCTGTCGTTGTCTTTAGTTCACAGATACACAAACAGTAATTAAACGTAGCATCGGCATTGTTTTAAGCATTCTTTACTTACCCTGATCAGCGTTTCGCGGTTTTCCGGTGCCGTCTTCGGCATCACGACTTTCCCTTTTAGCTGCAACCCTTTGCATGAATAAGCGAACGCTTTGCCGTAGTTACCTGCTGACATTGTGACAAGCCCTTTTTTTCGTGCTTCATCACTTAAACGTTCCATTTGCACAGATACTCCTCTGGTTTTGAAAGAACCTAAAAATTAGGAATTGAACAGTTTAGCATTGGATAAAAGTTATCGCCAAAGGGAGAATTAACAGTAGCAAAACTTTTCTCGAAGGTAGAATTCTCTAAAAAAAACAAAAAAAAGAATTATTTTTTCCCAAGTACTGTTATAGAAAGCATGGTACATTGCGAATATCTATTTTAATTTGACGATATTCAATAAAATTACTTATAACATAGAAACAATTTCTAAAAGTCCAAGCCTTTAAACACCGTTCGCTACCGGCCCAATGAGCACTTGTAATTGCTGAGCAATGCACCACATTACAACGCATCACTTACCAGATGTTTGCATATTTTCAACTTTCAAATGAATATTAACGTCATCTTTGCATTTTATAAATCCAATTTTCTCCACATTTTTTATCAGCGGTGTTCTTACGCAGTGGGAACGCTTTACAATTTCACATGCATCTTCCAGATCTTTCTTTGTGATCAATGTATCGCTCATATTCTACAAATCTAATGCTAATGCACTTAATCCAACTCCAATACACGCCTATAAAATAACACGAACTGAATAATCAAACTTTTGTGAACGGCAAGTTAGTGCAGCACATTAAATATAAAAACGTTTACACAGTGCAGGTTGGCGTTTGAATTGCAAAAAAGCAGCTGCTCTATAGGACAGTAAATTTTCGTAGCCTTGGGCTTTACGATTAATGAAAGTCAATATTTTACGGTTTGCTTTTTATCGAACTGAGAAAACAGCTAGAAGGGGTCACAGTGACATGAAAATTACTAAAAGCAGCCACAAGCAAAAAGTTGGGAGTCGCTACACGAGAAGTAGAAATCACCACAAGAACAACTGAATATCCTTTGTATGGCAGGAAGAGAAGTCTTATAATCAAAATTCAAAGAAAACTCAATAGTCTTTGCGCGCGCAGGAAGAGATATCTTTTGTAATCAGAATTTAAGGAAAACTGAACATTCTTTCCATGGCAGAAAGAGATGTCTTTAGCAATCAAAATTTACGGAAAACCATATGTTCTTTGCATGGCAGGAGAGGACGTCCTTTGCAGTCAGAAGTCAAGAAAACTTGATTCATATATGAATTCAGCACTGTCGCTCTCTTCCACACGGCTAGTAAGGTCACGAATAAAACTGAGGGTCTGTTGGTAGATACTGCTCTGCCTACTAGTGGGCTTCGAAACATTCAAATGATTTGTATCCGCGAGAATGAACTTCCCAACTTCTGGATCTAAAAACAGACATTGTTGAACATGGCTACCGTCAGCAAGGGGCATTGCTCCATGCCTTCCATACTTTGGGCTTGAAAATAAAGTAAAAAAAATGATCAGCTTGAGTGCGGGCTCTACTGCACCTAGAGGTGCAAATAAAATAAGGCCATTAACCTAAAAAGTGGGACGAAAGAACACCTTAAGTTAAATTACGAAAAAAAGGTCATGTCTTTCAACCAAACAACAAATATGACGCTGTCGCCCTTTCGAAAAGCATTGGTACGACACTGGCTAGTGTGGAAGTTTGGGGATTACACATTCTAGTTACCCTCTAGAGTGCACAAATGACCGGTTAAAATTGGTAACACAACTTTTTATCTAAAAACAAGCTTACTTGCTGAATGAGGTGGCACAATATGCAGTTTTAGCAGCTTTCCCAGTCCAATATCAGTGCTTTGTGTTTCGCCAAAAGATAAAACCTGGATTTCGTTGGTATCGACCAGCTCTTTCAAAAATTCGTTTAATTTCGCAAGTTGTGGAGAATCTAGAAACATAATGAGTGACAGTGCTTTTTTCGAGAATTAAGTTTGCTTTTCTAAAATGGTCTGTTTCTGCTTAGTAGAGGCTTGTCGTAGAGGGCAGCGCAACGATTGAGACCATAGTCTCGCAATTGATATGCAGAGGATTCAACACCAGCTTGCGTGTATCGCGTTTTTAGAAAAAGCAAATTTCTTGTTCCGTTGCGGTAGAAATACGTTGCCGGCAGTACAGATATCACAGCTGAAGTCAACTCGTTTCATCACAACCATAAAGATTTGCTGGCATCCTGATGATAAAAATATATTTTTGCTAACTAGCAACTTAGCAACAAAAATTCTTACCCACCTTGACTTAATTCCATGACCTCTACCGATGGAAAGAGCAGACTTCTTGCCTTGTGAGAAGTCCTGGCTAAGTGTGATCCTTTGTGAGGGGTGCTGAAGAAAATTAAGCCTCTGAAAATACAAGTAAAACGAGTAAGTTTATGTGTGATAAGTAGTGCTATCGCCATTTATAGAACTTTTGTTCAAATCTGTTTCATAAGTATCAGTGCACCTACAATGCATTTTTATCAAAAGCACTGTGGCTAAGCAAAATATCTTGATTTAAGGGTTTTTTTTGAAAGCAGACTCAACGCGGGCTTCGAACTTACGACTGTAAGAGCAAACTTCATCTAGCTAAGGTACTCTTCCAGTTGCTTACTTTGTATTTTTAAGAACTTTCCCGTACTTCTTCATATTCTCTTTGGCATCAAGCAACATGCGTTTCACAATGAGACCGCCCATTGAATGGGAAACCCACACAATTGGTCTAATAATAAAAAATGGGTTAAATTATACTGTGTTTATAGAAAACCTCTGCGGTATACTGAAAATTCGAGCGTAGACCAGCTGCGCAGTAAACCGTGCTGCTGGAAAAATACACTATCATTTCAGTAGTAATCCAATCTTGAAAGAGAAAAGAGATTTTATATGGATTGTATATTGTTCCCGTGGCCAGTCTGCGAGACTAGACCCGCCAATTAAAACGTAGCAATCGTGGTCACGAGCGAACTCCCAAGAAGCAAGATTCAAAAGCTTTTGGAAAAACTTTTCTCACCAGATTCAACAAAACTGCTAATAACCAATTTTAAAGTCTTTGTCAAAATCCAAACAAACTACACCAAGGAGAAACAGTCACTAAAAGCAGCAATGGCACTCTACCTCGACAAAAAATACTAGAAAACGTTTGGCTTCTACAACCAGACGCTGAAGCATTTTTGTTTTTATTTTTTGTAAAGATGCTCACTGGCGTCCCAACTCCGCGTTCTTTTGAGAAAAGCAAAAAAGTACTAAGGCATGTCCAACCCACACCGAGTGTGCAGGTGGTACCGGGTGTAAAAATAATAAATCAGATAAATAAATGATGAAACTTTGTTCAACTCATCGTTCACACAGATAAGTGGAGTTTGGGAGAATGCAAAATGAGTTTACGGTTTTCAGGTCAGCACTCGTCCATTCTGGACGTTGCAGTGGCCACAAGCTGTGGTTCGAACCTGAAACAAGTGCTTTAAAAGCAAACGGCGATTACCGCAAGACCACTCTGCATGCAATCCCTAAACGCTCAACCTACACCAGTTCGTCCCGCTACGCTGCCATACCTGTTGCCCACTCCAGCTTTAACCAAACTATCAAGCAATTGTCCACTGCGATAGGAAATAGTTCGTTTGTCAAGTTCATGTGGGCACATTGACATCCACTCACTCAAATAAGTATCGTAATCAACACACATTATTCGATGGCCTGGTAGGTCCAATGGTAGCCAACTCTGCAGTACAAAACAAATGGTTACGATAACATATGACGTCAATGTAGCACACGTGAGGAGTGATACACCAGCTTGATAATACTTTCAAAAGCTTCAGATTATTACTCACCTCAGGCCAGCACTTAATTTTATCTTCGTAATCTGATGTCACCATGTCTGATCTCCTCCAGGAATAAAATGCTCCGCCCACTAATCCGTGGACAAATACTACATCCGCTTCAGGTTTTAAACTTAACAAAAAAACGAAAGGTGAAAACAGCGTTGGATAAAAGCAAGCACAACAACCAACAGTTTGGGATATTTTGTTTCGAGACCTCCATCAATGTACTTCACACAACCCGAAACCCTTTTCGTTCTTTCATCAACGCACATACTCAACCAACACCGCAATGCTTGCCAGTCAAGATATAAATAGCAAGCACTTCATCATCAACCAAAAGTTGTAGAGAGAAGTTACGCTCTTTGAGTTGGCAAGTACCCGTAGATGTCGCTGCATCGCAAGCAGTGAGTAAGCCCAACACGTTAGCATGAAATCAAGCGACACTAAAAACACTTCTTAACACTAAGATCGCCAACACTAACATAATGCATACTTGGACCGGTATTTCGGATATAGCACATACACTCCGTCAAGAAATTGTTCTTCCACAACTTCGCGGTCCAAGTTGGCTAGTCCCCTTGAAGCCTGAGCAAAATCATGATTTCAATGCGATGATAATGCAAGAGGATAAGGCGCTCATAACGCAACCCAATTGAAGCGAGTTAAAAACCCACCTCGGTTGTTTTTGTGTGCACCTGAAGAAAACAAATTTGCAGCGATTTCTTTTGCTTGATTCTAGTGCTCGATGAAGAAAAGCACTTAATCCAAAGCAGGTCTAAACACAAGTTGTTCTTCGTTTAACAGTTCAGATTTATTGGTAACTCGCAGACAAAAATATCAAATCAGTACAAAGTATCGAGATGACTTACTTGAACTCGAAGAGCGACTTCATCCGACTGTGACAACTCGGCGAGCAGCGATATCCAGCCCGATTGGTAAATTTGCTGATGAAACTGCTTGAATACGCAAATGTTGCTCACAATTCTAAACAAATTGAATTAATTGCAGCAGTCAACGGAAGTTAGATTTTGAGGGCATCAGCTTAGAACTCATCACAAATTGAACTAACATATACATCAAATTGCCCCATTTACACATATAAATTTTAAAAAATTTTTGACCTGTCCAATCACACAGGGGTGTCAAACTCGTGGGTTTTTGGGGGCCACATTGCATGTTGGCAATCGTGCCGAGGGCCGCATGATGTGCAACGGTTTCTGCAATGTAGCCCGCAGCGAGGTCGATCTCCAACAAAAAAGGTCACGACCTCTCCAGCATCTCCACACCATCGCCCTTCTTCAATCTTCAGGCATCATTAATCAAATAAAAAAAGTCTGTGTCAAGGGGTTCAAACGTTTCTTCGAAGATGAAACGTTGCAATACTGCCGAAATTCATTAAGAATTTTAGAATCGTCTCGCGGGCCTCGAGTTTGACACCCCTGCCATAACACACTCTATGTAGACCGCCTTTTCTTTAATGTGGTCAGGGCCGAGGGACTTGCCGGGGGCCATGGGCATCATAGTTGCAAGCCATGCCATTATCTAGAAAAAGGGGTCGGGTAATAACTATTTTTTAAGTCTTCAAGTACTTCCCTCACACAAACCTAACAAGGACTTGCATCCAGCAGTACATACTTGACGATATTTTCTTGGATCTTGAAGCACATCGGTCGAATACTTTTGATTCGTTGCAGAAGCTGAAGTATGCCTTGATCAACCATTACTTTACAGTGGTCTTCGAACTGTAAATAATAGGCACATAGCAGCAAAACAAATCAGGCCGTTATGTAAAACGTTTTTGACCTCAAAGCATTCAGAACATTTTGCTACTAATCGGCTAGGAAGAGCAAATTGTTTTCACCATTTATATCTACCCTAGTTGCAAAGGCAGAGCAATTTTTTATGTGCTCTACCTGATAAAAAATTGGGAAACGTGTAACCTTGATAAGCTTTACAAACAGAAAATGTTTTTTGAGACCGTATATAACCTGACTAGTATATCACCCTTCAATGAGTAATAGTATTAAGGCGAAATAATATCCAGACTACAACTCTTCAAGCGGGTTTCCCCGGAACAATCACGCAGGTTACGTGAACACTAAGGATTCCTTGAGTTTTGGCTTAAATTTTCAGACAATTATTTTTGTATAAGAGCATAAACCGTAAATAAGTACAGGTGTATAAATCGAGTTTATGTGAAAGCAGAATACATGTTTTTCTTTCTGGTTTTACTCATTTTTAAAAATTTTTGTTAGATGGGGTTCGGCGTCATTTGCAAAACTAGGCATGAGGTCCCAGACACCAAAAAAGTCGAAAAGCAATTATGTACATGATACGATTCTTGAGATGGAGATGTACTAAAAAGATCTTATAGATCGAAGCAGGCCTGTCAGCATTTGTTAATTACGCCCTGTTTGATTTTTAGGAAGATTACTAGTGGTGATAAGAGAAATCACAGGATAAAAATCTCCAGTGGCACAAAACGAAAATAGTAATAAACATTTCGAATTGATTGAGAAAAAGACAATGTTAGCATGGGCACAACACCTATAAAACTCTACATGAACCTATGATATCTGAAGACCTAAATTTAGAAAAAAATTCACGCAAAAATAGTAAACTTCAGGGAGCACTACCTTTGACCCTAACAGACCGCTTCGTGTCTTTTTCAGTAAGCAATGACAAGGCAACCTAACTTCATATTGAGCATCGCAAACGACCTATTTGGCGTTTTGTAATTGTGCCTTTTTTGCGCCACATGTTTCAATCATGAATGAGTAAATTTTGCAATTCTAGAGTTCCTTCTCTAAAGAAGCATAATAAAATGAAAAAAGTTTTGCATTTGACATCTTCGTTTAAATTGTATTTCTTGGGCTGTTTTTGTTTGTTATTGTTAAATTTGTTCATTTTGTAGTCGCTCGAGACAGAAGCCGACTTCCATCACCTTGAGGTCTTTTCGCTGTCTTCTGGCTAGCTCTAGTGTTATTTTGTTTTTATGCAAATTTCTGTTTTCGTGTACCACTTCATAAATAAATTACAAAACTACACGTTACACTTTTTGCTGCCGAGAGCCAAGTAGAAACTTATGGATACCGTTACAAAAATAAACGCAAACACAAATATCTTAACAGACGCAAAGAACCACAACACATCTAGGAACTGTCAAGAGCTCGTGTCAATTTGGTTGATCGGCAGTGCGCGAGCAAATTGAGCAGCATCTGAACAAACAAAACTTACTCTAGAGTGCTTTGCAATTGCTTGCAAACAAAACATTTCGACTTCATCTTGCGGAGCAATATTCCGTGAGTAATGGAGTCCGTTCCCACCAAAACACCACAAACCACCCTAAAAGGAAAAGTGCATTCACTAGTTTTTTTATTTCCGGAATCACTGATTGCTAAAAAGCATTTAAAATTATACGGAACTAATTGTGTTGACACTTGCCTCAGAGTTGTCAGTGCTGCTGACAGAGTGCCTTTCTAAAGGAACCACAATAACCAAGCAAGAAAGTAAAACGCCTTTACAAGGACAATGATGAATAGCCCATGAGCCATCAACTCAAGATCTAGCTATTGTAAAATCGCGTAATATTGCGCAGAGTAATTGTAGTACACACCACACATGCGAGCATCCACTAGACAAGGAACGTGCAATTTTTTTGCAGACGGGCCAATTTTAGACTTCTTAAAAATTCTGCGGGCCAGTCAGAGTTTGTAATCCATGTTTCTTTGCAAAAATTAACTTTGAAACAGAGGCTGGTAGTATTGTTCATCCACAAAGGTAGCAAAAGCCTTTTTTTGGATATCGGTTATTCCGAGATGAAATAGATAGATTTGCCATCCAAGGCCACAAAATTTCACGTCGCGGGCTCAGGTAGCACACCACTGCACAAGACCATCAATCTGATACAACGATTTGATGCATAGCATATTTTTACTGGAGTGCACATTAAAAACTTCAACGTACTCGCTTTTTCTTTTGTACGTCTGCTTTCGTAATAGCACCGGTAGTAAAATATTGAATGCATTTTTCAACTTTCGTTTGTGGTAAACTGATCAGTAGTTCACGAAGAAGATCCTCTGAAAAAAAAATATGAACCCAAAAAATTAGAAGTTCACATTTTCTACAGGGATGCTATCTCAGCAACTAATTATATCAGTGATAGAAAAGTCTCAGTTGGTTTGCGCTCCTTTTCCACATTTTTTTCAGCGCATTGTCATCTCAGGGATATAGAGATATTACAAACTACTACGGAGTTCAGGATAACTAAACGAGTAAAGCAAGCATCATAGGTAATCCAGGAAGCAATAAATACAATTTCTAACTGCGCTGTTGTTATGAGGGATGCAGAAATACCAGCCTAAGAATATCTATACACTTTATACTCTACTGGATATGCTAAATCAACGAGTTGAATGCCAATAAACAAAAATTTTAATCAGGGTTTCCTAACCTTTCGGGCCACGTACCTTCACTAGCGAATTTGTTTTTTCTTATATCCTAATCTCAATTTGTATCAATTTTTTGGCAGCGTTGAAGGATAATACAAAACGAAAAATATATGACACTAAATCATGATTTGTCGTACATCAGCTTCTTAACATAAGATTAAGAAGAACATTCAAGAACGCCAAGTGATACACTCTCCATCACATTTTCGTTGCGTTTGCCCCTTCTTCTTGCGAGATAAAATATGCTGGGCTCCACACTCCAAATCATCATCGAGGTCATTCAATACATGTATTTTCTTTCGTTTTAAGAAATTACCCGTGGCACACCAGATTCTTCATATATTAAAACTTAATCCTATAGAATAAGCTTGTTTTCGTGCAAAAACGCATGATGTAGAAAAACGAATTTCTAAGTGCATCTGTAAGAATATAAAGTGGATTTGCATTGTAACATACTTAAAAATCGCCTGTTATGCGTGTTTGTGTACAAATCCAACTGCAGACGGTTGCATGCTGTGAAATAAAGTGTTAACACTTTTTTGCAATGCAGTTTACCACTCAAAGTTTATAGCAAACGAGATCTATTTAAAACCCTTACCTCTATGAACATAGCAGGTGATCACCATAACCGTACCATACATCGATTTATTAAGTTATAAAGGCAATCTACTCGCTTTATATGCATGTTCACACGAATGACGTGGTTATTTCACAAAGTACGTAATAGCATTGAAAGTACATGTATTAAAAGCCCCCCTCCCATAATTTTACGAGACCATCCCTGGACGCGTTTCATCCTTTTGGACTCATCCTCGTAAGGGTTTTAAATAGATCTCGCTTGCTATAAACTTTTTGAGTGGTAAACTGCATCTTAGATACGAATGGGATCCCCGTACCAAAGTGATAGCATGCACCACGCGCGTGATGTGTGCGAAAGAATTTGTAATAAAATGATACTACATTTTTCATATTATTGCAAATATGGGGTTTTGGTTTTTGGTGATGACGGGACAAGCCCTGCTGATGAGTCCAAAAGGACGAAACGCGTCCAGGGATGGTCTCGTCAAATTATGGGAGGGGGCGTTTAATACTTGCAATACTATTACTTTGTGAAATAACCACGTCATTTGTGTGAACATGCATATAAAGCGGGTAGATTGCCTTTATAACTCAATAAATCGACTTTTTCGCAATTCGCGATATTTTCACAAATCGCAGGGTGCAGTCGTCACAGACCGTCAAGTGGTCCGCAGACTTCAGTTTCGAAAATCCTGATCTAAATAATCTATGAAATGTTTTAATATCAAACAATACCAATTTCTTCTTCTGCATCTAATGGAGGTAAAGACGGAGGAGACAGAAATAGTCGAAGATCGACGCCGTGTGTTCGCGCCAAACCAACTGCTGTTCGTTGATCAATCGACTGGGCAAGAGTTCGAATCTCAGCATCTAGCAACGAAAGAGCAATTACAAAACGATAATTTTATTTCTAGAGATTTCTAACCATCTATAACTTCTTTTCGTCTCAAAAAGCATCAGATATACAATCTAAAGGCCTGCACAACATTGCCTGTCATTCTAGATTTCGTAAAAATACTCAATAAATATATCGCTTCCAATGTAATTCAAACTGCATCTACTACCGAGATTATACTCTTCGATTTCAACCGCACTGAGTAGATCTTCCAATCTGATTCTCTTTGCTCTCTTCTGAATTTGTCTGGTTTCGTCTGTGTTTTCATATTATTCAAAAATTTTCTTAATCAGAATGTTGAGAATTAACTAAGATGACATAAGTTTAATTCCCAAAAAGAAAAAAGATTCATGTAGCTAAAATCTAACCAAAACATAACATGTTCAGCGTATTGGTGTCAAGGCATTAGATTTCCGCATCAATACCACGATGATGATGATGATGATGATCACCATCTTCGTGCTGGGATAAACAGTGGCGAGCGGAACAATCATCCACATACTGCAAATCCTATCAATCAAGCAAATAAGAACCAATTCTTAGCAGCAAAATAAAGACTACTAAACCTCATCATTTCTCAACTGGGGTTTCAATAGGTCAAGCCGACCACTCAACCAATCGTAATAAGGGGCTATTGGGTGCCTACGCTAGTGAGAATAATCTACATGTAACACTGCTTAGTAGTACTAGCGAGGTCGCGAATTTAGTGGCCGACGGAATAGTCGAAATTCGCTGGTTTTGTACCTGATGCGGACTGATGGTATAGGAATCACAATTCATGGATTTAGTCCCTGATGGAACACTCCAGTTTTGGGGTAACTGGGCCGAAAGTTTTGTGCCAGACTGCGGTCCTCGCGCGTATACACACGAGTACATTTATATGCAGTGATGTTGAATTCATGGTCCTTCTTACGGTGCCAATTGCAAAAAGCCCGTAAAATGAGGAGTATAAATCCGACAGTCTTTTGGCAGCACCACAGGTCAATAACTCACCATTCCAAGCTTTGTAAGCGGCTATTGTTTCTACAGCACGTAATCGAAATTTCTTATTCCTTGAATATGCATCACGCAACACTGTCCACGGTGACACATATTCTTCAGCAAGATTAGTGGGGGATTTATCTGCCCACAAAATCATTCGAGCTGCAAAGAGTTTTCAATAATTAAGCAACCTTGTCAGCAAAACTAAGAGCACATTACATCAAACTCTATTGCAATAGCTATTTTTGTCGTTATCAGTGGTTGCATATTACTTAATTCTAAGCAGTATGCGAGTATTCGCCTCGAAATTTTACATCATGTGTAGTGTGCAAGTGGTGCGGCAAGCTCATGCGTACAAGATCCACTAAATTTTCTCAAATTCAGTTTTATGAGTAGCAGTACAGATTTTGCCGTGGCATGGGGATAAAATACGCAACTCAATTACAGCCTGATAATGTCGATTCTACGGTTTTTCCCGCGTTGTCGCAAGCTCAGAGGTGCTGAATTGGCGTGCATCTACCACCATACACTCGCTGTTGAACCAGATTTTGCCGGAGCAATGCGGCACATTAAATTACGGATGCACTACCTGGTCAATACCAATGGTGCTTTTGTGGACTTTCATACTCTAAAAGTCTAGACCGTTCCAATGTCCGAAACTATTACCTCTACAGCATGACGGCTGCAACAGGCATATACTAGGATGACAATATTTCACGTTTGTACAACATAAGTCCAACTTACCGATTGGAGCAGGAAATATATCTTTAATATGTTGTCTGGTTTGCACACTCAGATGTCTTCTAGAGTGCTCATGGGAATATTTTTCACCGACTTCTTTGCTGTTGATACAAAAAAGGAACTCTACCGATAGTCGTTGTACATCATATCATAATTATTTTTAATCCAGTTTTAAGTGTGTATGTGCAAGGATGCCAAAATAAAGATCAATTTTGAAGATAATCCTTGAAAATGTTGCAAACTGCAGAATATTTTGCAAGTTTTTGAAGAAAATTCAGATAAAGATGAAAACTTTTTTCGCTTAAATACCACCTTGTGGCGAGGAGTCATTTGTCTTTTTTTTTTAATGATCTCTTTATAAAGGTGCACAAGTGATTTGATTTCTTTAATAGTATCACTGGAAATTTCCTCTATGTGAAGTAAATTCTGTTTTAAAAAAAAAATGAAAATGGCCTATTTCAAACCTTGCCTCCCACCCTCAGAATCTTTCAACACCCCTATCTGTATGAATACATTTACGGCATCACATCACTAAACAAATAAGCTCAGCCAACATATGAAAAATTCTAAAACACAAATGCATTACGTGGAGCTTTTAACTTGTAAATTTTAAAATGCGGAAATTCCTCCAGTAAAAGCTTAACGTTTCACCTCGGAGAAAAATTCTTTTCCATTTAAGAACCACTGACTTAGCAGATCATTCATGCATGCAAGCTTTTGTACAGTGTTAATTTGTCAAGTCAGGTGGAGTAGAAAAACTTTTTGCAGTGGCCCAGTGTGACTACACCCAAGCAACCGGAGTATGAGTTCATGTGCATGAATAAATCAAAATCAAGATTATGAAAGTGCACCAATTTACTTCAAACCACTCACATTTACTATTCTCATCAAGGTGATGATTTTGACTAACCAAAATTTGTTTGAGCACAAAAAAATATTTTAAAACCAACAAAACCAGCGTTATTTGAGATTTTTGATGCCCCTAGAACAGGGGTGGGGAACCTACTTGGTACTGCGGGCTGCATGAATTGCATGACATTAATGACGGGCTGCAACAAAAACTTGACTTTTAAATTCCACATAAACACACTCAAAATACACAAATGATTTTTATTTTAGCTCTCAATGAGATGGCTGAAAGTTCTTCTCTTTGGTGAGGCGTGCGATATCCGCTGAAGCCGAAGATGTTGCAATTCGTAATTGCTGTCCAAGGTTTTCATCCAATATTCTGGAGCGAAACTGACTCTTTGCGAGATTCAATTTAGAAAAAAATTGTTCACAACAGTAGGTGCTTCCAAAGAGAGACACATATTTAAGAGTATGTTTCCGCAGAATGGGAAAATTATCAGCAGTTACGTAGCATTGATAAAACTCAACCAGTGGAGTGTTAGGGTACATACTTTTTAATGTATTATTAGTCTGAAGCTCAATTAATTAATGTTGAAAGTTATCAGGAGCGGCAGCTGCAACTACATTAAAAGGAGTGGCGAAAATATCCCACTCCATTTGTTTGCTTTTTATGTCCTAGAATCTTTCACTGAATGTCTCAGAAATCTTTGCACACTCAAGCGCATATTTAGCTGTGGCAGACGGTTTTTGTTCTTGTAAGGATGGAAAGTGTGTGGTGTCATTACTTTGAAGTTGTACTTTCCACAGCTGTAATTTTGTTTCAAATGATTTCACTTTTGCAAACATGGAGTTTAGAAGCTGGTTAGGTCCCTGCAACTTTATATTGAGTTCTGAAAAATGTTTGCGGATATCAACCATAAATGCGAGATCACATAACCACCGGTTATCACTTAGTTCAACGACAGGATTTCCTTGCATATCCATAAATTGACCGATTTCATTTCGTAGCAAATAAAAACGTGTTAACATTTCACTGCGACTGATCCATCAAACTTCGCAATAGTAAATAAGATTGTGGTAATCTGCATTCAAGTCTTCGAGTAATTTTTTAATAGGCAGCTATTTAGACCTCTGCTTTTGATAAAGTTGATGCACTTTATTACTGTTGACATGACATTACGAAGTTGAAGTGATTTTGCACACAAGTTTCGTTGGTGGATGATGCAGTGGCATACAACTAAGTCATCTGCAGCAAGACCGCAACGAGTCAGCTCTTTTTTAAGAAGTGCTGTTAATCCCTTTTGTGAATCAACCATGGCTGGAGCACCATCTGTAGCAATTCCACCTAATTTTTCAAACGGAAGATTAAATTTTCTCATTGCCAAAATGAGTTTCTCAAACAAGTCCTCGCCACGTGTAGTTCCATGCATGGATTCCAGTGACAACAAATCTTCTTGCATTTTAAAGTCGACAGTTACCCCTCTAATGAAAATTGCTAGCTGGGCTGTATTTGTTATATGTGTAGTCTCATCGAGGGCCAATGCAAAAAATTCGAAATCTTGAGCTCAGGGGCGGCCTTAGGCCGATTGCTCCAAATCGGGCCCCGCGCTGAGAGGGGCCCCGCATTTTTTTTTCAAAAGGCGACAATCTCGGTCATCTCAATCCTCTGGCGGCCGGCCCGAGGCGTGATCTTGCTGATGCAATCACATGTGTGCACTCAGCCAGTCAGCGCCCAGCAGTCAAACCAGTAGTAACCAGATTAATTAATAACGTATCTTTCCCGCCAAAACATCAAAGCAAAACGTGGTACGTCCTCGCCAGCAACGTATTTATTACGTCGTATATACACCGTGCTTTGGGTGCCAGTGAGTGTCATACATTTAAGTATTCTGTCTATGGTATCAGTTTACGTGTATGTTTTGCACTGCTAGTTTTCTTAGTACAAAAGTTTAAAAGAAACCCCTCTTAAATATGAGCAAAAGACCGAGAGATATCGGCAGGAAATATCTTAGTGGCAGCAAGAAACGAGCCATAGCCAAGGCGAAGAAAGCTAAGGAAGAAAAGGAGAAAGGTGCGATGGACAAATTTATTAGATCTGTAAACGTAGAGTCAGACAACAATGAAGGAAATGGCTCTCAGGAAATGACATGTAGAGAAGCCAGTGGTAAACCTAATCTTTCTTCAATAAGCAGTAACGATCAACAAATTACATCATTATGTCAAAATTCGCCGGTTGAGACAAACCATTATCCACGGAAACAGGAAAATCTAAAATCATGACTAAAGGGCTAAACTTTTGCTCAAGTTTGGAGACCTTTCACACCCGCGTAAGACAAAATAGGCTTTAGATTTTTCATGAATGTAGAGCAATGTCAGACATTTTGATGTACAGTTGGATTCAAAAAAATCGCTCCGTTTTTTCCTGAATAAAAAATATATAAAAATAAAATTGGTTAAAAAGACAACTATTTAATAAAAGGGTGTATAGAGTCTTTTTCGTTTTTCATGAGAAATTTTTAGGATATAGAAAATTTCTGAAGAATATATAAAAAAAATATTAGAAAGGTTGAGAATAGCCACTTTGCACTTGCAATTCTTTTCTTCTCTATGCACAATAATAAATAGTATAGAGGGGCCCCGCAAGCTTCCAACTAATTGGGCCCTGCAACTTCTAAGGCCGGCCCTGCTTGAGCTTTATCCTTTAGTGTTTTTTCAATACTATCTCCTATTTCCTGAATCCGACTTGAGACTGTTCTTCTCGATAGACTATTTTTTTCAAAAACAGCGACTTTCTCTGGTGCTATCAACTTAGCAGCTGCAACAATACATTCTTTCACAAATTCCCCTTCTATGTGTGGCTTCACCTTTTTTGCAATTATTTCGCTAATTTCATAACTTGTTTGAATAATATCATTATCAGTCTTGCAATACTTCTGCAAAGCAGTTTGCTGTGCATTCAAACCCCTCTTAAAAAAGGCAATCTTATCCTGTCGAGCTTGCCCTGTCAGCTTTTAAAGATTACCGTGGCAGGAATCATAATGATGCTGCAGATTTGATTTTTTCATTGCTGCTACATGTTTGCCACAAACAAGACAAACGGGTTTTTCACTGATTTCGACAAAGAAATAAGAGTTTTCCCATTCCTTGTTGAACATTCTACTTTCATCACCTATTTTTCTCTTTTTAGCCGAAGCCATTTAGCAAATTTAAAATTTAATTACAAAATCAAAGATACTGTGACGTGCTCAGTAACTAAATGCAGTTTGCATTGTAGGGTAGCCTAATGCTGAAATCATTAACAAGTTAGTTTTATTGTTTGTTACGTCACAAATAGAAAATTATGCCATTACAAGGCTGCATGAGCACGATGTTGATATACGTGGCAAATGTTGGCAAGGGTGTCTCAAGGATATATTTAATTGTTTACAACTTTTGAACGCGGGCCACATTAAATAGTCTCGCAGGCCACAGGTTCCCCACCCCTGCCCTAGAACTACAAACACTAAAATTTTCTTTAAGAAAATCAACAACAAAATTGAAAAACAAGACACACTAAATCTTCAGCTTATACAAAAGATCAAAAAAAAGTGGTCTCATCGCAATTACCAAGATTGATGACCATTGATGGTTACCTACTAAGTCATCTTTTTATGCTGAGTGAACAATGAGCACTACTGGTAGACAACACAAAAATATGGGAATACACAAAAATTTTGAAATGGAAAAATTTAAAGAAAATATGGAAAAAACTTCAATTAAATTTAAGAAGTCACAGAAATACAGAAATTTACAGAAATGTTCAGTGTAACTCAACTCAATTACATAATTTTACCCGATTCCATGGTGATACTTCTGGTTGTATCAGCTTCCGTAAATTTCTGTACTTCTGTAGTTAGTAATTTTTCAACATTTCCATGAGTTGTGATTCCTTTAGTTAGAATGAATTTCCATATTTCCGTAATTTCATGTCAAATATGAATTTCCATGAGTAATTCTATCATTAAATATGAATTTCCGTGTATCTCCATATTTTAGTGTTGTGCCTACTGCTTCACTGTTCTAATCTAGTGAAGCACAAATAGCCCAAGATATTTGTTAGAGAAAAGTCGATTTTTCAGCCATAGTTGTTGGTCTATTGCTTAACTAAAGTGACTATATGAAGGACTTTTTCCTCTAACCTCCCCCCTTCGGGTTGCAGCCTTCCCTCAACCTAAATGCAAATAATGGCTAAAATAAAAAAAGTAAAGAAAGTTTATTTTAAACTTGACTCCAAATTGCGTTGTCTAGTGTAATCACAAAAAATATCCTGTGACATAAAAATTAAAACATACCATAATAAGCCTAGGGGGTTATAAGTTTACATTACTAAACATTTTAAACACATAACAAAAAACAGATGCTTACTCTAAATAAATATATCCTTTTGATTTTTCTGTTTCAACCACATAAGTAGGTATGGTAAGCGATTTGCTAATACTGTAGTGTCCATAAGACCAAAATGAATAAATAGCTCCACCACAAGTCACTATTACAATTGCTGGATCTGAAGTTATTGGAAACATAATTTACATATTTCATATCTATTTGTCATTTATGATAAAATGAAATTCTTGCCACAACTTTTGAACTTGGCACAATGTTTTGTGGAACACAACCACATGCAGATGTACAAAAAATAAACCAAAACCATTTGTTTAACCAAATAGGTCACACAAAAAAATAAGCAGCACTCAATAATGAGCAGAAAAATATAAAAAAACAGTAAGAGCAAATTGGTAAATAGGGATGGGCGATTCAAAATATCGAATCCAAAGGATTTGAATCCCAAACCATCTGAATCCAAAATGCCAATTCAAACTGGATAAAAGGATTAAATTTATATCCTGCTTACAAGCTTTATCACATGGCTTGGTCACAGATTTTCTTTTTGTAGTATCAATTGCATGCAATGATTCAAAAACTAACTCGCACACACAGGCAAACATATAGAAAGCTTAAACGTTTTGCACTGCAATAAACTCGTTCTCTGATTGTGCTTTTGCTGTTGTAAACATTTCGGATTTGAATTCTGGATTTAGTTATAACTATTCTAGAAGAGTATATTATTCTGAATTGCCCATTTCTATTGGTAAGTCAGCAAAAAATCTTTTATGGTCATTTAACACTTGCCACCAACAACACAAAATACTTTTGGATATATTATCCAAAAGGCAGTGGCTATTTTGCCGTTGACGGCAATTTACCCTCAGAGACTATTTTGCTGTGAGTTATTTGTGATTGGTCAATCTTAATGACGTACTAAACATGTGACTTTTGGTCGTCTCTGATTGGTCAATTTTAAAAACCAAAAAAAAAATTTTGCACCCCCAGGTCTCTATCCCCCACCTTGTACACTCCCTTCCAGTGTACACTGCCCCGTACATTTACATACCGGGCCTGCCCCTCCAGTGTACACTGCCTTTCTTTTGAAGCCCTGGCCAGCTGAGATTCAAACCCGCAACGATGGTATCTCAAGACCAGCGCTCTATCCACTACACCACAATGTCACTAGTGTTATCATAACAAATTTGGCTATATAAACACACGTGAATGATCACGGCAAAATAGATTCCAAGGGAAAATTGCCATTGACGGCGAAATAGCCACTGCCTATCCAAAAATATAGGCATAATTCAATATTTAACTAATGCTTCCAATTTAAAAGTGCATACTCATGTGGCTTATTTCACTCTAGTAGGTCTCACAATAGAATTATCATAGATCTTGTTATGTTTTCTCACACCTTAATATATATCTAAAATTTTTTGTGGTCAAGAAATGGTCAAGCATGGCAAATCTAACGTACAAAAAACAAACTCAAATTATTATTAGCCAAGACCTACAAACACCATAACCAAAAGTACAAGTAGTCTTTGAATATTTTAAGTTTCTCATACTTACATTTATAACGAACAAACATTTCATAACTTTTTTTTTTAATATATTTTCGGATTCCAAAATCTTTCATATTGCCAATTTGTCAAAGCTAAAGTTTATTATTCAGTTCTAAAAAACTGACAAAATACATTAGTCAACAACATAACTAGTAAAGTGCTTAGAATATTAGGAATGTACTATAGCAATGTTGAGCAGAAGCGGTATTGTACCAAATCTCACATTTAGGATTTAAGCTACATTAGCTTGCCATTTTAGACAAGAAAAAATTTGAGTCACATTTATTCAGTCTGTCAGATTGGTAGGCCTATAGATTTGCTCCATTTGCTTATTGTCTCGTATGCTTTTTGCTACATTCAACGCCTATCACACCTTATCTCTGTGACATTCTTTATCTGTGACACCCCTCCTGTGACAGTAGTCATATAAAATCACAACCCCTATTGATGTCTACTATGCCTATTACTGTAACTGTGTAATATGCCAGTTCTATGGCTATTTAAAACCACCAGTATTTTTTTCCATAAAAAGAATTCTTTTTGTCCTATTTTATGAGAACTACTCTAAACAAAAGGATGGACAAATAACAATCTTGGCTAATATCATTGGGCTGGCAAGGTGCATTCACCACTTGCACTTCGCATACATTTGCTACGTGCAGCTGCAGACTGTAGCTACACTTTGCTGCAAGTTCATGTGGGGGAACATCAGAATCAATCAAGCAGAACCAATCAATAATCATATTTAGAAAAATCAGGCAAGCATTTGCGATGAAACTTGAAGATATTGAAGTTGTGACTCGTTTTCTTGGTTTGACATCAAATCATTTGACTTTATTTAGTCAATCTACACTTTAAGCACAGCTCGTTAAAAGATATCGGTTGGCCTACATATGGACGCAAACTCTCTACAAGCATTCATAGTCACGTAAGGCTGTGTATTAGCGCCCGGCAGACATCTGGCTATAGTCCGGGTTAAAATGATTACCCTCCAGGCGGCGACCATTCACTTTGTTGCAGCCACTGCAACTTCGATGCATACATGCGCAGCTATCGCGACAATGAGATCTAGCTACTAAGAGTCGTATGAGCACGAAGATGTTACAAACCACAAACGGAAAGTTACCAACAACAATGTTAATATATAACCCGAAAGAAATCCACGAAAGTAGCTATCATGATAGAAGTGACTAGTCGCCGTATGGAGTGCACTCTTTCGACATCTAACTACAGCCAGATGCCTGCCGTTGTGCTACAACTTCTATCACGATAGCCACTGAAAGAAGATGACGTTCCATATTTCAATCTAAGCTGTTATTGGTGACTTTCTGCTTTTGGTTTGTAGGCTAGTTGAAATTGCTGAGGTTGCTACACAACTCCCCTCCTCAGGCACGAGCAGCCAGCAGAGATGTGCAAAAGGATGGAAGAGTTTGCTAAGGTTGCAACAGGTGCATTAAAGCAATTTGTTTTTTTTTTTGAAGGCGGAAACATGTAAAAGAGCCTAAGTGTTGGTAACCCAAAATCAACTTTTGTAATAAACCCACTCATGCAATGCAGCCAGGCGAGCATACCAGGATTTTTATAAAGGAGATGGGATCAAAAACTATAATGGTGACTCATTAAGTAAAGAGGGCCTTCCTCCTTCTCTGAAATGAGTCAAATTACTCGCTTTAAGTTGTTTTTTGACATGAACCGTTTTGAGGTGTCCACAGTAGGCCTACCGGTACCTATAACTAATCATTGCAGTCATTTGCCTGGGGAAATTAAACTAATGAAATGCTTCACGCTGTTAAATCAGACTAAGATGACACCAAAAAAGATTTGGCCAAAACCACTTAGAACCAGTCCTAATCATAAAGCTGCTTATAACTACTGCAAAAAACGCAGCCTATGGTGCCTAAAGAGCATGTAGGCTATTTTTGGGCACAAAAACAATCATCCGGCCCAGCAACAGTATCAGGAGTGAGCTAATGTCCAATGAAAATAAAAAAACCTTTAATAATGCGCTCATTTTCTTCAACAATTTTATTTGAAGTACCGGTATATAAAAAGATGCAGCACTTTTTGGCAGCGAGTTCAAGAGAAATGTTCTCTATCCTGACTTTAAAAAATGGTATCCACAGCTTTCCTGCTTGGCGCTCGGCATTTAGGGGAGGTTGTGGAGAATAAGCCAGCAAGTTCGCTTATTGCGTCTCTGAGCAAGGCACTTAACCGGACGCGCCCGCTTTTATGTGAAAGACAGGTGGCCCAGACACCTCGGAAATGGCAGCTCCCAAGCGAGTGCAGACGTCCCGTCCAAAATACAGTAGATTCGGCTTAATTGGGCCGCCGGTTAATCGGGTCAGCCGTTTAATTGGGCCAAATTGTGAAGAACGAAATCCAATCAAAGATAATGCACTCTGTGAAATCCGCATAATCGGGCCACAGCTGTAGCCAGACATACATTTGTGTAATTGTAAAACCGCCTTTGTAATGCAATAGAACTCGATATCACAAAGCCAACTTTATTATGTAACAATTGAACAATACAAACGCCATTTATTTTGTCATTTTATGCTTTTGGACATCGTAATTGTTGTGTTTTGTAGCAAATTTTGTGAAGTCCCAAGCAGAGATGCCGCAAAAAGATTTAACAATTGCTGAAAAGATTTTTGTTTTAAGAAAAATTAGAGAGCAACCTCCAAACACTAGTCATCGTCAGCTAGCTGAGATAACTGGTGTACCAAAGGACAACCCTGGCACTGATACTGCAAGATTTCGGATAATCGGGTCAGCCGCTTAATCGGGCCAAATGGTGCTCGTCCCGATGTGATCCGATTAAGCGGAATCTACTGTATAGCGATACAATTCGCTTTCTCGTGAATAGAGGATAAATATGGCAAACAAAACAAAAACAAAATTCTGGATGAGATAAACAAATGATCGCTTTACGTGCGAACTTGAAATAAATTTATTTTTACTATAGGCGCACATAGTCTACACTCGTTTTGTTGATTTATTTTTGGTTGCCAGCAAATTTTCATGGAACCTCGGTGGGTTACAGTAAACTGCATTAGGTACGGTAATTTAGAAATGAAAGACTAAGAGGTACTCAAAATTTGAAAATTGTGTGAATATTTTTTGACACCTAAGTGGGACCAAAGCTTGATACAAGTCAAAACAGCCAATAAGTTTCAGTTTAAAGCTCAAGTGATCCACCACAAGCATTTATATTTAAAACTACAAACTGTTTTACTCGATTTACCGTAGGCTACCACGTTGCTGAATATTTCGTACAGCCTACATGAGAAACTGTTGAATCACAGAGAAATTTTGAGACAAATGTTTACAGTGATCCCTCGCTATATCGCGCTTCACCTATCGCGGCTTCGCTGCTTCGCGGAATTTTTTACAGTGCTTTTTTTACAGTGAATCCTGATTGGCTCAGGGGCTTTACTGTTGTCTAGAAGTGAAAAAAGTTGATATATACATAAATATTTATATTTCCTAAACACATTTTGGGCCTGAAAAGAGGTTTTGTTTTTTGTTTCATTCTGCAGTACAGTATTGCATTGTAAAATAACAGTAAAAAATAAAGCTGACTACTTCGCGGATTTCACATATCGCGGGTTATTTTTGGAACGTATCCCTCGCGATAAACGAGGGTTCACTGTAACTCCATAGAAAAATCCACTGAGCCAGCAATAAACTACCGGCAAGATGTTGAACATCTGATGACTGCCTTATGATTGAGAATGAAAATACAAAGTTAGTTTCGATTAACCAAATCTAACGAAAGTTTACCTCATGAGATGCTTGCTACATTTGCCTCGCTGTTGAAGGATCTTTTGCAGCAGTTTCCAAAGTGAGCGTTGCCAGACCTTGCCATGGCGTCGCAAAAAGCACGGCAAAACAATTTTTCTCAAACCGACACTAAAAAAATTTTTAATTTCAAAATAGGCAACTTATTATTCAAAAACCGCCAAAGCCGCTGGTTTGACCAAATCAAGCACGGTTTGAAGTTGACCCAAAAAACGGACTACAACTTCAAAACGTACAAATTTTCAAGGGCGCCGCAAGTAAGGCAGGCTATTTATCGGTTTTCAAAGGACGCAGAGAAAAAAATGTGGAAGCCGCTTCCCCATTGCAAATAGAACGTGGAAAGCTCCTTTTTTTCACGAGATCTGCGCTAACTCCTTCCCAATCGCTGATTCCTAACCTCTGTTGTTTTTGGTAATTAGATCCAACATTGGATTTTCTTTTTGGTTGAATTTCAAATAATGACAAACCTTTGCCATGAAACATGACCATAGACAGGTTAATTGTAACGACATCACTCAATCTGACGTTGATTTGTGACATACCAAGTATTTACGGTGATCACGCTTGTATCACAAGTACCGTAATTTATTTCATGCGCTTATTGCTGGTAAAAAACAGTCGCGTAGACACAAAATTATGTGATTCCCACAAATGGTACCGTACATCCATAGCTTGCAGCTGTTTTTGATATTACTTGCTCAGTCTAGTAAAAGGAAGTATTTAGACTTTAGACAGTAAAAATTAAGATTAATAACAAGCTTATTAAGCCCTCCCAAACAAACTAAAATAACAATGATAAATAACAACAGCATCATTTTGTAGCAGAACAATATAAAAATACAAACAAAAACTATGCACATATGAACATAATACAAGCCTAGTTGAAACAGGTTTTAATCTCTAGTTCACTGCTTGGCTGTCGAAAAAATTTCACTTGGTTGATTGAAGCAGTGGCAGCAGTGTTATAGAAACCATTTCTTCAATCCTGAACAACAGACCCGTAAAGATCCTTTCTGAATTGACCAGCCATTTTTCGACCAACCACTATTACTTTACTCCAACCAAAATAAATTTTGATGCAATTGGGAGTCGCAACTCTAAAGAAATCAAATCAAAGTGATTTCTTTATTGCCAACCTAATCATCTGCAGCAAAAACAGTAATAAAGTCCCGTTACACTTTAATCATTAGCAAACCTCACTTAACAACTTTTTTGATGAAGGCTGAATATGGCTCAGCCAGGCGGAAAAGGGAAACTATCCCCAACAAAAAAAACTATAAAACTTGCTAACTTCTCGTGTTTTTGACTGACTGAATTTCTAGGTGACCTTCAAAATGAAAGACATCACATAAGTGTGCAATCATAAGCGCCTAATAAATTTGGTTAATACCCTATCATCTTACCAAAATAATAGACCTTGCATAGAAATTTGTTTTCATCCCAAAGTTTTGTCTGGCTATGCCACTGACTGTACACTGGCTTTCTCTAAGTTGTATCTCACACATTTTTTTCGTTTTGTAGGCCGGCGAAACTGTAGAACAATAAGTACTTTGTATGACGTAGAGCAGAGACGGTCAAATCACCAATTTAAGCATTTTATCAAGCCGCAAAAGCACTTGAACGTAAAATTTTTTGAACAAATTTTTGCATAAGCGTTTGAAATCAAGACGGTCGGCAAAAAAAAACCGAAAAGCAAAAAATGTCTTAACCTTCTCATTTTAACAATGCGACCATCCAATGCTTTCAAGCTAACTTTGGAGCGCAATTGAACAATGCAGTGAGCCGCAGGTTGAACATCTTTCATGTAGAGGCATTAAACTTTGTGTAGTCCCTTGTTAGTGGTCTTACGTTGGTTTATAGGCTATCAAGTGCGCCCAAGTCAGTGGCAGCTCATGAATGGATATTGGACAGATAAACCAAAATCTGATTTCCTTGTCCGTTAATGTCACGGGAATCAAACCAATAAAGCACAGTGAGCAACAAAATCGAGACAAGTTTAAAGACAAAACAAAGATCACTTAAATGTCAAATTGCAAAGATCATTGTCGATGTTCATTAGTTGAAGAAAAGCAAGATCAAAATGAGATGTTACTGGATTATACAATGTTTTTTCTGGTGCCGTCTTCGTTGGCAAGGAGCCGACAAATGCCGTTCCAAGGCAGGACTCGCAGATGTGGATCGCAATTTAGCGAATTCAGCAGCAAAATCTGCATTCTGTCCTAAAAACGGATGGGAAGGACGGTGATTGTGGTTAACGGATACCGTAGCGTGTCGCACTGGAACAGATCCGCGTCTCACACTTTTTATGCTTTGCTTCACGGGAGAGGAACTAAAAGCATTATAGTTATTTTATTTAAAGTATCAACAACATCATGTTAGTAACACCGACGTCGATTTTTGCTCAGGTAGCAACGCAGCTTAGCGAGATAGAGAACTTCAAGTTCAATGCCAGCATGGTTTCTGCTATTTTGGTAAATGCCATTTTTCCAAAAAAATGTGCGCCCGAGCATTTGCTGTTCTGGGCTCTCAAAAGCGGGTCTAAACACAAGAACTTCTATGTATTGTATATACCCTAGTGGATGATAGAGGTACACTGGGTTTGAAGTACTTACTCAAACCGGTCCCATCTCTCAAAATCGCTGTCATCACTTGACGAAGTGCACGTTGAACACCAGTCATCATCGTTGTCAACGAATGCGTCATGTTTGCGGTTCTTGATGGCTGAACGGTCAAACGCAAATTCGGATGAGCGACATCGTCTCAATTTCTTGCTACATAACTTCCGCTCCCTGCAAACAAAAGCAACACACACTAACGTCTAATTCTACTGGAAAAAAGTTAAATTCTGCGTGTTTTTTCCCGCTTTTGTTCTACATTTCCAATCAAATCACAGCCTCGTCCTCAAATCACCTTTTTTCGGGAACAACACGCACTTAAAATTTCGGATGCTCGTCCGGAAGAAGGCCGAACGAATGGTGTTTCAATGAAAAACATGACAAACCTGCCTTGCAATTAAATTTGATGTCAAACAAAGACAGCTTCCCCGGAAAAAACATTACGAACAATTAACATCAACATTTTCACGAGCTGTAGCTTTTCTTCAATCAAAGTAGAATGCATTTGCTCACAATCGCTCTGGCTGAAGAAAAGTAGCAACTCGTTAAAATATCTGTGGGTTGTTTAAAAAATTTTCTAGCTGTTTTTATTTAACATAAGTTCTCGAATTATTCCAGAACTAAATTATGTTTATGTTTCTCTTCGTTCTTTCGGTGAGCGGTTTTAAGGCATTCCTTGAAATCAGCACCAAAGTTGTCACTCACCAGGAGCAGAATTTTGGGGAATTGTCACTCACCAGCAGAACAATGAAAGACAGGATTTTATTTTATTTTAAAGCCTGATGAATACGCGTGCTTTTGCTACAGCAGTAATCAATACAAATACTCTTTGAAACTTTTGGATGTTTTTACTCAAGGCTTACAATTAACTTTTATCATTAAAACACTACCTTATACTATGCTATTACAAACTGTTGGTGCTGTTTCAACTCCCTAATGTTGACAAGTGTTCGCGGATAATGCATTTAAGTTTATTTCGCTTCTTCTGTTTGGCCAGAATAAGCTGCTTGCAGAAAGAATATTTTCAACAAAAAAACAGACAAAAGTAAGGCAGCGCATTCTCATAAATTATTAAAGTGGATACTAGCTTTTAAAATCAACTAACCGTCGGTGTTTGTTGCAATGCTTAAAGAAAGCTCGCCTTTGATAAAAATTGGCAACACTGTCAAGATCAATCTCACTGCGGGTGCGAACGGGCGAATTCATCCGGATGCGAAGCTGCTGTAATCTAAGTGCAGAGCATGCAGTCAGTGCATTGCAAAAGTGCTTGGCTATAAGCGTGCAGTTTATAAGATAAGCGTTATTGCAACAAAATGCAAAGCATTTCAATAGATCGGGAAACATTTGAAGTGCAGTAAGTGACAATCACGCAAGCGTGGTCGCATTACTATGCCAAGCATCGGTGTAGTTGGAGATCGCGAGGCTTACAGGCAATTGCTAAGGCTGCAGCCCCCGTATCCCCCCTCAAGAGGAAAAGTAGACAAAGAAAAAGAATACATGTTCTTTGGTAACAGAAACTTTGCAATTGAACATAGAGCTTGCGTTCGAATCTGCTTCGAAGTATAGTGATGCTGATACAGTTTGCTCTTACCACAAGCATCGCAAAATTGCCATTATGTGCCTTCAACAAGGGCACAAACATTGCAGGCAGTGCTGTTTCACAATCTCACCATTGCAGCTTAGTGCTCTATCGCACAGTGCCAAGTGGCGACAAATGTGTGAAGATATTGTGTTCAAAACGTTCATAAAAATGCTAAGGATGGTCACGGAAAATCATGCCTCCTAAAAAAGTTCTTCAGAAATCAAAAAGTAGTCTTCACACATTAGCCACTAAACAGGCTCTTGCAATGTGACTAAAAACAGCCAATAGAGTTAAGCGCAGATGGAAATTACATAGTGACAGCATTTTGAATGCAAAGTGCAGCTATATCACGCTTTTTACTACACTACTTTCTGATGCTACTTAATACATCAATCAAATTATAGCAATTTCATCACTTTCATGATATTGACCAATCAACACCCCGTGAAAGTAGTTTTGACGTTGACTCACCCTGAATTCGAACCAGAGTGTTTGCGTTCCGAATCTCGTGCACTGCTGTAAAGTCTCTGATTTCGTCGAAAACTTGAAAAGTCACCGTGAGCATCACAAAAAGCATCGTCATCTAAATAATTTATCCACAGTTGAGTACAATATTTTTCGGAAAATTTTCATAATAAATTCCGCCAGCTTCTTTCACTGTAGAAGGGCGTTCTCAGGAAAAATCCTAAAATTTTTCAAGGCAAACAACTGAGCACAGCCGGATGGACAAACCAATTCCGCTTTTTGGCAAACAATAGCATATCTTTTCAAAGGGGCGCAAAACCGATGCACGTTGCTTTTGCGTTATAGGCCCATTTCATTTTGAAAAGGCACTGACCAAGTGTGGGCTTTTTATTCAAAAAAACTCGATCATTCTGCTGAAATCGTGATCAAACAGCAATGATCCCTACCTCGAAAGTAATCGATCACTGTCTATTAACCTTGTAACAGAAGTAAATAAAAAAATAACAACAACAAATAGCCGGAAGAAACCCACGTGAACAACCCTTTCGACCCCATTTGAAAATAAACTTACTTAAAACTTTATCGAACTTGGTAACGCCTTTACCAGATATGAACTCGAACAAGGATTTATAATATCTTTGTGAAATCAAACACAAATAAAAATCGATCGAGTTCGCAGTCCTGATGTAAATTATATTATCTACCTTCGGACAGATAATCATCGGCAGGACAAAAGTTCGACACTGGCGAGGCTGCGTTGTTCTTCAAAATACTTTTCAGTTCTTTTCCGTGCACCTCTGTGCTCGAGGAAGTGGCAAGATCTTTACCTGTAATTTTGAAATGTAAAAGAATTGAATCGGACGAGACTTGGAACTCAAGTTGTTGTGTAGTCGGCAGCGAGAATGCTACACTCGAGAAAAATCTTGGACGTTTCAAAAATAAATAAGAGCTCGAGCAATGCACAGTGTGTTTGAAATATCAAAACCACTCCAATTTTCAGCATTAAAAGATGGTAAGCAAGCTGTCAAAAAAACTTTGTTCACCAGTATTTTTACAACAAACATGTGCAGCTAGCGAACAATTAAATTTTTAAGTGCCTTTTGACAAATCGTACTGAAAAGCATGCTCTTACGTTACTTACAACTAACGATTACAGAATACTAAATCTGGCAAAAAATCTCAAAATCAGCTCTTACTTTCAGGTATAGACAACTGTTTTTCTATAGGAGAGACTGGAAAAATCTGAAATTCTGTAGGATCCTGAGATGTTATTGTAGGAGTTCTCTCGCTTTTGCTCCGAGACAAAATGCTTTTTTCTTTCGGTAAACCTGGTAATGCTTTGGGTGCAGAAAATTTTCTTTTCACAACTGGATGTGGTTGCGAAGTTCCGTCGTTTTCAACTGCATCCATAACAGGAACTCTTCGGAGCCAAGGATCGCTGATTTTCGCTTGGCTACCTGGAGGCGGAGAAGTCTGACGTAAGGTGAAACGGGTTCGAGGAGCAGGAATTGGAGGCACGCTCTCCTGGCCAGCTTTTTGGGAGGCGTTTGAAAGCTGCTCGGTGGTTGTCGTAAACTTGTTAAAAACAAAAAGTGGATTTTTGTTAGGGGGGGACGCTAATGTTGGCGAAGCCATTCGAAAAGAAAACTCTGAAGCGACTACCTCCGGGCAGTCTTCTCCGCTGTTACAATACTCCTCGTGCTTCGTCCCATTTATATTTACAAGTCCTGACTGGGCGGCGCTTTTTGTTATACCTTTTTTCATGTTCTGCACGTGATCAAAAGCGTCAATGTTGCTGCTGCTGTACCCACTACTGTCCGTGCTGTTAAAAGTGTTCTGACCATGGGTAAATGGTGCTGTCCGCGACGACACGGTGCTGGCAGGTGATGCAACCAGATCTCCACCTGCAGACGTCGACTTTTTACAAGTAACGGCAAGTTTTTCGCGGTCACTTCTGATAAAATGGTTAGTCGGGACTGCTTGGGTTGCAATAAAAGTGCATTGGTGAACACCGCATTTCTGGCTGGAAGATGTTTTGCTGTTCGCGGCTATGATTGCGTTGACGGGGTAGAGGTCTTGGGAAGAGTGAAACACGTCGTTTTCGTACGTAACTTCGTCATTTTGCTTGTCATGGAGCGACAGGTTCTCGAGGTTTAAGCTGTATCGAACGTTGTGGGAGACTGGTGACGGCGAGGATTTGTATTGTGACGAGCTCTGCTGTAAAGACATGAAAATCAACTTTGTAAATCTTAGAAAAACAAACAAGATCGCCAAGTGCCGTGTCACGGCTATTTCAAGTGCTACACGAAGCGTTTACACTTGCCTGCGGTGTGTGGTCGCAAATTCAACAATGACAAAGACAGCTTTTAAGATCTTAACTAAATATGTTCTTCAAGAATGACAATAGCACCGAGACCGAGATTACATATGGTCGTGAGAAGAGTGGAACTGTGAGAAAATTGCACCACAAAGAATCAAAAAACTTTGCTATTTGAGTAATAATAAAGTTTTCATTACAGGCACGTGATGTGATAAGCACTTAGGATCTCTTAAACGTGAACAAATGTCTTCGAAAAAATTTTACATTTCATTTTCACCACTAACCTTTGAATCAGAATCGTACGTTGCAGGGTCTCTTCCCTGACTACAGGCGGTTGAACAAAATATGCGCCCGTTTTTGGGTAAAAATCGCTGGCTTAAAAGCGACTTCGAACAGCGCGAACAGCAGAAGCACTGATCTGTTGCATGCCAACGTTGGCCTTCATGCTGCATCTGACCAACGTCCAAACCTGAAAAAAAGCAAATTTATATAGATCTCGCTTACACAAGCTTCGGCACGTGTAACAGCAAGTTAAATCAAGTGTTTAATTATCATCTAATCCAGGGTTGAATATCGTCTTTTGCTTTAGCTAAATTCCAAAAATTTGGCTGTTTCAACCAGCCACACTGTTTGGCTTGCAAAATTTTCGATTTTCTTTAGTTCTCTTCTTTTCGCTATAAAATTTTCTTCTTTAAAAAAAATAGCAACTTAGTTCGCATCTATAAGTTGCTGCAATCAACTCCTTGACAGGCTTTAACTTAAAGATAAATTTTTAGAATGTTGGTTTCTAGATTAATTTGCATTATTTTTCATATAATGACTTTTTCTAAGTTTAATTTATTTTCTATGGGCTATCTGACAACCCTGATCGAGTTAATACCTCACAATGCACGTGAAAAGATTTAATTATAGGTTGGAACAGCGAGCAAAGCCAAAAAGCAGAATTGCGTCGGAAAAGCAACTTCAAGAAGCCGTACAAAACAAATTTTTTAAAATTGATCGTTGACCGGAGTCTGTCCGGATATTTATCTCTTCGCTTCCTTTGGATGAAGACACGGAATAAAACGACATCCAAGGTTCACATCGCATGCCTGGTCGATATCAGCATTATCTGGCTCAGGAAAATCGACAGTCGATTTCAAATGAGTCTTGCAATACAAACACCTTGACCTCATCGTATAGAGTAACGCGAAAACGAATAATTAACTAACAGCGTTTCTTCTGTGTGCCCATGATAGTCAGCGTATCTTTGCATCTAATGCAAGATTTAAAACATTACAAGGTGTAACCGGCTATTAATATCGTTCGTAAATGCAATGCAGTGCCAGTGTACAGAGATTGCATGTCGTGAGCAGAATCTTTTATCTCCACGCTCTGATAGAGCAAGCTCTGTTTTGCTCGGCGGAAGGCCGCTGCACGTATTGCATCGAAAATGCTGTCTTCAGCAAAACAGCATTTTTTAAAACAAATTTCGGGGGCAATAATACGCATTTGCTACTTACCAATCTGTTTTTTGCACGTATCACAGTAGTCTGGGTATAGTCTTTCAAAGCATTCCGTGCAATATGGTCTTCCCTCTTTCATAATGTAACGCTGCCCCCCTAGCACCTGGTCACACTCAATGCAACAGAAGTGCCTCATGTGCCACTGCCGCGACTCCGCTTCCGTGCATTCGTCCGCAAAGATAATCTATGCAAAAATTTTTAACTTGGAAACACTTCACATTTTAAATGGAAACACTTGAACCAAAACAGGTGATGCGGGTTAGCTTACGGCAAAAATAGCAAAACACTTTAAAGCCATGCTTTTGAGAATCGTCAAAAAATGAGCATGCACATTTTTCTGAAGTCTTGTAAGGGTCTCAGTGTTAAGTTTAAACCTGCCACTGCCGCGGCGTTTAGAGACCCAGCTTCACAGCTATTTGTCACAAATAAAAGGCAGCTTAATGATGGCACTTTTTAACTGCAACAATGTTTTAACGACAGGACAATTTATAACCATGAGTAAGTAAATTCGATTTCATATTTCGTTCTTCCAGCTTGATGGTGCAGTGGTTGAGATGCCCGCTGCGCAAACGTAAAAGCCATGTTCGAATCGCGGATGTGACGGAATTTCGAAAAATAGCTCGCCTCTGGGACTCAAAGACTGACAATACGGGTAGACTTCGTGTGGAAGAAATGACGATCGAGAGAATGGAACTGCCTACCCCTCTTCTCATGAGAGCAGTGGGCCCGTGGAAACGAGAGAATTAATCTTCCCATCAACAAAGCTCGGAATAGTGTAAGGATCTAACATTACCTTTGTTTCATTGTCCAGACTACACCTACCACTGAGCACTAGCCAGAACGTCAGCGTATACCATTCACAGAGTGAATATATAAAACTAGTCGAGTAGCACGGAGGAAATCCACCGTGGGGGTCACACACTACTTATACACAACTTAGCCGGAAAAAAAACGATGAACTGACCTCATCACAGGCTGAACAGCGCGGCTTCAATAATTCCGCATGATGGCGCCCGCAATACATATGTTTGTTTTGATAAAAATAAATGAGATCGACCAGGAGCTCTTGGCAAACGAAGCAGCGGAAACAGTTCGGATGCCAAAGCATTCCTGCTTTGGATTTTGCAGCAACTACACATACGTCGCCTCCATTTATCAATTTTTCACACTGAAAAACAAACAGGCTTACTGGCCGTGAAAAGGCAACGCAAGAAATCTTCTACTTTTGAACGCATTTAGTAAAATAATAGGCTAGCAAAATAGTACTGACAATATGTCGTAGTTTAGCAGTGCTCCTCAGCATACCAATTTTAGCTTGAATGTCAAATACCTTAGCACACAAGGATTGATCACCCAATGGCAGTATTCGAACTTCGCCTCGACCAAGGTTTTCTCGTTTTCTTCGCTCGCTGAATAATAGAAGTTCGCTTTTTTCTTCTTTAGACAGATCGTGGCAATAGCAAACCTACCGACAGAGATTAGCTTTATAAAATTATTGTTTAAAAATGACAAATCGTTTTGTCTTTTCAAGCGTATATTTCCACTTCCGTCGTGGATGACTACAGTTAGATAGTTTAGCAGTCACAAATTAGTGAAAAATGTTTAAAAAAGCAGCACCTCAGATGCCGTGTGTATTTTGAGCCCACCAATCACAAAGCTATCAAAGCGCAATTGATCCACGAACGGGCTTTTATCAATGCAAACCGAAAAAGGTTTCAGTGATAGCAGTGGCCACGCTTTTCTAAACGAGCTACAAAAAATCGCGCCTTTGCCTGGCTCAATGGGAAATGGTCCTTCTTTGTTCGAGTACGGATTTTGCTATATCCTTTTACCAACAAAGATTTTTATTGAGAAACAAAATGTAACAGCTGATGATAGGAGCCAGTAATTGCTTGTGACTCCATTTCACACTATCAATGATTCCAATTTTGCGTCCAACTGGGCAGCATCAAAACACTTGTCACAAGGCTTTAGAAATGAAAGTAACGTTTGTAAAATGTTACAAGGTGTAATAAAGTCGATAATTGAAAATCGAAAAGTGCTATTTTTCCACAAACACAATTGAAGCAACGTTGTAAAAGTAAGGAATTTAATAAATTTTTAATTAAAGCTTATTATGTCACTTTATAAACTTGCGAAATTAGCAAAAAGAAAACCATGCGCTCTTTTATGTTTTCCAAACTATACAAGTTACAACAAGTGCAACCAAAAAGGAGGTATGGGGGCCCCCTAAGATATGGCATCCCTTTGATATCGTTTCCAAAACATGCCAAAAGTCCCCAATTGCAACACAGGCAGAATTTCAATCCTGTCCTTTCTTTCTCTCCCTTTAAGAAAATCGTCCCAGCTTGTTTTGTAAACATAGCTAAAGCGCTGAATTCCAACATTTTACAAAGAGGAAGTTATAAATTTAATCGCATGTTGTCAACAAGCAGCAAAAAGTATGTAAACTCTTGCGTAAACATATATTTTTTAATTGTAGCTGTTGATGCTGTCAATAAACTTGGTATTTCAAATGTCCCACAGTAAAAAGTAAATTCACTAACGGATGGAGTCGTTAATAAAGGCCAAAAGATTAGATTTCAAAGAACTAGGCTGATCAATACAGCACAACCTGACGGCCAGTGAATTCAAATGCTGTTGTTGTAATTGCTTCGATTCAAAATTTGCCGCTCCAAATCATAAATGGGTGACACAGAATTGGCATCGATTCTTTTTGCGTTATTACATTTTAAATCCAATATAAACCTACTTAGAATTTTAATAAAGAAATAATATCCGAAAAAGTTTTAAAATGAAATTTTAAAAGAATTGTGTTACTCAGATTCAAATATACATATATGAAGTAATTTGGGAGTGAAAAATGTAAATAATATACATCCAGATTTTGGAGCGTTAACTAAAACTGGTTTTAACGCCAGCACATTTTTTAATCAAGACTGATTAAATTTTGCAGTTTCACATTTTATTCTTCACATTATTTCTTTCCACCACAAAATGCCTAGCAGGAGATGAATAGCAACAATTTGTTTGGTATTATTCCTACTGCCAGTTTTAGCGCGGAATTTGCGCAACTGTAGCAAAGTTGACACGCAAAAAACGCGTATTTTTATAAAACGGTGTAACTATTATAACAATAAAACTAAAGCTTTTAATTACGGTTGCAATTTGACAAGGATCTACGATTGCAGAGACAAAAAACGCTTACACACGATTGTTTATACTTAGCGGCTGTTGGTCATCCAATTGTAATAGGCGACAGGCGTGTTCCAAGTTGTCTAAAATTGCAGCCTGCTGTACTAAAATAAGTCTACTGCTGGTAATGATGCAAGCACGCAGCAATTTATTAACAAACACACGCGAAAACTTGATATCAAATGAATGCAGGCAAAAGCCTGGAATATTTAAGGAATGCTCACCTTATCTTCCAACACTGTGACACATAAAGTGCTAAACAAAAAGTATAGCAAATTGGCCCTTTTTACGCATGTTTAGTGGCTTTAACCACGCAATAAAAACACTCTCCTTCAAAAAATAAAATAATAGAAACAAATTTAAGCGAAAATAATTTTGACGCAACTGTCCTCGTGTGGCCTTTTGGATATGCATTTAGAAATAAAATTTTAAAATTCTAGTCTAAACAACATAAAATATTCAGTTTAAAAATTTAAATCTGACAGCAGCTGACGGGTGTTTAAAAGCCCTAAAAAAAGAAAATATATAAATTTTATTTTGATAAAGCACCTTTTCAAATGAAACCTGTATATCAAAGATCTTTAGCCTATATAGATAGGAGTTACAATTTACAAACTGATCAAAAACTAAGCCATAAAACCCACAAATAATATGGCTGTAATTGATGACAAATGCTTTACTTTCAAGTGCAGCACAACTATTAACTACTAGCTATTTCACAAGCAAATATCTTGGAAATGCATTTTCAAAGCTACAGAACCGTACATTAAAATTCTGCACGAGAACTCACCAGAATAATGCGTCAAACAAATTTTTCTAACAAGTACATAGCACTGTAAAAGTAATAAAACTTATCTTCAGCCAAAAAAGACCAGATCTGGGAGAAAACTGGGCGACAACTTTTACTTAATGTACGTGACAGATGTAAACATACAGTTAAGCTACACACAGACAACATAAGGTACTCAGACACCTCACCCTACCAGTGCGCATGATATAAATAAGATTTTACCATAGATCTTTCGCTCCCTCACCGTGTTCATGTAGAGGTAGCTGGGCTTATACTCTTGTCAAAATGAACAAACCTTTTTTTTTCTAAGGCAACCACTCTTTTCAGATGCTTGAGAACCATTTTTTGAAAGCCATTCTGTTTACCCCCTCCTGCCCTTTTCAGAAACAAGGCTCATTATGGCTTTTACTTCAGGTAGAGATAAGCATCCCTTAGGCTGAACCCGAACGCTAGATCGAAAATGCAAAATATAAATCACTCCATCATTAAAATGCCAAAGGCGACCACAAAGTTCATGACACCTGGGGCGGCTTCAAAAAGCATCACATGTTAACAAATTTTTCCGAATTCAAGAAATTGACGAGTGATTTCTAAAATTGGTGTTCTCAAAAAGGTGTTCTCCCAAACCAGTTTCGTTCAAAGCAAATAGCCCTCCCTCCTCCCCTCTAGAGAAGCCACTGCTAAACGGTAAACAATTTGCAAATAACTAATAGCAACGAAAGCAATCATATTTTTTCCAAAACAAAACCTAGCAGCATTAGTTGGAGATTTAGTGCTAATTAAAATAGTCTTATGCACTGTAGCAGCAAAAGATTGGTTGCTGGTTAGAAGAAAATAAGTCTAATGAAGTATTAAAAGTCTTAATGAGCTCAAATTAATTCTACCGTCGTCAACAAACAATACGCTTTTAACCATTTAAGATCCACCTGTTCGAGAGATATGACCAAAACAAATGAATTTTAAATGCATTACACTACAAAATGCAGACTTAACCGGTGTTCTACGTATAAAAATCGACATCAGAGCATAAAATGTGTGTCAAACACAATTGCCTGCCAAAATTTAAGCACACCTGGTACCTGCTCAGTTTAGTCACTACAAAATACTATGAGGCGCACAATACATTGGTACACTTTACGTGAAATCACAAAAGGCACCCTACATAAAACTAGTTCTTACCAACTAAGCCACTTAACGCGACAAGTAACAGCAATCACTTAGCTTCAAAAAAAAGCTGCTCCGCCAGATGCTTTTTTCAAGGCTACACCAAAACTTTGTATCACAAACAAATTATTATTCATGAAAGTAATTGCTTAATTGAGTAATTTACCCCTACCTCCTCTATGCGCATACCTCTTTTCCTCAACACATGCTTGGCTTTTAGCGAGGAAGATTTGTTGGTAGTTGCTACATGAACATCCACTATGTGACTTGAAATGAAAACGCACATTTTTGAAGTTTGATTTCACTTTCCTCTCAAAGTCTAATCGGCTTAGTACAAAGGCACAATAAACTTTGCTAAAGTGCTTAAATCAGACGAGGCAATTGCTTTGTCGCTCACACACCCGGTCGTTGACTATTTATGAATGTTTGTTGCCTGTTTTATGACAGCTTGTACAAGCTAACCACACTGCTAAGTCCAAGTTTTTTCAATGTAAACCTTACAACAGTGCGAACACATTAACTTGCCCATTTACGAGTTACAGCAGGGTAGTTAAAAGACAAAAACATTGCACAAAATGCCTTTGATTTACAAGCCCGCTTTCTAATATCTTGACAGTACTTTTGAAGACCTAATAACAACAATGAACCCAAAAGCATGTTGATGAGCAAGATTTAGCCGTAATGTTCCAACACCAAGCCAGGCGATCATAAAATCAGACGCTCTCGTTAGAAGCCCAAGTATCTCCTAAAACGCATAAATTATAGTCTTTGACTCTTTAAATCTTCTGAAAAAGCTTGTCAAACGCAGTTAATCTTTACCAAGTCAAGTCGGCGGGTAGCAGCTGATCTGTTTTACGACAAACAGCGCTTTCAGCTTGATTTTACGAGGCAGAAAAACTGAAATCTTATGTAAAACAATTTTGCTAAAGCGTTGACAGACAATTGGTTTTAACGTTGACCAAATAAAATAATATAGTTCACATCGTGGCAAAAGTTGTTTCACTTATAACATGTGAAAGTGCAGCAATTTAAAAGTGAAAAGAAGAAAGACGGTAAACTATCTCATCACCTCCCGATTGACCCACTTTTTAAAAGCTTTAATATCAAGCAAAACCGCTGCTTAGCAGAGACGAAAATTGGAAAGGGCAGATGTGAAATTTTAACCGAACAGCAGCTCAGGAACACTTATCTCCCCCGCTTCATGGCAATAAAGACTACTTGAAAAATTGAAGTAATATTTTTTCTCAGTTACGCTCCACGTTCTCTATACACCCTCAGGCCCTCTTTGTATAGCTCCAAAAAAGAAAAACTGCCGCTCAAAAAATCTGTTAGCTAAAAAGGGAGTTTCTGCATCGCTGAACTTAATGCAGTAGCAATGTGGAATAAGTAAAATTGATTTCAATAGACTACAGAGTAGTTATAATTGATCTCGGTAGTTGAGGTCAGAGTGTTCGATGTCATTAAGCGTCATAACTAATTAATTCAACATAAGATCACACTTTGTATAGCATTTTACGTATACCTCTGCAACAGTTGTTTCGCCCGAAAGCTCATCAGGAGTTTATTCATGGGAAAATTAGTTAAAAAAATAGATTAATAAAAGGATTTGGTGTAAGTTTCGAAGAACCAAATGTTTAAATTAAGCTAATTTATTTTTACGCAAAAAATCTCATCTACCTATTCAAAGAGAAAAATTTTGGTAAAGAGATACTTTTTTCTTTAAAGCCACAATAAACCGAGCCGTAGCTAACAAAAAGATTCCTCTCTGTTTGATTTGTTATACTGTAAAAAAAAGTATAACTTTCGCAATGAAAAATTCGATGTATTGTTTATCAGTTTTTACTGAACTTAAAAATGCCATAAAAGAACATTTTATTAAAGCCGTGACGTGAAAAATATCATAAACGAGCAAACGTTTAGCTTTAGGGCTTGGTGAAAACAGCTAATAGCTACTGGATTAACATAAAGTGGTTCGGGTGTGGGATCTATTTACTACATTTGACATGTTTAATGTGCACGTGATTTATGAGGATTTAAAGAAATGTATTGGGCCAATGAACCCAGCCAAATGGTTTAAAGTCAAGTCACTTTTAAATAAAGGAACCATTTAGTTTAAAGGCGTGTTTACTCAATCCAAATTATTCAATTCATTCTTTGTAAGTGTAGGGAATGTTAAACAAATTGTCGTTTTAAAGAGCAAAAACTATTTTTTCGTCTTTCAACAAAAATGATAGCAAAAAACCGCAACATATTTCAAAGGTATTAACAATATCAGAATCTTCTTAAACCGATTTCAAAGTTAATTCAAAAAAACATTCTTTACGCAAAATGGTAGCGCATATAGTTAGTATACGTAGTGCAATGTTGTAAAAGGTTGCAATTTTACTCATTATACCGTATATCACGGGGATTAAGACTAGCATATATAAATCACATCACACCCTTAAATACAGGATATAATTCACATCACCAAATGCACAATTTATGGAAGCATCAAAAAGTAGGCTGCAAAAGGATAAAATCAGCTCTCTTTTACTTTTCACGCCTCTCTATTCTCAGTAAAGCTCTACAAAAAATTGGAAAAGAAATTACAAAAATTTGCGTCAGAAAAAGTCGACCTTTTGACAAAGAAAATCAAAGTGGTTTCAGTTCCTAACAGACCGCAAAACTGCACCCGCCTTCTTTCACCAGAAAACACCAGGCGTCCATATCAGCAGTAAAAGCATTTTCAAGTCTGGCCAAAACAAAAATTGCATCGCATTCTGATCATCCACACAAAAACATAGATTTTTACTAGTCGTTATCACTACCAATAAGTACGATGCAAACAGCTCGCAGTACACTAAATACCTGGTCATCTTGTAAAGGTAACTGATGTACCAGTTGCCGGTCGCGGTACACTTCTCCATCACTGCGCTTTATGGGAACTTGGTTTGGAGGAAGGCAGCTGAAGTACAACTGAACCTAAAACATCGTGAAATATAAAGGCATTCATTTATTGTTAAGAAGTTTATTTATTTCATAGGGTCCTCTACCGCAATGACTGCGCTGGGGCCACAAATTTTTGGGTGTCGCGCTCAGGGAGGTAAAACTGTCATGGGCATGGTGTACATGGCATGGCCGTCGCCCAATCAAACTTTGTTTCGAATGGAGGGACCTCGAGTATGCTAGCTGGTACCCCCTCCAGAGTTAGTTATGCCACTTGATTAATAACTTAGATTTTTATAGAGTCAACCCATATTGAATCCCAAAAATCATTGCAACTACTCTTCCAATCCTTCAAAATATTTATTTAGAGCAGTACTTCTCAACCTTTTTCAGCTTGCTACACAATTTAAATGGAAATCGAGGAGCAAAACATCCCCGGCAATGCGCTCATCTCCATAAAAAGAATGATGTCCTTTAAAATAGAAACAAAAAGTCCCCAAAGAGCGTGTGGATCTTTGAAAAAGTCTTCAACAAAAATTAAGGAAATATAAAGCTCAGATGATATGGCATTCCTCAAAATTATTTACTGGCCATGCGTTGGTTTTAACAAAGATTTGTTTAATATCGGAAAACTGTAACACTTTCAAATGCATCGTGGCCATCCTGCAAGAACTTTGCGACCCATTGGTTGAGTAGTATTGCAAAACTGAAAAGCAATAGTCTAATTAGGTTTTATTGCAAGCACGCTTATTGGTTCTCATAATTTGCCCAAGCCCCTTTAACAAGTGTTTCCAAAGTGAATGCAGTCTATTTAAGTCATTTACTTATTCATAAAAAAATCAGATTTTCAGGATTATTGGTACCCGTGCATATGAGCCAAAAGTTTAGCCAATTCTGAACAATTCCATTTATAACCAAACTTTCCTGCCAGAACTATTATCGGATGGAGACTTCTTTAATCAGTTTATAGTTGCAGCAAGCTAATAGGTAAAAATAGATTTAGGATTATCACTTTAGCCTAGCGGTAATGACCTTTTTCTCCTTTTTAACGACAAATATAAAAACAAATAAAGTACAATGGAATAGAAAAAAGTTCATAGGTTTTCCGCTAAAAGATAAGCTCATTGTCGCCACAACAAGGCAATAAACAGAATAGCAGTTTAGGAATAAAATAAAATCGGACATAACGCTATCAGAGAAATCAATTTAAACAGGCTAAATAGAGACCTAAAAATTATTAAAAGCTGGTTGCGCGCTATCATGCGAGACACCCGAGAAAAACTGTAATACAAAAATGAACAATAATGACTAAAGCTGCATGTTACATAATACTCGCTATTCTTCAACACTTCAATAAAGATGTTAACAATCTTAATCGTACGTTATTAGCAATTTTGTCGTAGGCCAGCCGAACTAGGAACACAAATATATTACTCTTGCAAGAACCAGCAACTGTACACTAAAGTTGTAGAAAGTTGATACAAAAACTACGAAATTTTACTAATGCCAAATTCTCATATAACTGGAATAATAACAACTAAAAATTTAAACGCGAAACAGCAGCACCAACACTTGAAACAAAAACTAAAAAGCAGAGACGCTGAAATTTAAACGTGACAACATCTATAAATCCAGCCTACACAAATATGCATAAACAGGTAGTTAAAATCTCAATTATGATCATTTGACAAGCTACACGCAGCAATTCAATATCAAAAGCATATTTTTCTGCTATTCAAAGCAATTTTTTAAAATCAATTAAGTCATTTACCAGAATGGCCCCGGTAATCCTGCAAAAGTCACACAACGTTACCGGTCAATCTTCAGAGATTCAATATTTTTCTACTTTCCAAGTGACTTTAACATTAATCATTTAAAAAACTGTAAGGTACACCTACCTGATTCGGTGTTAGGTCAGAAGGCGTCCATAAATATTCTTTTATGTCGCCATTGTTTGCTTCTTCATCTGATTTTGAAGACTGATTTAACCTGGATTTGTGGCGTCGTGCAGGGCGGCTTCTAGATCGCTCGCTGTTGACGCCAACTCGTGAGCTCAGCGGCGCAAATTCGCTATTATTACCGACTGCATTCTGGACAATTTCGCTGTTTGGCAGCGAGGCATTTATTAACTGTTTCGTCGTTGCTATCATAGCAGTCAATTCCCTTTCAATTGTCGCACCACAAATAAAGTCACGATAATCAGAGTGAAGAATTAATCAGTCAGTAAATTAAATTAAAGATTTTAACAGCAATCTTGGAGATCCAGCAGTTACAAAACTAAAAATCAAGCTGCCAGAAATTCAAAGATAAATTTAAAAACCACATACGCTATGTCCACACAAACCAACGATATGCAATTCTGAAAAAAAGAAGATAAATTTCGACAATGTGCTGGTTGAACGCGCACCACTAAGGCTACCTTTGTTCTTTTGCCGTTCGGTGAGTTACGAAAAATTTCTTCTCAGCATTTCAAGTGATACAAACTGGGAAATAAAATATTATCCACGTAAAAACACAACTCTTCATAAAAATTCTATCACTTAAATCCATTCTGTGGCTGTAGCAGCATTTCAATCCTTCTTTATTTCTGTTCTGCCGCTTCAGCGACAAATCGCCAACTGGAGCAGATTTGCTTTTTTTCTTTTTCGCACCACTTTTTCTAATCCAAAACTTGGCTGCAAGGGACTGGGCAAAAACGATCAGTCAAGACCAAGCGAAGCACACTTTGGTGCAATTAATCAAAGAGGGTGACATGCAGCGACGAGGAAGAACGCTACGAGAATGAACAAGTAAACAAACTTTTCTCTCTCACGCACGGTTTCAAAAGTGATTTAATTCCCATCTACTTACACTAAGCGCCCGGAAAGACACAAATATGACGATTCAAACCACTTCAAGTGATGCAGAGATATCATTACCTTCAAACTCCATTCCTCAACTTCTTAGTGAAAAAGGCTTTACTTTTTAAGCAATTGCTTTTTCCGAAGCTTAAAACATTATCAAAAAATTTTTAATAGCTTTAATATCGTCGGTATTACCAATTAGGCTGCAAAACAATTTTGGCCAATGGCCATTGCTCTACTTTCTCAGCAGTCAAGCCCGGAAATAAAGTGTTCTTTTTTTAAGACGTTTTTTGCTCTTCAACATCTTTTTAATTTGGTCTAAAATTTTTCAAGTTCTGTCTAAAACACATTTAGCAAAGTTGTTCCGGTTGTGTCCTCTTAAATCAACAAGACAAAATACAAAGTACAAAAATCCATGGGCAAACAACAAATTTCACCTAATTCCATATTAGGACATGACTCACAAAGTCTCGATGTTTTTAAGTCCACCCACTTCGTGTGAGGTAGAATGAAAGTTTAATTCGCAGGAGTCACTTTCGTCACTAACGAATCAAGAAAAAGCAATTTCGAAAAATTATAAATCTGTCCTCAAAGCTTCCAACTATTTTTTTATTTACAGCATTCGATGGATATTGACTTCGTAATAAAATCAAATTTGAAGTTAATATGTATGCAGCGTGGAGCAAGGTAAAATAAATTGTAAGGTTCTGTGAAATTACTGTTTCCACCGGAAGTATTACATTATTATTATTATTATTATTATTAGCCATCCACGTGTGGTTCACAGTCGGTAGGCCTGGCTTCAACTCCTTTTTTCTTGTTATGCGTAAGGCTTTGAAAACACTATTCGCTGATCCCTGCTTGGTGCTCCGCTGTAGCAGCAATGTAAAAAAATTGACAAATCCTAAGGATCCTAAGGTCGTACCCACCGTCAAATACGTAGGCAAAAAGTTAGGATAAATTAGGTGGATGATGGTCTTTTAGAAATATCGCACCTTGCTTCACCAACTATGGATCCGTCCGCGGTAAACATTAATATAGGCTGTTCAACCGCGCAAATTCTGCTCTGTCATGTTTAAGAAAACTTTTCTGGCCTTATTACCAGTTGATGATAAAAAACGCCAAAACAATGCGACAAGTTTCATTCGAAGACCTTGCTAAGCTTGCAATTGAACTAGGACAGTAAAGAGCGTGCAATGGTATAAACATAGCGTATTTCTGAATACCAATAGTACACCCAGCAGCGACAGTGTGAAGGGGCTGCTGCGGTTAAGAAAATTTTAGAGGGTACTTCTTTAACAGCTAGTCTTTAAATTATGGTTATCTCTGAAAGATAGCATTTTAAAATTTTGAATGACATTTTTCAGGTGATTCTGAGTGTCACGTGCTCTAGTGACGCTGCATGTATATAAAGCCTACGTAGCACAAACTTTCAACAAACGCACATTCGTACCCTTAAAAGCTACCAATACAATTGGGCAAGCCTATGTGAAAAAAATATCTATTATTTACAACTGCCTACAATCTTGTTGATTTCCGTATATTAGCCTGATTTATCATGACTTTAAGCAACAGTTTTATTAAAGTACGTTGCAATAAATTAAGAGAAATGCCAAAGAGCACAAAATTAAAATGCACCTTGGCTGGTAAGACTGAAAAAACGATAAATAAGGTTTGTGCCTTCCAACGTCTTAAAACTTGATAGATTGTGGCAATGTAAACTGGAAAAGAGCTTGCTATTTGCTCATGTTTCAAATGCCTAGGATTAATGGCGATAAAACGAAATCATTATTGAATTAAGAATAAACAGCGCTGTGGCGGGTGACACGGCAAAAAAGTAAGCCAAGATAATCTTCCGGTATGCTACCAATAGTTTGCCAGAAAACCTAGTTTAAAACTTATCAATCAAACCGTTAATACGGAAAGCTTACCGGTGCGTTGTTGCTTAATTATTGCCATTGATATTCAACAGATCTGTGGCAGTTAAAAAGCACTTGAAAGAGCTTAAAAGCTGTTTACGCGTAGAATTAATGGCATACCTTCAGCTTTTAAGGTTGAATCTCGACCATGTTTCCGTGTCATCTTGAAAAAAATCACCTAAAATGGTTTTGTTTATCAAATTAAGCAGTGTTACAATAAAAAAATTGCCGGCTAGCTGCATCCGCAAGCCCAGACATTTCAAACTTTGCGCTTTTTTCTAATATTTTTATTAGTGTTTGGTTGCTTTAATTACAGGTTTGATTGAAAACATGTAAAAAAAGCTCCTGTAATAGATTTAAGTCAGAAATTCTTTTCCTTTTTTAATGTGGTAGTGCTACAGATATTCAGCTATCATAAACATCAAGGCTGTTAAAACAGCATATAAACATCAAGATTGTTGAATCACCACGTTGGCTGTATCATTTTCAAAGTTATCAATTGCTGGCCTTTTGGGGATTGACTCATTTTTCAAGCTGATACTTTATGAAAGCTATTTTGTATTTAATTTAATAAACCACGAACTTAAGGCTATATACAGTATATAGTACAATGGATTAAGCGATGACTAACATATTATCGACCATTTGTTAGTAAACAAAGAAAATAAAATTCTTAGCACGTAATCGAATTTCCTAATTCTTTGGAAAAAATTCTTTCAAGGCTTCAAGACCAAAAACAATGACAACCATCGATTGTTGAGCGCGGTGAACAGAGCCGGGGTAACCCCAGTCGTGCTCCTTATTTATCTCCTTTATAATAGGTCCTAATTGTAAATGTGAGCTACACCTGAATAAATTTCCGGTTTGTAAGGTATTTTCTTAAAAAATTCCCCTGTTAAGGGTCCTTTTTTATCACAAACCTTGCGAGATATGCCGCACTTCAGAGTGAGAGGAACCGTTTGCCCCTGGCTACATTTCTCAAGATTTATCTTTTTTCGGAAAAAAAACTTCTCAGCATATTCGACTTTTGTATCTCTCTGCTAGAAGCTGATCCTTTTTTCAATGGAAGAAAATAGGCTCCTTAGCGGAAGCATCCGGAGCCTTTCAGCTCTTCTACGTCGCAAACATATGGGTTTCATGAAGATCTAAGCGATTCGGAGGAAAATCACATAAATTGCAAAAATTGATACGTAGCTCTAAGAAAAAGGTTAAATGCAGCATGCAAGGCAGGTAAGGAAGAACAGGAAATGAAATTCCCAACATTTGACTGGACGTGATTATTTTAAAGGATGGAATAAAAGTTGGCATTTTGGCTTTAAATTTCTTTCAATGAAATGCAATAGTTGTGCTGCAGCAGATGGCGACGTCATTTGGCCTATGTTACGCGTTGTGATGAAATAAAGAACGAAAAATTGGTGTTAGGCTCTGTAGTGATGAGTTAAGAGCTGGAGATTAATAACCACAACGGTGTGTCAAAACGTGTAACCTTCGTGTGAGGCGTGAAACTATAATCTTCTGCGAGCCTATAATTCAATCGAGAGCAGGTTGGCTAACAGCTGATAATTTAATATCGTTAAGTGTAAGCCTCAATACGTCTGAAAATAAACTAACATTGTAATACCTTAAAAGTAGGTCGAAACGCTATCACTTTAGGCCTAGACCATAGACGTGGCTAAAGGAGTCTATGAGTCCCACTAAATTTTTTTAATCTGATCAAGAAATGAACGTGTTTTGGGCCGAATATAGAAAAATAGTCTCGTTCATAAAATTGACCTCCCATAAAATTACTCTTCTAAAAAGTTGATCTCTAAAAATAGTTATCCAGCAAATTTCAAATTTTTAGCTCCCAAAAAAGATTTCCTCTTTGGTACGCCACTGATCTAAACTTGGTAGGCCTATTTATTCATAACCAGACTGGAGGCCATTTTAAGGTACTGTTAATAGATCTTTTGTCTTATGGTTCAAGTCTCAAATAAGCAGCATCTATACACACAAGGGTCTTGACTCTAGAATATACAATTTTTAGCCTATAGAATAGTAAAAAAACCTTGCAGCTTTCTGCACAGCAGCGAGTAAGGTCAACATATAAGTTGCACTGGAGTTGAAAGCATCACTGACATGCACGTGAAAGTGGTTTGCACGAGTATGGTATAGTAAGGAAGTTTAGTTTGTAGAGTTTCGAAACGTATATTGATACCAATTAGTTAATTATAGACATGAAAATATTTCGCCTATTTTTGAATCTGATCATTGACCTCATCTATCAGCTTAGTGCAAATTTTTTTCTACGAAAGAAGTTTAACAAATAGTTTCAACCTTTAAGGCAATTAATTTTGTCTTTAATTAAAAGCCATTTTACTATACAGAGAGGCAACAAATCAGAATTTTGAAGCTTTCAGCATATTCTATCCGAATAAGGTGGATGCATCCTCTCAACAGCCTTTCCAAGTCTCGCTTTCATGATCTTATTTGCATATTTTCGTTTCTATAAAAATTTTATTACGAAAATTGGACTTTAAAAAACTTTCTCCTCTCAAAAAAGATCTTAATTACGTAATTCTAGACTTTGAAACTTTTGATCTCTAAAAATAGTCTCTACCTTCAATTTATACTTTTGCTCCACCCTCCACACACACACACACACACACACACACACACACACACACACACACACACACACACACACACACACACACACACACACACACACACACACACACACACACACACACACACACACACACACACACACACACACACACACACACACATACACACACACACACACACACACACATAGATCGTCGTTTAATTATCTTTTTTAACACCTTGAAGCTAGTTATTTTGTGCAACCCAACTGCAAAAAGAGGACAATTTTCATGCTGTTTTAGGATTTTGCGAGCCAAACCAACTTAAAAAACATTCTAATGAAAGAATGTTCATTATTGCCAATTTCAACAACACACAACAAAAATTGCAATGTCTTCTAGGAAATTGATAACAAATTTGCAGACACAAGCACTAGCTATCAAGTCGCACCCAACCGTCTTAAATAAGCTATGGTTTTCAATACCATAAATATTTCAAACTTACATACATCACTGATGCATTTATTTACATCACACAACCATCAGTGGTATTTATGCTCTCGCAAAAATGTTATTTCTATCGAGCATGTAATCTTTATTTAACATATCATTCCCAGTGGAGAATTTATACACAAATTTTGTGGGGCCACAGCCTGAAGTAAGCTCAATTATATTATCAAGCGATATTATTATTTAAGCAAGCCAAAACTAGTTGAGGGGGCCACAACATTAAGAAAGAAAATTTTTATAAAGATGGGTATTTTGGTCATTTTGGTCGGCAAAGCAAAGTGATGATTTCTTTTTTGAAGATCAATTTTTGTAATTTCAAATATCAATTCAAAAATGACTTTTCTTGCTTTAGTCAAAACTTTACGGGAAAGAGCATCGCTTTTTCTTCTCCCCCTCTTTAAATACGCCGGAAGCATTCGATTTACCTGCCCTCTAACGAACCCATTCCCAGCTGTTATCCAGACTTTTTCTGAATTCGCAAGCTACAACATATAGTCTTTGATGTCAAGAAGGAGGGTTTGAATTTCAGTGTTCAAAAAGTCCTAGTGATATTGATTGCAATTGCGAATTCAAAAAAGAGCAAACAAGACCGTTTTGAAGCCCTGTAGAGATGAAATTAACAAGACATAGGAGGATGAATTGCTCCTTAAAAATGGCTGAGGCCAATTGTCGAGATTCAACGTTTTCTATTTAATTGACGCAGCAAAGTAACCAACAGTTACAGCGTGCGAATATTGTTGTGTTGACAACGGTTGTCGCTGTTAAGCACAGCATCTAAGTGATTAAAACCCATGCACTGGGTAGGATACATTAAACTTTAAAGGGTTCTGTTCCTGAAACTGATTTGAGGCGAAACCATCTACACAAAATGTCGTTTTTATGCAGAATTTTGTAAAAATATATTTTGATGTGCTTCATACATACCCTAAGCCCAGTTTTTCGTTTAGGATATCGCATGGACAGTATTTTTAAGAGTTCTGAGACTTGATCTGTCGCGTCGTTATTCTCAAAACTTGCTTGTTATCGCTTTTGATACCTCTAATGCAGCTCTACGCTCAAAATCGAAAAAAATAGTGTACAAACACTAGCATTCATCAAACAAAATTAAACCCAAGGCAAAATATAAACTTTAAATCCATTAAAATGTCAAAGATAAAAGCTGGAGGCAGACCATTAAAGACCAAGTAAAGACCACACAATTAGTAACCTTGATCTTCCCATAAGTTTTCAAAATGGCGGTATGTTTAAAGAGACCGTTTTTTGTTTAATCTCATTTTCTTTATGTGATACTATTGGCAAACTTTTGTGTGTGTGTTTAGCCGCATGGCTCAAATTATCAAATAAATAAACATTTTTTACGTTCTTTGACACGAATAAACATGTCGCCGCTTTTTTGTTTAGTGTTTGTTTGTCCCTATAAAAAATCATAAAACCAAATGCGCCTCAGATACGGCTTGAAAGGAAGCCATGTTTCATGTTTCTACGCCACGCAACTCAAAACGTCATTATGACGTAATCGAGCCATTAAAATGATTTGCAGCCCAAAGCAAAACTGAGGCCAGTCTGTAAAGATCAAAGCATTAAGACCGACCACTACATTGCTAACCTTAAAACAGAACAGTTTTTAGAACAAATGATATCTGTGAGAACGGTTGCGCTGCCATTGTCATTGTTTACAAACTTGCATGTTATGTAAACATGACCTCAAAAACAAGATTTTCGTTTTACTTTGGCATCACACTGGAAAAAAACTGTCTGAAAAAAAATGTAACGTCGCGACTGAATAAGTCAGTGACAAGAAAACATGTTCAAAATTCAAGTGAAAAAACGTAATAGCTGACATTTGTAAAAATTGACTCAGCAAAGTCATACTTTTATAATGTTTGCATCTGCCTTAGACAGCAACAATGTTCCGTATTCTTTAGATGTACTTTAATTAAGGCTTTCGGAACTACACGCAGTACAATGTTATTAGTGCTTAGAAAAAGAGAACTCATGCCAATATCAACTCCTTTTCGTACAAAAACATGATGCAAATCAAAAAAATATAAAAGTAAAAATGTCAAAAAGTTATGGTCCAAAACCTAATTACTAGAAAGTTTAAAGCCAACCACTTTAACCAGTAAGCCAGTTGCCAAAGGGAAGGCAAGTAAAAGAGAAAGAAAAATGTGAAACAAACATTCTTGAAAAACTTTCATTCCTCTATAACTTGGTCAAACTACTTTTTTTCAGAGAATTCCTTCCTACCTTTTACCCATGTCAAAATATCGTCTGTACCAATCCCAAGTATGTTCGGTGACCTTTTATTAAAGGTTCCTTCTAGTTGGGCCATATCGATTTAATTTCAAAGGTCATAAAGTTGACTCAACCGTAATTCTTTGAGTCCACTACCTGGCTAGGAGATCAAATTGGCTATGGTGCTGCCGACGTAGTAACCCATAAACTCTTTGTTTAGAGCCAACGAAAGATTTAAATGACTTACGAATTCTTCTGGAAACGTTTGCCAGGTAGTTTGAGTTTTGTTTGACCTGAATTTCAATCTAAACATCTCATTTAAACTTCTGTCACACGGTGAAACGATTTGTAAACGCGGTTTTGAAGGGTAATGTGATGAATTGACAATCCAGGCCTCCTTGTCTTATCCGTGGGTGGCTCAAGATCGCATCGTTTAATCTGGCGACAATGTGGTCGAAATAAATGGACTTTTAACAATGATAGCAATGGATGTAGCTTTCAGTTTGCCTTTAAACGTTCTGCAAATGTTTAACTGTGATTTTCCAAGCATTGTTCTCAACAAATAATGTTCATCACTACAAAAGATCGGACGATTTCTCATTCAGCTCGACGAGATTACAAAAAAGTAAATATTACAAAGAAAATACAAAGCACTGCTGTCACGCAAAGGTTTTAAAGTTGCATCTGCTAGGCGGCTGCTAGGAGAAATTTTACAATGAGGCAGGGCTAATTACACCACAGGGTTATATTTTGTGGCAAATCTTAGATTGCATCTTAAAAGACTTTTGTTCATATTTGAAGAAAACTTACACGGCAGAAGGAGGATTCCGCTTTTTATCTTTCTGCGGTAGCGCTGGCCTGTTTATAATTGTTGTTTCAGCACTTTGCGTCCATAGCAAAGTGCTGGAAACTCTGATGCAGATATGAACACAAAGTTGTTTTAAGTGCAATCGTAAAAGCTTCCTGTGATCGAAAAATGAATGTATAAAGAAGCCCCAGGGGTGTGCAATGTAACTTTTAGCCTGTGTCCATAAATTGATCTTTCTTAAGAAAGGTGCTTAGCGCAAAAACTCCGTCCCGCTGTCCTAACCGGTTGAGAAAGATTAAGTGAATTTGACCAAGATTATGATTCGCCTGCGCTAAAGTTTGCACACCCCTGACTTAAGCTATTAACAGCAGCGAATGTTTAAGGTCATCGACACGTAGTTTGCATTGTTTGTGATTATACCTCGAAAACAAGCAATAAAAGCCTCGTATAATTTCCTAACGACATTTACGGCTCGCTGTTTCTTGTTTAATCTAAGCAAAATCGTTTTGCAAATTTTACAGGCAGCAAACTTGATAAGCAAGGCTTGCCGCAGTAAATTTAAGTAGCCAAGCTCACAAGACCTGTACAATTGCTTTAGAGCCTACACGCAGCCTATTTCGAAATTTCACGATGGGTTGAAGCAGTGGTTCTCAAACTTTCATGAACCGTGACCCCCCTTCCAAAGACTGTCAACACTTGTGGCCCCCTGCTCTTCAATAAAAATACCTAATTTTGTTTTCAGCGGGTTTCCATCAGTTATTTTATTCGCCACGTGTAATAATGAAAAGTCAACAAACGAAAGTAAAAGAATAAATGCATTACAGTTAAAGAATTAAACAAATCACACTCAATTTATCTTAAATTAACATAGTCAATGCGAAGCGTGTTCTTGTATTCACCTGTGGAGACCTTTAATATTCGGCTCTGCCTTGGACTGAGCAAGGCGAATACTAGTGAAGGCCTTTGCTCGTGGCCCCCGGAGAACCACTCCGTGGCCCCCAAGGGGGACCGAGGGTCCCATTTGAGAAACCCTAGGTTAGAGTGACAGCTTCAACAATACGAGAGAGAGACAGGTGCTATCTTACAAAACTACCATCCGGTAATATTGGGTTAAAATTTAAAGTAGTTAAATGGTTAGGGACAGATATGCAGCCACAAAATGTTATAGCGCTTTGAACTAAATTTATTTTTACTTGCTATGCTGATGTCATCACATGTCAGCACTGTCGCAAGTCTTCAAGGGAGCGATAATCTTTCTCAGCTCCCATGCTACGTCACTGGGTAGGGGACAGTTTCACTTGATTGAAAAAGTCTCAAAAATAACTCGTTGCGCACATGCAAATCTTAGCACTGAGTGAAGTGCTTTTACATTTTCAAAAATGCATGGTCATATTTAGAGGGTGAGAGATGAGGGTCAACTATTTTTTTTTCCTCGAAATTTTGCTTTTATCGAAAATTTTTACCAGTCATTCCTTCCATCGAGTAATCCCCAACTCTAAAGTCATTTCAGCCACCGGTACTGCTGTTTTGTGGGGAATAGAGTGTTACTTCCTTAAACTTAAGCCTTAGATTAGGTTGCTTTAATAGTCATTATTGGGCAATAGTTGAATGTAAAGCATTTCAAGTGTGTTCTGATAAACGATTTAAGATGATTAATAATGCTCTAAATATAATTATTGATAACCTATTAAAAAGCTTGTTAAGCATTTAAATAACAATCACACTATTTATTGTAAAGTGATGTTATTTCACAGTATTTTCCACTTTAGTCAATGATTTTCAAAGTAGCTCGCACAAGAGCCTTACATAACTATACAACGTTGCATTGTTATTTACAATCGCTATGTTCAGAACTATCGTCTCACAATATGTAAAATATGGTGCAGTTTATGGGCACTCTCTAATTACTACGGTTTTTTTTAAATCAGGGTATTATTTTTATTTCATCGTCTTCTTACTTCGATTTTCTCGATTAGGAGTCGCCACAGCAGATCAGTTCTCTCCACTTCGGTCTACCTTTAGTGTCTTCCTGTTGATTTTATTCTATCATGGCTGAGTCAATTTGCTATCTGTTTTGTTTTCCACATCAGTATTTCCATTGCTGATCGCCATCCTGGAAATCTGTGAAAATTGTGTTTCAATCCGTGCTTTGATTCGACAAAGAATAAAACCCAGGTCTACAAACTGAGAAGCAGACGCTAAAATTACTACTCCACGGCGCCTTAAGGACTACTGCTTTTCAATGGCCAACCCCAAGGCTTACAGTATCTTTTTGTCTTATGTAGTTGTCAATTGTGATGTCACCAATGCCTTTGTGTTTTTATTGTGTAATGTTTGCAGTGACATCACAGCTGTTTTAAGCAAAAAGCTCGGTCATAAAATTGACAATCAAAACAAAGTAGTGGCCACTGCCCTCAACACGTAACGAAAAATATAAGCTGTACGGTAATTGGCATAATTTTTCGAAGATTTTTAAACTAAAGTTGCCTCATTTTGGGCGCCTGCTGATTTTGAAACAAAGCAAGCTCAGATGAAGACGTGGTTCAATGCTGGACCGCGTTGCTACACAAATCACGACAATCAAAGCATTTGAATGATTAATGTATTGAATGTATCTTTGCTGAGCTGTTATTCCTTGCCTTCATTAGCCTACCCAAGGTTTTTAAGGATGGCAGGGGAGAACTGTTCACCCAATAAAGTTATTTAAAGGTCACCGTCTATGTTTGGCCAGAAATGGTGATTTTCGGGGCAAAATTATGATGCAGACCTTTATTTACTCACCATCGTGAATTTAGATAATGTTTGTGGTTGTTTCTGAGGCCAAAGAAGGCAGGGGTGGTTTGCCAACTTCTTACAAGCAGTGCGTAAAATTCAAGCAATAACCAGCGGTCAGTCTGAGCGAGAAAATTTTATTGGAGGAGACAGTTTTCATGGGTCTATGGTCGCTGTCGGGTACCCGCCGGTATGGTGGATGAACTGCAACACAAAAAACTTTCACTGTTTATCTCAAGCAGGGGTTCACGACCTTTTCACTGTGGGAGATCGCATCACAAACTCAACTTCACACCATGGCCACCATGATTCAAACGGAGATTTTGTTTGTGAAAGTGTAATACTTTCTGATCCGCATCAAACTTTACGTTCAAATTGAGGGTTTTTCGTATAAAAGTAAAGACCTTTATTTTCTTTAGTCTGAGTTTAAATTAACTGTCAGCATATTTAAAGAGTTGACTCATTGGTTTTTCTTGGGTCAAGAGTTTCAAATTGCAAAAGTGAGTTTAATCTATCACAGGTGGGTTTAACCTTAGTCGGCGAACATGATGGATCAGCAAAACTTCATTTTGACAAACACCAAACGTTTCAAATGTGACATGATGTTTCAATTATTTTAGCAATGTCTTGATACAAAAGTAATGTCCTTACATCAAATATTCTTTTAATTTTAGACTTTATAAGTCTTCTAATCTTAATCAAAGAGATCATGAAACAAAATAATCCACGAGATAATCAGTCAAACATTAAACAAGCAACCTACTGCGACTAGTTTGCAGCAAGCTATGGCTCCACACTTATTAGTTTGAAATCGTTTGTTTAAAAATTCGGTGCAACAGCTTTGCAGCATAGCTCATTGTGATTTGGGCGTGGTTCTTACCTTTTTCTACTTTCCCACATTTATTGAATACCATCTGTGCTCTCGATGTCCACCTGGCCGCGTGGAAAGACGTACAATAGAGTTCGGAATACTTGAAAAACTCGTCCAAACTCCGTGTTTTAATTCTAAAAGCTGGCCCGAAGTTCTTGAAAACGAGCTTGACCAGACTTAACTGGGTAAGACTCGTCCGTCTTCAACTAGAGCTGGACTGTTGCTGTCTTGAATGCATGCACAAATGAGGTCTTTCTCCTTCACTAATTTGCTAGTGTGGCCAGGCTGTGCAGACCGCAGGGCGCAGACTATATAATTTTAACGTGTCCCATACATTGAGCACCAACGGGGTCGTAAGATCTGACGGTCTTGAATGAAGTTACAAGAAACTAGCCCAACAACTCCAAGGCCAGTTTCTTATCTGCGCACAACCTGGGGCGGTAAAAGAATAAACTCTAGGCCCCAGGCTGGCGGATACAATTCCAGTCGTCGACAACGAGAAACCTTTTGGCGATCAAATTTACTAGATTTTCTATGAACGCTCTTAGTTGTTACCAAACTTGTTTGTGACGTAACTGATAAATTATTTGTAGAATATGGTCGACGAGAGTAGAATAAAGAAAGGCGAGCGACTCTCATCAATAAAATTTGCTCCAGGTTGAGAATTGGCATGCTAAGGCCTTAACGCAATTACAAAGAGGCCAGTTAAATGGCTATGTAGATCCTACGCTGTTCTGTCTCGGAAAAAGAACCTTCACGATAGTTTTGTCAACTTTGGTTGCAGGATTTTTTGCATAAACATGGCAGAAATGATAAATCTGCAATTGATTGTAATACCAATTGTTCTGCATTTAGCTACCGCTGATTATAGCAGCATTTCTAAGCCTTTTTACCACGACCCATAATCGTTTGAAAACACCATTTGTTCCACTATAACACGGGCGCACAACTTTCTGCCGTAGGTGATAAGTTGTACAACCGTGTTGATATATTTGAAGTTTTCCCCCAAGAATAGAAGAGTTTACCTTTACAAAATCAAGAAGTTTTGCATTTAAAAGATGATCTCCAAAACAAAGTCTTTACCAGCCATAAGCTAAAATATCCTCCATTTGACCCGCTGGCTGCTGTAAATTGAAATGAAATCTGCACGTAGCCTCCCACACTACAGTGAAAATTCTGTTCATCCCTGACCTATAAAGTATTGGAATTTAACCTTTGTCAAGTAGGAAGATCATGTTTAGTTATTTATTATTTTTAGGACTAACCTTTTCAAAGTCATTGTTTGCCCGTTTTCAACCTAAAGATCTTCTTAATCGAGATCAACTTATAGAAACTGATTTTTGTACACGCAAAATAAATTCGCTCCACACAGTTTGAGAAGCCTTGAGTTAAATAGTAAAGGTAAATGGTCACGACAATATTTGAAATTAGTTTGGAGAGATGAGAAAGTTCGACCTGATGGAGGGAAAAGTTGTCGAAACACGTCATCTGTTTTAAAAAAGTTCTTATTAAAAAGAAAGCAAGGTTTTTGCAAATGTCTGGGGAGAGAATCTCCGCTAAACACGTCCTGGTGTATCAGTATACTCATTGAAGCGTGGCATTGCAACCAAGACCTACAAAAGCATTTTTTGAAATTTTTTCTGTTGAAACATCAACTTTATATCACCGCACAATCGTGCGTTTGCAGTAGTCTCTACCAATGATGTGGTAAACAATCAATGCTAACATTTCTGCTTGCATTAGAGACAACAGGCAATAGCTGATTAAAATGCTATTACATGAGTCCTGCTAAAAGCAACGGTAAACTGCAAATACGCTTCATTGTTTGTTCATTCTTAATTATCTCAATAGGGCTGTTCCGTTCATAAATTGCATTTGAATAAAAGTAGAGAAGACCACTGTCAGATCACAATTAAAAAGTTGTCAGTTTAAAACCAACAAAAAATCGACAAAAGGAACACTGGAGCATGGGCGTAGCCTCCCATCCCTCCGAAAGATTTACCAAAAAACTGCTTTTAACAGAATTTCTAAATTTCTTTGAAAAAGGTGTAACTTTAGCTTTGTCTTGGCAAATAGTTTGCATCAAAATTCGTGTAATAATTGTGATCCTTTACACAATCTTTAGAGTTTTTAAAAAAGATTATTTCCAAAAGTGATCTGGATCGTGCATAAAAATTTGCCTTCTGCCCAAACATATTTGGCTTGCTCCAGCATAAATGATGAAGAATTCAAGCACCCTCAAAATTATTTCAGCCACTGTCGAAATATCTACGTGTTGTGATTCAATTCTCATCCAAGAAGCTAAATGGCCAGCAACATAAATCTCCCTACGATCGTGATGCAAAGTTACGATGGACTGCAAATGTAAAAAGGCCTTCATGCTTTCAATTTCGGCCCCTTCAACTAAAATAGTTGCCTCTCCATTGTGTAAAGTTGCTTTTTACAGCAAAGCAATTTTGCCTCACGCTGCGTATGAGTTCATGCTCTGTTTGCGAGTCTTCAGTTACACTGGACCACCATGACAGGTAAACTGCACGGCTCTGCCATCTGCCTAATATGTAAAAATGATGGCATTCGGTTAAGTGGCATGCTCAAGGAAACGACTAGTGAAATCGCCGGCTTGTTCTCCACGCTATTCCTTTTGTGTTGAGTGCCAAACAGGGAATACCAAGCAATGAATACGATTTACATAGTTTTGCGGTATCACTCCACAAGGAAAATGAACCCTAGGTCTACCGACTGCGAAGCGGACGCTTTAACCACTACGCCACGCGGTGGCCCGGTTTAACAGAAGACTCGCAAACAGAGCGCGAGCTCATACGCAGCGTGCGTAGTTTAACTCATTACTAAGGTGGCAGTTCGTGACAGAGCACGCGATATCGATTTTCAAAAACATACTTCTTTAAACAAACGCTTTGAATCAACTTTTTGTGTCCGTGTTGGCATACTTCCTAAATTAAAAAACGGGTTTAAAATACTGTATACTTATTTTGAACAAAAAAATGGGAAACAGTGTTGTAGAAACTTTGTGAGATTTTAATCTCAATCCCCTCAAAAATTCATCTTCGTGCGTGGTCAAGATAACTACACGCTTCGATTTAAAATTGGTTCGAGTAAATTTTGATTTGTTCCGAAGCAAAGATATTTAGCAGACAGATGTTTCTGATAAGAAAGTAGAGTATGAATAGTATCTTTGCGCTTCTATTTTTTGGTCAATCTGTCAGGTTTAATAATTGTCGAGATTTTCCAGTATCTCAAGAAGTCGAGTTTCTCAATATTAATCAACATTTTTTCTTCCATTAACTTTTTAATGTCCCAAGCTTTGGACAAAATAAAATTAAACGATCCAGACCACCCACAACTAAATCATTCGGACTTCTGTTTTGTATGCTCCATGTCTCCGAAATTCTGTTTTAACAATTGGCTTCTTTTCAAAGAACGCAGTACTTTATGAACGCAGTACTTCTTAGCTTTCTTGCGTTTACAGTGTCTCAAGTTCCTCATTAAGTGTTTACTTACAGAAAGGTAAGGAATCAACTAGACGAAGGCCTACTTTTTGGGTACATTTTTTGTTTTTGTGCTGTTTTGCCAGATTTGTCCAAAAACATTAAATTGTTTTGTACGCTGACTGGTTTGACCAAAAGGTGAGTTAAAGACACAAGTGCTAAAGGCTGTTGCATTAGAATTAGATGTGCGCAGTATAGGACATGATATAAGCTCCTTCGCGGCTACTCGTGATATTGATTGATGCTGAACGAACGGACGAGTCGATCCCATAAGTCTTGCTTATTCGTAAATTTATTTCAATCCACTTGGAGTGCATGTGAGCCAGGCCAACAAAGTGTGCTTTACTCATAAGGAGGTGTTTTGAAAATGCTAGAACTCCTTTGGCAAGCTTTGTGCAAAATTTCTGAAACAGAAAGATTTATAAAATACACTAACTGCACGTACAAGAAAACGTTTCATAATGCTATATTTTGAAAAAAGCGAGTGAATTAGCAACATACTTCTCTTTGCACCACGACGCCCAATCGAAAGGCGAGACAAATAAGTAAGGTTTTACCTCGAAATGCGTGTGGTTGAAAACTTCTTTCAGAAGATATTATCTTTGAATTTCCAAAAAAAGTTTTTTGAATTCATTCCCCTCCGTCAGGTCAAAGGTCACCTCTTTATTTCCTGAAATCAATAGGTGAACTGGTTCTTGGTATAAATCTGATTCACTTTTTGTCAACAAAAACATCTCTGCTGTTAGCCAGACTATTTAATGAGCGGCTGTTGTCTGTTGGGCAATAGGCATTTTGATTTTGTTGCGTCACACAATAACACATGACAATATACTACGTCACTAGAAAATCAGACAGCTGGCGCTTACCTGATTACACATAAATAATGATAACTTTAAACTTAGAACATATGCACTTACTTGGCATAGGTCGACTAAAGTTCATTTCTCGACCCCTCCCTCAAAGTTGAAACACATCTTGAGAAAAAAGCTTTATCAAGGTAGTATTATAGTCATCAGAAGTTTGATATCTGAACAGCAGTGTGGCGACATAAAGAGTTGGCTGCGAAGTTGCTTGACTTGGAATCAATTCCTAGTCGAGACATTTTGTGAGGCTGTAAAAACGATAACTAATCTCCAGTTTGGCGCTCGGCAATGAGACTAAAGGCTGGTTTCGATTAGGCGTGAATTGCAGGCGTAGCCGCTTGCTCCGCGCACAAAACTGAATAGAGAAACAAAGAATTTTTCACACTGTGCCTGCAATTTACCCCTAATGGAAACCAGCCTGAATGTGTGGAGAATGAAATAAGAGGCTGAATTTACTCAGCCAAGCGTTGATGATTGCCGCAAAATAAGTCCTGGGCATTAAAACGAGTTGCGCTGAAAAAGAGCCAAAAAGCTACCGAATAAATGTTTCATTTCTTTAGAACTTTGATTAAATAAAACTAACCAAAAAAATCTACGTTATTGGCATTTTAAGCTGATTGATTACTTAACTGTGATAAGGTTGTAATGCGATATCTACAAACCGGTGTGTGAACGACACATTCTTGTTTAGTTTTGTCATCAGATAAAGGTAGCCGACAAAATACTTGCAGTAGTATTGGATCATCAAATCGTGAGCCCGTGACTAGATTCAAAGCCGTGCCTTAGAAAATTGCTTTGACAGAATTCTTTGAAAAAGCCGTTACCAAAACCCTTGTACGTTATTATTTCCTACGCTTGCCTCCACCCTGACTGAATGTAATCTACATTAGTGATTCTAACATCACGAGGAGTGGGGCTTGTCCTTGGGCAAGGCACTTAACGGGACGCCTCCACCTTTATGTGGCGGACAGGTGGCCCCACCCGTACTTCACCGGATTATAATTGTGAAGCTGCCAACCCAGCATGTCAGACGACTCTTGGGTACCCACCAGTGGCAGTCCGCCTTGGTGGTGGGGCTACCAGTCACTCAAGACTGGTTCGAAATGGGCTGCCATCTTTCCCCTAGCCTAATATCAATTAGGTTGACGGCATGAACCTGAATTACCGTTCATGCCGTACCTCCATCCCAAGGAAGAGGAGGGGTAAACACACACACACACACACAGGAGTGGGGCTGCAGCAAAATGTCAAAAAAGACTGTTTTAGGCAAGTAACATCTTTAAGAAGAGAAGATGGGGGGGGGGAGATGGTTGAAAACTATTAAGAGGGCAAGGGCCGAAGCCGCTTGTTTTGCTCCACATAAAAAATATTTGACTGGACACCAACATGAGTAGACTATAGTACATTGGCAACGGCGAGGAGATGTAGGGCATAATACCTTGCTAAAAGAAGGGCGAAACTTCAAATTTCAAGGCGATGGTAGGGGGCTATAGCAGCTGCCCCTAACTTTTTTTAATTCTTTTTCGACTAATCAAATACTGAACTCATCATCAGTGCATTTGGCGTGACTCGTGCACCTGCTGTTTGCGTGCAATCAGTGGGAAAATCTCATTTGTAGCAAACGATGCGTAACGTTGATCAAGATAAGTTTTGTGTTGAATTCGATTTATTTGACTTATGAGCTCCTGCACTTCACGAAATGCCCACGAAACCCGAACTGACAGATTAAATTGATAAGTGAGAAAGAAGAGGGGCAGCGAATGCTCCTCCTAAAAAATTTTGGTTTCAACTTCTGCACAAGCAGAAGTTAAACCTCAGTTCGTCAAACCTTACCACATGGAAGAGATCACCTTGTCTCACAAGCGTAACGAAGATAAGGAAACAGTACCCACATTTCAAAAAATTTTCAAAATCAAGGCGATCGCCCGTTTTGCTTCTGAAATTACCTGAAAGTTTTAGTTGCAATCGTATATTATGCCAAACAATTCTTTGCTGGCAACGCCATTGATTTGTTGCTTCTAACGCTCGTAGACACAAGTTGCTGATTTTGAGTTAAATAATTTTGATCGAAATTGTTTTTTACAACTACCAGGAAACGAACTTTATTTGCTCAAATAAATAAATATTGTGGCAGAGCTAAAACATGTCTTTTCGGTAAAGACTCTTTAATTAAGTGGTTTGCTAAACAAAAGCTTTGTTCTTTAATCCAAAAGCAAAGTCGTTCTTTTCTTTGATGTACTTGCATTCTTAACCTAGTTTTGATGGAAAGTACCTATATTTAGTAATTTTTTTTGCTTAAAAGTTTGTAAACAACAGCGCAAGTACTGACTGTACTTACTACACAGTTTGAAAAACAATTATTTTATTTTCAGACTACTTTTGATGTGGTTTCAGTTTCGCGTTGTCAGTGGTTATATTCCACTTTAAAAACAATTTCGCGGTCATTGTGCTTAGTGAGTCTGCCAAAAAAAATACAGTTGGGTCTACGTTGGCTCATGGCAGTTAGCAAACCTAGCAATTATCAATCTAGAGGAATTTTTTTACAGCAATAAACTTGGTCTTTGGACAGTCTTGGCTGCTTTTGCTTTTTGTCACAATTTCAATTTTCAAAAAATGAGCGAAAAAGACCAATATTTGCAAAGCATACATTTTATTTTGAAATGATTGAAAGAAAACCATACAATCGTAAAACCTCTAAAGTCTTATTTGTGAAGATAAAATAACCTTTAATTTTTTTGTTTACTCAACCTAATTATCATTCTATTTACAACTTTGGACATTGTCACATGAAACAAGGCAAATGAAAAGTCCCTGAAAAAGAAACAAAGTCAATAACTAAATCTAATATTTAACATTAATTTATTTTTTCAATACTTCAAAGGATGCCTGAAATACCGCAATACAACTACAACGACCAGAAAACAAATGGTAAGCGGAAAACTGAATAAAAGTTGATTTCATTTCCTCTCGATTAAATCTGAACGTTTTTCCAAGTTGGTGTTGTCAATGAAGAGGACTAAAACAAATATTTTGTGAACGATCTTTACTGATAGCGGAATCGCAGAAATTGTTAAAATAGTTTATAATGTTATAGGGCTACTATGTGTTATCCTTTTGGAGGAAATGTCCTCCATTAGCAAGAAAAGATAATTGTCCTCCGAGGACACCAAAAATTGTCCAAACGGTCCCTCTTTTGAAAATAATTGCGTATTTTAAGACAAAAGTCCACAAAATGGTTGCACAATCTGAATCGTTGATCAAAATGGGCCACAAATCGTTGACAAATAGTTGATCTCCAAAAAAAGATTTTCTCTGAAAAAAGCTGGCACAATTACATAAAAGAGGTCTGCGTGACTAAATTGTGCAAAAAAATCGCTTTCGAATAGTTTATGTCCTAAAAAGGTCTTCTGATACAAAAATAAAGTAGAGAAAAACCTCTGAGATACAATTCCAAAAGATTGTTCTTTATTTGCAAGTTGAAAACATGGTAGCACTATGATGGCATAACTTACTTCGTATCTTACAATGGTGCCTACGACCTTATTCGATAGGCTGTTTTTTTTAAACACGGAAGATAACATTTTCTGAATATATTTTCGTAATATTACTTAATCTGTTTTATGTTAGGCTTGGGGTTGACTGTTTACAGCCGGTGGATGCAGATAAAAGGTTGTGAATCATGTTTTTGATAAAGTTTTTCAAAATTACCTCAGAGACTACAAACTATTTTGTTCTTGGACAGCTGAAAAATTCATGCTTTGTAATTTTGAATAGCTTGGTAGATGTTTAAGTTAAATGAATTGTTCTTGAAAATTTATTCCAATTATCAAAGCTACAGAAAATTTCTTTCGACAGTTGGTCTTTCAAGCCTGCACCTGACTTTAAAAATATTGTAACAAACACCAGGTGAAACGCGGTTTTAAATTATTTAACGTTGTCTAAAATTTCGAGAAAATGGAAGTAATTTGGAGATTCTGATATTTTTTAAATAAGAAGTTGTGCTATTTTTGTAACTTGTGGTAAACTCTTAGAAGCTTCTATTCCATGTTTTTTTCGCTCACTGTCATGACTAGCAAAAATGAGCTTTGTAACCTATTTGCGCCACCTTTCGGTAGGCAGATGCAATCCTTAAATAGTAGACCACATGAAGGGGTGAACTTTTCATCTAAATTTTGTTAAATGAACCAGTAAGTCCTGTGATTAGATAGAATTTCATTCATCATAACAAACAAAACATAAAGCGTCAAAGCTTTGTAAAGTCAAAGTCAAGTAAATCATCTGAAATCAAGTATTTGTTACTTGTGGTACATCATTTTGATTAATTACTTAGATTACATTTTTACCTAAGATGTTTACCATAGTTTCAAAATTTTGGCCACAAGATAGCATTGGATGATATGATGTGATACCGGTACCAACAACGGCAGTGTTTCCAGAGCAAAAGTTTTTATTTTAAATTTGGAACTTTTGAAAACCTTCGGACCAAAAAGTAATCAAGACCATAGCAAATTCATTTGGATTTTCGGACCAACGTTTGCACATTTAAGGTTTTTCTTGAAGTGCAATTTCTTACATCAGGGTTTCCTAATGTTTTCAAAAAATATAGTGAACCAAAACTTTTGTTTAAATTGTTGCAATTTGCAATTGAAGACTTTTTTTTAATGAAAGTTTTCAGATTGAAAATTTTGTTTAGTAGACATATTCTACAAAACAACAGAGTCTACCACCTGACAATCTTTTTTTTTAAATCAATCTTATGCTTTCAAATCGAAATCACTTTCACCTCGGATGACATGACTTTTTATACCTAAAACCTTCTTTATTTTTGGGTTGAGCAATCTTTGCATTCGGGTCATAAGCCACATTTCTCCTCATGCTCCACAATTTATCTTGTGGACCGCAATTTGCGCACCTCTATCTTAAACCGTTGCTGCAGATTTAGTTTTGTCATCAATAAGTTACCTGCGATGCTACCACGCGCAGCAATCATCGTGTAAGTGTGACGTGATGTAACTTTCCAAGAGATAAATGAGTGGGATGCAGTGGCTTACGGAGGGGGCTCCTATGCACGCCCGCCCCCTCTGGTCCTACTCAGGAAAACGTAAAATGTCATTTTCAGCCTTATGCTGATAACGGTAACAAATAAGTTCCCTAATGTAGCTATGAGAATATTGATCTTCCAAATAAGGTCTCAAAGCGAATGTCCCGCGAAATTTGCAAAAAAGTAGGGCGACCATATTTTCATTATTTCAATCAGATCACTTCGTTCTTTCGACAAATTTTCTATTCAAATTTAACGTTTCGCTCCCCTTAGTTACCGGGGAGCTTCTTCAGAACACGGTAGATGTAAATAATGTGACATACAAACTGTACAACATAAAATTACAAAGACTACCTGTATTACCAAACACTAAAAATTATTTATCAACAGAGCAGGCAAACACGTAATAACAAAAACATTGTTACATCACAGATACAGGAGTGGCCAAGTGAAAAGTGTTGTGAGAAACATAAGACATTACTTATTGGAGACGAACACACTATAAACAGTCGGAAAATTCGCACCATCATTGCGATTAATAACATTACATGAACAAGCCTTTTGATTTATCAAAAAACTTTCCGCAACGCGACGTCTGTATGCATGTGATTCTGACTTCAGAATTTTGACATTATCCCAATCTATTCTATGATCGAAATCCATAACATGTTGACTCAGCGCTGACTTTTTAGTGTTAAAAGTCTTGACCGCATCAACATGTTCCGTTTTCTGGTTCTAACACTACGTCCTGTTTCACCTACATACACAGCATTGCAATCCCGGCAAGAAATTTGAGTACACCAAACCACGCTTTTGTTCAAATGTTATTAATCGCAATGATGGTGCGAATTTTCCGACTGTTATAGTGTGTTCGCTCCAATAAGTAATGTCTTATGTTTCTCACAACACTTTTCACTTGGCCACTCCTGTATCTGTGATGTAACAATGTTTTTGTTATTACGTGTTTGCCTGCTCTGTGATAAATAATTTTTAGTGTTTGGTAATACAGGTAGTCTTTGTAATTTTATGTTGTACAGTTTGTATGTCACATTATTTACATCTACGTGTTCTGAAGAAGCTCCCGGTAACTAAGGGGAGCGAAACGTTAAATTTGAATAGAAAATTTGTCGAAAGAACGAAGTGATCTGATTGAAATATCGTTACACTCGACATACGAGGAATGCCTGCTATATTTAACATATTTTCATTACCAAGAGGAGGACATTTTTTGATAATAATTATTATCAGCCCTTGCAAGTTGTTCTGCAAGGCTGGGAAAATATTTCTGGACATTTGTTGGACACTGACCGCTTTTGATAATCATATTTTGATATAGTACAAATATAGCAGTTTAGTAATGCAAGAGGCTAGCATGCACATAGCAAAACTGCAGACAGTGACACTGTTTCGACCTATCAGGTCTCTTCAGTGCAGTTGGTGACCGACAAGAAGCTAGAGGCTTTTAATAAAGCATAGCTTAGACCGCCACACTTGCGGGATCTATACTAGATCCACTTGGTGGATGGTCTGTCAGTACTCTGCGAAGCCGTATCACTCGTGAATGAGTGGCGGTTGTCGCAGGTGCACTAAGCCTAGCAACTGCAATGCTTTATTAAAAGCCTCAAGCTTCTTGTCGGTCACCAACTGCACTGAAGAGACCTGATAGGTCGAAACAGTGTCACTGTCTGCAGTTTTGCTATAGCAGTTTACTTTTTAAATTTATTATGCAATTGAACAAAAAAATGTAAATCGACAGCTTTTTTATGCTTTGAACTGTCTACATGCATGTCTAAGCTAAGTTTGCCTTTATTTGCTACAGAAACAAAAGTTCCGTAGCCACAAGTAATGCATTCTGCTTCGAACTCATCTCGTCCTTTTCTAAAAAATGGATAGGGCTTTAGTTATCGACCATTTCATATTACTCTTTTGCAAAGAATAAGTGAAAACTCTAACGTTTTCGTCTAGCTCTCATCAGGAGTTATCGCTAGAATGAAGCCTGGTGTTGAGGCGAGGTATTTATAGCGAACGAAGCTGGTGAGAATGGCGGAACGTTCTGATTGGTAGACAACCAGACGTTTCGTCGAGTCCGAATCAGTGACGTAATTTTAATGTGTAGACGAATTCTTTTTGGCGGCAAAGCTCCGGTTTAAGCATTTTGATGAAAGTCGCTTCCAGGGTAGATAAATGAAAAAGTGTTCTTCCTTTAGCCAAAATAGAAAATTGGTTATCATCATATTGAGCGGCGCATTTTTTATTGTTGAGGAGGTGTTGTCCAATTGCCGAACTACAGGTATGGTTGGATTGAGATAAGTCACAACTTGTTTGAGCTTGATTTCTAATTGCTTTCGGTATATGCTGTTTTATTCTATCCTGCAGTCTTTGAGATGTGCGGCCTACGTACCGACAATCACAGCGGCACACGTATTGGTAAACGACCATACTTTGTTGCTTGGTAGGCACGACATCTTTGCGGACCGTTGGAAGCATCTTTCTTGTGGAAAACGCTACACGAAGCTTTACTGCACCAAAACATGAGCTGACAGCAGTTTTGCATTGATTTTCAAATTTTGTTGAGATATTGCCAATCCATGGTAGCTTAAGGTAAACTGGACATTGTTCCGGTCCTTCTTTTGGCGGTAATTTAAACTGTTCAATCTTCCTTTTTATTCTCGAATTAATTACATTTTCTGGATAACCGGTCCGCAAAGATGTCGTGCCTACCAAGCAACAAAGTATGGTCGTTTACCAATACGTGTGCCGCTGTGATTGTCGGTACGTAGGCCGCACATCTCAAAGACTGCAGGATAGAATAAAACAGCATATACCGAAAGCAATTAGAAATCAAGCTCAAACAAGTTGTGACTTATCTCAATCCAACCATACCTGTAGTTCGGCAATTGGACAACACCTCCTCAACAATAAAAAATGCGCCGCTCAATATGATGATAACCAATTTTCTATTTTAGCTAAAGGAAGAACACTTTTTCATTTATCTACCCTGGAAGCGACTTTCATCAAAATGCTTAAACCGGAGCTTTGCCGCCAAAAAGAATTCGTCTACACATTAAAATTACGTCACTGATTCGGACTCGACGAAACGTCTGGTTGTCTACCAATCAGAACGTTCCGCCATTCTCACCAGCTTCGTTCGCTATAAATACCTCGCCATCAACACCAGGCTTCATTCTAGCGATAACTCCTGATGAGAGCTAGACGAAAACGTTAGAGTTTTCACTTATTCTTTGCAAAAGAGTAATATGAAATGGTCGATAACTAAAGCTTTATTCAAATTTTGTACCACTTCTCATCTTTTCAAAATGGATAGGCTACTTCTGTTGAAGTTCTTCAGTAAACTTTGATTTTCTTTTTGGCATACCACATTTATTTTTTAGCTTTTCGTTTTATTTTTCAAAAATCACAGCAATGGTAATTATAAACAGTTCAACTGAAAATATTGTTTGATTTTTTAAACTAAAATAAATATGTACCAAAATGGTTTCTTTGAAATTAGGTCAATTGACCTGAACAAAAAGCAAAATTTATCTCCGTATCTCCGCTGCGTAAAATGCAAGAAATGCAGTTTGGAAACTTACCGGTATTTGTACCGTTTTCCATGTAATCTTACTCTTTCAAACCCAAAGCAACAGTCAGTCTGAGGTAGACCGTTAGGAAACTGCCTTTTATCATTCCTTACCAGTTAAACTTATTATCACTTGAACTAATATGCAGTGACATAATTCTTTAATCACAGGGTTGGTAAACGTAAAAAGGGAATTTTTGAACGATTTTGAATAACCAAATTAGTTTTTATTAAAAAGGAGGACAAAAAGGCATTTTTAAACATCCTCGAAGGACCAATTACTTTTTTCCAAAAAGGAGGACATGTCCTCCAAAAAGAGGACTTATGGTCACCCCACCAAAAGGCATTTTTGTGCCCCCCTTAACAAATTTCTGCGTACGCCCCTGGTGTCGAGCGCATCAAACCGTGATTTAACTTCAAGCAGCTGAAAGTGTAACATTAACAACATTTGGAAATATAAGTTATAGAACACAAATTTTCATATACATGTACAGCTATCAAGGTAGAATTGGCTAGCTGTCATTTCGAGTAACGGTACGTCCTTTTGACACAAAACAACAGTCACATGTCTGCCGTGGAGCAACAATTTCTCCAAAAGATAATCACCAACTACCATTCATTAGGGCTCGACAAATGTTGCTACTGATTAGCAAAAAGTTTTTTTTTTAACCTATATGCATCTACAAGTTTGGAAATGCATATAGGTACACCACTGGAAGCGCAACCACCGGAACAGTTGCAAATTAAAGTAGCGTGGGAGAACAAAGACGATGGCTACACTCCAAACAATATGACAGAAGCAATATTTTACAAGCAATCACTTTTGAAAAGCTGACTTTCAAAAAAATTATCTTCGCGTCGAAAAAGTGGCGGAAACAACAATGTCAATTGCAGATTTGAGATTGATAGTGTCATTGAAAATGAATACTGAGCTGACTATACGTTTGCTCCTTATAAAAGACGTCTAAATATGCCACTGTACTGGTGACCTTGGAGCTTCACGAAGAACCGGTGTATTCAAATGTATTTGTGATTTTGATGCAATTACTAATTGTGATCAATACGACGTGCATGACTAAAAATGCCATATGATCAGTGGTATAAAAAGTAGTTTGAAACTGTAATCAAGTAAAAGTATAGTTACTGGCGGTAAAACTATTCGAAGTAAAGTAGAAAGTACTGGTCAAAGAAATTAATCAAGTAGAAGTAAAAAAAGTGGTGATCCTAAAAGTACCATACTCAAGTAAAGAATAGCGTTACAAAGCATCAATGTATGAACTGCGCACTCTTGCTGATGATGATTTGTGTCATAAAGGATGTCCGTTGAACTCTCAATTGATGGGTTGTGGGTACGATTCTCCGCAATCGCCTTGTCTATATCCGGATGCTATTGTAAGAAAATTATCTTCCAAGTAAACTATAAAGACAAATTTTCAAGCCTGTTATTTGAAATATTTTCGTAGCTCTTGTCATTTGCAGAATCTTACGGAAATTTTTGAATTTTGCGAAAGTACTTGAAAGAGCCAAGTACAACTTGTTTAAATGTAACTACAACAAGAACTATAAGAATGGAGCACATTTTTTGAAAATTAATATTTAACAAACTATGCAATTTTTTCAGCTAAAAAACAATGTTTATAAACTTTAAAACCACTTTGTACTTTTTTGAAACAAAAGCTAGTTAAGTAGCATTACTTCACGCTGAAAGCAAGCAAGTAAAAATAAAAGTAGCTAAAAAACTACTCAAAAAAGTAGACGTTACTGAAAAAACTACTTTGGCAATCTATTCAAGTAAAAGAACTTCGTTACTTTACACCACTGCATATGACAGTACATCGGCTCAGAATACAAATACACAATGACCAGAGTTGTGGAAGCTGTGACATTTGTGTATCAAAAAAAGAACAGATTAGCGAACAAACTGGCTTGACGTTGCTGCTTTTTTAAAAATCTTTAACTCCTAAAATCAATATTCCGATTCCACGCATCCAGTTTTTACCTGTACACATTGCACCAATGACCCTTGAGTCTTGATGAACAACTAGTATACGGTAACGTAAAGTACAAGTGAAAGAACATTAAATCATCAAGTGGCAAAATAAGAAAAGCATTGAGAACTACGTCAAGTCATCTGATGATAAGAAGCTGAAAAGACAACTTGGTCATCTATATGTTGCCACCTCAGTTGATGGTCAAGGCAGGGGTTAGTTGGTGTGGTAATGGCAATTCCACACCAAACTGATTGGCAGATATATATTTCTACTCTGTGCATTTCCATCCTTCTTTTTTACACTGCATCCCTGGTTCAAGGTAGGCCTGAGAACAAATCTCATTTGAACATTCCATTAATCAGTCATTAGACAGGCCTTCTTCCATCTTTAACGTACCGGTACCTTGAGCTGTTGAGGGCATCTACCGTATGTTGTAAGATTCGCAAAAGCTGCTATAATTTAGTTATACGGTTACTTATTACAGACTGCCAGAATGATATGACTAGTTTTATTAGCTGAACACATTTTCAATTTGTGGTACCGTATTTAAATTTTGTAATATGTTTTGTAATACAAACAAAACGTTTTCAAATTTTTCTTGTGTTACCAGCTGAATTTAGCCAGAGCACACTCAAAATTGCTCTACGTGTGTACCGCTAGCTATGATTGTTAAAAGTGGTGAATATAACATGTCCTGCTTAGTCAACTAGACACAGGTTTCATCTGGTCTCTCTCTTTTGATAGCCATTGTGGCTATCTATGAGCACAAGCAGATAAAATGTCTGCTACGAGCTGACAAGTGGTTGGCAAGGCAGGACATGTTACTGGTAGTCACTATTCCATCATTCATTTAGGTTTAATTTCGTTTTGTGGTAGGAAGATACTGAGGTGATTTTTTTCTTGCCTTTTTCATTTTTACTGAAGTGATTATTTTGCCTTTGAAAGCATTTTACCCTTGGATAGTTGAGGCTATTTTGCCATCATCATTTATGTGTCGTTGAGTAGGCATATTTGCTTCAATTCTGGTGTAATAGACCATGCTGTTCCGTTCAAATGCAGTAATATGGGCTTAAATCTTTGCTGGCAGTGTACACTGGAGGGGGGCAGATACCATGCACTATGGGTACAATTTTTATGGTTTGTCATAGAAATTGATCAAAAGTCATATTTTTAAATATTTAAATTGACCAGTCACAAATGTTCAACAGCAAAATAGCTTTCAAGAATAAAATGTCATTGATGGCAAAGTAGCTAACCATGCTGTCTTTTTTGTAGGTGTTGTCTACCCACTTTCTGCCTGCTGCATTAGTTAGAGCTTTACACAACAAGAGAATTAACAGGCTTTTCTTCACACTATGCATATTACAATTCATGCAGAGCATCAAGGAGATTAGTTGTGCATACAGTTTTTAAAGACTTTGTGGGTATGACTCATCAAGGAAACTAAACCAGGTCTACCAACTACAAAGCAATGGGTAAGCATCTAACCAGCAATCAGAAGGGTGTGGGTTCAAGAATCATTAGGCTATTGGCCTTTCACACAGCTCCAAGGTAAGTGATCCCAATTATTAACTAGACTGCAAAACAGATGCTTCCATCTCTGCACTGCAGTGCTGGTTGGTACTAACTAATAGCCTACCTTTACCACCTCAATAAAAATGAAAAATCAGCAACAGCTACAAGCAAAAAATAAAGGCAAAAAAATCAAATCGAAAAAATGAAGTTTGGCTCTTGATACAAAACAAATATTTAAAGTTTTTAATCTATCTGCTTATTATCCTGTTTTGTGTTGTATAAATTTAGTTTGTACAATCTTTTGAAAAATGTAACATTACTTGCAGACATTAATGAGACAGATACTGGTAGTCGGCAACATTTTTTTTGTAAAAGTTGAACAATTTGTAATAGTAATGATGAGAAACTCCTATGGTCTTGCTTATGTAGAAAAATACTTTAGCTTTCTAAAGAGTGCAAACAACACGTGTTTAGTATCTGGTCGATTATATTCAACTCAGAACCATGTAAGTACTTTGGAAATATGCATATTTACTCTTAGCTGTGTATGATTGACTATCTGTGACTCGCACAGTACTTGTTACAGGCATATATTGCAGTAATGCACTTGTAACAAAAAGTCAACAACTATGCATTTAAGCTAAGAAACACGCCTTCTATTAAATTGTGCATTCACTTCACAGTCCATACTTCGAAATAATTATGCAATTAGCTTTCATTAGCATTTAATCAAGTGATTGTATCTATGAAATGGGAGTGAAGCGTGAATGAGCTTTAGGGTACTCTTGGTGTATATAGTCTAGCTGATCACAAGATTAAGCACTGGTCATAAACATCAAAATGAGTAAGAAAAAACCTAAATATTAATTCTACCAAACAGGCAAACAATAGTTTAGTATTTACTCATATTGCTATTGAAAATATCAGCAGAAACAATGCATTCTTTGTTTTATCTTAGCCATTAATAACTGATTAATAAACTGATTAAGTTATGAATTCAACCAAACTCCATTATGCTTTGTCACATTACCAATGTTTTATTGTTTTCTGGTCACAACTGAACAAAGAAATCTTTTAGTCACATTTTTGAGACACCTTGTCCACTCCCATTTTTTTTGTCTCTATATCTGCAACAACAAATTTTTATCCTAGGCCCATGTTATCTTACAATCACAATAAATCTTTAGTTTGTTATGCTAGAACAAGACTACTGAACTAGTTTTAATATAAGGTACAAGTGCAAACGTTCAAAATTGCTGGGTCCTGTCACTCTGATTAAACATTTCAAAGTAGTGCAAATGAGACAACACTAAAATATGGAAATTTATGAAATTACAGAAATATGAAAATTCGTATTAAAATATGGAAAAAACATCAATTAAACTATAGAAATCACAGATGTACAGAAATTTTAAAAATACTTAGTTTAACTAAACTCAGTTATCTAATTTTACCCAATCGGTTGGTTATGCTTTTATTTATCAGATTTATTTTTTGTCTGAACAAACGATAAATTCAGCTCTTAATCTGTAAAACAAAAAAAAGAAAAAGAAAAAACCAACACAGCAATTGGAAATGGTCTGTTCAGACTAGGAAGCACCGAAGAACCCAAAGATTATTTAGTCAAGGTGCTTCCTGTCGAGCAAATGATACAGAACAAAAAAAGTGCAGAATTCAAAAATTAATAATAAGTTTAAGAAGGCAGCAAAGACGACAGCAACCAACAAAATAGTATCCTTATGTCATCAGTGAATTTGATGTAAAACTAGTCTGCAAAGGGCAAGATTTAACTCGAAAGACAACACGTAGGTGTTTATAGAAAAAAAACGAGATCCAAAGAATGTCCATGTGGTCAAGTACCAGAAGATATATGTGAAGATGAGAACTACGTTTAAAGTTGTTGTTGAAATAAATGTGGAATAGAGAATTTTAAGACAAATTATAAATTTATGATTTCAAGACAAATTTAAGATTCAATTAATGTTTTTTTGTATTTTGTATTAAAGGATGCCCAATTAGCAGTTTTGCTATTTATATCTATTTCTCCCCATACACTCCCTCCCTTATATAACAAAGTCTCTCTACTGATGTTTTTATTAACTGAGAGTTTAAAATAAACATTTTTTGTTAATTGTCTGGTGTTATGGTCATGTACCGACTCTAGTTTGGTGAATGAGTCATAGAAAACTTTTGGTAAGCGATTATTATTAAGCGCAAACATGAATTTGGCAAGTTCAAGTTTGTATACAGGGGGGTGCAAAAGTAGGTATACAGTGATAAAAATAGTTAACATGTACATTATTAACAGCATTTATTATACAAAAAACGAACGTTGCACAACATGTAATAAGAAACATACGTAATAAGAAGCTCTAATTCTCAGGTACTCTAATTGCTTGCTGTCAGCATTCATACACTCCTCTAATCGAGAACGAACACTCATGCACGCTCTAAAACAAAGGTCTTCACCAGCATCAATTTCCTGACAAGCCTTCAAAATGAACTGAATCATGTCTTCAACAGTACGGGGCTTGCGTGCAAAAACCTTATCCTTTATGGTTCCCCCAAAAAGAAGTTCATAGAAGTTAAATCTGGCAAGCGCGGGATCAGTAAATAGCACCTCGTCGTCGAATTCATCAGTTGGAAAATATAAAGTCAATCAGTGCATGCACAGTGAGAGCAAAATGAAGTGGGGCTCCATCTTGCTAAAAACAAAACCTGCATTTTAATTAAACGAAATGACTAAAACTAGATGGATTTTTATTTTAAGAAATGTTGCTTTCACTTCTATATAATATGCCACTAATTTCACTGATGTGGTACAACTGTATACCTACTTTTGCACCCCCCTGTATATCAGTTAGTTTCAGGAGGTATAAACTTTTGTATAAATTAGACATTTGATTACAATTCCTACTAAATGCAATAATGTGAACAATACTGGTTAATCTAACCATTAATTCACGAAGGTGAGTTTTAGATGCGGTGCCCCAAACCAAAATACCGTATTGTAATTTGGAGTATATCAAACTGTGATACAGCATATGCAATGCCTGTCATGGGAGAAAGCTACGAATTTTATAAAACAAGCCAGAATAACGAGCTAGCTGAAGAGACAGGTGTTGGATTTGATCACACCACTTCAAGTTTTCGTCCAGAATTATTCCTAGGTATTTTACAGTATGTTCACTGTTCAGAGAAGTTTTGTTGAGCTGCAATTGAAACTCAGCGATGCTGGAAATGTTTGGTCGTTTGTTTATTAACATGTAGTTTGTTTTAGTATAGTTTAGCGACAGCTTGTTTTTTTCAACCAATAGTCAATTTTGTTTAGCTCGTTGTTTACCTTATTCTCCAAATTATTTAAGTTTTTGTCACTTAACATAAGAAGCGTATCATCCGCAAATAGCGTAGTGTCAAACCGACTTACTTGGGGTAGGTCATTTATGTAGAGAAGGAAGAGTGGCGGCCGTAAGGAAGATCCGTGAGGGACTCCGCAGGATCCTTTTAACAGTGAGAATTTATAGTCATTAATTTTTGTTTATTGATATCTATTTGATAGGTAGCTTTTGAATAGTTGCAGTGCTAATCTATGAACTCCAAAATTATGCTCCATTTTGTGCAGTAGTATTACGTGGTTTACAGTATCCAACCCTTTTGTTGAATCCAGAAAAACACACCAAGTATACTGACTGAAATTTAAATTTTTTATTATTTTCTCGTGTATGTTGCATATAGTTTGTGTAGTAGACATGTTTTTCCTAAGGCCAAACTGCTGCTTGCTCAGCATGTCATATTTTTCTAAATAAGAGCAAATACGAACAAAAATAAGTTTTTCTAAAATTTTACTAAATGGTGATTATAAAGAAATATGCCTGTAATTGGTGCACAGATTAGGGTACCCTTTTTTTGTAAATCGGTATGACTTTAGCTATTTTTAGTGCATTTGCAAATTCACCTTGTTCTACGCAGCAATTAAACAAGTTACTGATATACGGTGATAGAATTAGAGTACTGTATTTAAGGAATTCAATGATATCATTTTCTCTAACTGATTTTTTTGCTTTTAAAGATCGAATAACAATAGTTACCCATTCAAGCGTAGTTGGCTTGAAAAAAAAGGATTTTTAGTTGTTACCTCTCTGTTATTAGGCAAGTGTTCGGTTACCGAAAGAATAAGTTCAGACAAGTTTTTTCTATGTTGGCAAAAAATAGGTTAAATTTATTGCAAATTGCCTCCTGATGGTTCAAAAGTCCCTTATTCCCTGTTTTTAACTCCGTGGGAAGAGTTTTCGTTTTACTTTTCAGTTGAGCTAAACATTTAACGATTTTCCGTAACTGGTCTTGATTATTTTTATTAGCCTCAATTGCTTCATTATAATAATTTTGTTTTGCTGTTTTCATTACTCGATTAAATGAGTTGCGATATTTTTTGTAATTATTAAATGTAGCAACGTTAAAGCATTTTCGAAGTTTAATAAATAATTTGTTTTTTCGTGTAATTGAATTTACAAAGCCTCATGAAAGCCAGGGTTTTGCAAGTAGTCGTTTTTCTCTTCGAGAAGCGTTTTTAAATGGAGCACTGGTATTTACGTTGTTACTAAATATTTCAAAAATTTTTTCAAATTGGTTGTGGACACTTTCATTATTATTGGGAGCATTTGTATTTAAGTCATTTGCTAAGTTTTGCAGGAACTTCTCATGATCAAATTTAGACATATCTCGGATTTAATATCGCTTGATTTTATCTGATTTGGTTGCTTTTGCAATCATTATGACAAAAGTGCTAAAGTGGTTACTTAGATCCGAAAGGGCTACACCGCTAATATAAGAGTGTTTAGAATCGTTCACATGGATGTGATCAATCATTGTCTAAGAATGATCAGTTATGCGCGTAGGCAGATCAATGGCACATTTACATGGCGAACTTATCATATTGTGAACGTGTTTTGTGACAAAATTGCTCTTTCCAACTTTGTTTAAGTCAATATTAAAATCTCCAAGCACATAAAAAGGGGAATTTTCGAAATTGAGCTCGTAAAAAATTTTGGAAAGGTTTTCCGAAAATTTCTCGCAGTCGCAAGTGGAGTTTGTTGGGTGTGTATAAATTACTCCAACAACAACTGGCCCGCGATTTGTTTTTATTTCAATTCACATGTCTTCAACCAGTGGAAGTTCGACTTTTATATTATTCCTTCGGCTAAACGAAAGTGATTCCTTAATGTAAAATTCTACACCTCCCGCTTTGGTTTCGCTGTCGCAATGAAGAAATGAGCAACCATGTAAATTGATGTTAAGATACAGCGCGTTTTTAGTAATTTTAGTTTCCGAAATAGCTATTACATCCGGTGGTCGCTCAAGTTCTGATAGATAATAAGCTAAGCTATCAAAATTTTTTTATAAGCTTCGAATGTTAAAGTGCAGGATGAAAAAGGCCTTTTGTAGAAATTGCCAAATTGTTAAGTGATTTTTGATCGTGATAAGCACAATTGTCAAAAAAATTCTCGCATGTTGGATTTGAAACCACATTGTCTGGTTCTCTTCTGGTATTTGATTCAATGAAGTCGTGACATTATGTTTGCCAAGTTGTTGATATTGAATTTGGTGCTGCAAGGCATACAAACGGCTTCGGATTTGTCAGAAGCAGTATTTTTTTGTAACGTTTGTTCAGTAACACAGCAGTGCTTGTAAAGATAGCGCGAGCAAAACACGCACTTCAGGCAATTTTCATTTTTTAAACATTGTTTGGGGCATTCAACACAAATAAAACGGTTTAGATCGGCCATTGCAATTTTTAAATCAAAACATTTTAGGACAGACAGTAAGTGCACGACTAAATATAAGATTATTCATTAGCATCAGGATTAAGCTCATAATTAAACAGTTTCATTAGCATCAGGATTAAACTCATAATTAAACAGTAACGGTTTGTAGTCTAATTTTTCAAAGTCCAAATCGACACCACGTTTGAAAAGATCTTCAGTAGAGGTGATTGTGATCCAATCACCGACTCCTTTGTTTTTATCGCCGCTGGCAGAAGCTTTTTCATTCTTATTTTGCCGTTATACGTGTGGCAATGAACACACTTACCGTCGCACTCTTTTTTTACATAGTAGAGTAGTTTCTTTTTCAAAGAAGTCAGATCTTCAACAACAAACGCATCTTTGAAGCTTTTCCTATCTTTAGGTGTAGATCTATTGAAGAGAAATTCGTTTCTTTTTTTGTAAGAAACGAAGCGCGCTATAATTGGTTTTGCTTTTGTTGCAAACTTCTTTCTTTTCCCAAGTCTGTGGGTCCTTTGTATATCGTTATACTCAAGTTCAATTTTTAACTCTTTAGCAATTCCCATAATTTCTTTCTCATCATCGTCAGCTTTAAATGGAGATTTCGGAATATCATGTGTTCTAATAGATAATCTAATTGCAGAATATTCAAATTAATTACTTGCTTTAAGTTCCCATTTTCAATTTTTAAATTTCTTATTTCATCTTTACTTTCTCTCAACTCATTTCTCAATTCATCGAGATCGTCTTTTAAGCTTGCCACTGTTTCAAATATTTGGTTCAGTTTTTGCCTGTCCTCATTGTTAAAATTTTGATTCTTAGAACCTTTTGATATTGCTTAACACTTGTTTTCAAGTAAGCTGCTACACACGCAGAGAAAAAAAAGCACGCTCGTTCAGTAAACTAACACTTGCAGGAATGATTTTGGTCTTTTATTTTATCTACTTTTCATATTTTTGTGATTTCCTGACTTCTTGGTTAGTATTGGGAGTTTTTCCATAAGTCAGTATTTCTTTTGTTTAAATCAATTTCAGTAATTTTATGTTTAATAGTAATTTCTTTGATTCAGTAGTGTCATGATTTGATATGAATTTCTGTATGTTAGTGCTGTCCGTGCAAATGCAATATGTGGTAGAAACACAAATTTTGTATAGTAATGCAAGAGGCTAGCGATGCACTTAGCAAACTGCAGTCAGTGACACTGTTTCGACCTATCAGGTCTCTTCAGTGAAGTTGGTGACCAATAAGAAGCTAGAGGCTTTTAATTTATTGTTCTACTTCAGCTACTTAGAGAAATTGCATTTCATATTTTTGCAAGTTTCTGAAATCTAGGTTTTAAGTCAAAAATAGCAAGTCAAAGGCAGTGATGACGGTCTTCATTATGTAATTGATGTTTGGCATTGCAGACTCGCAGCAGCAGGTGGACCCAAATATGGCGAGAATTTAGTGCTAATTTTTGAAGAAAGGAACATTATTTGGGAGCACTTCCATTGACCATAACTTCTTTAGCACACACTTACAAAATACATCTTTCACCGCAACATGCTCCTGTAATTCAATTAGCTCCAGCTGAATTTTTGCTGCACCGACTTACTTTCAAATGTCGTTGGCTTCAAATGGAAATGTTGTGATGTATATTTCTAGAAAAGTGTTTTTAATGAACAGCAGCAACTTTTCCAAGGGAAAAGTTGCCAAAGCATACCATAAGCTTTTTGATCAACTTTTTGATAAATTGGACATATCCATTATCGTTTTTGCTTTTACATCTTTGACCTTTGAGAAAAACGATTAACTCCTAATTAATGGACCAAAATCTCTCCAAAAACTCTTCCCTCACTTTACCATCATACCTTGTTATGCGTAAGTAAATCCATATAAATTGCATAGTTTTCTGAAAGAAAATTTTGAAGAAGACCTGTTGTAGAAGTGACATAGATCTAAGAAAGTTTACTAGGTTCATAATAGTCTCCGTGACTTCACAATATTCATCTCCCAGACTGACTCACAGCTCTGCCTGGTGGAAAATACCATGGTAGAATATCAAATCAAGATTATCCTTTAGTAATTGTCCAACAAGATCTCTCCCTCTAGCAAGCATTGCTGAAGCTCCATGTGCGATCAATCAAGTCACTGACTAAATTTTAATATTTTTCAACTTCATCATGCTTTTCATGGCTTCATAAATACCTGTTCCTCGTATTCTTTCTTTAAGAGTAGTCACTCCCAATAAGTCCAGAGTAAATTCTTTCTAAAGAGTAATCACTGCCAATAAGTCCAAAGTAAATTCTTTCTTCCATTATAATACCTCGCAAATACAATTTGAGCATAGTCGGTCATTTGTCAATAGCTAATAGAATACAAGGTGTGTTTTTTATTTCTTCTTGTGATAGAAGATCTTTTGTCAATTGTTCAGTTCTCCTTATTGCTGTAGAACCAGATGATAAAATCTGATAATAATATACCAGCCTGATGGCGTAATGGTTAGAGTGTCCGCTTTGCAGTCGGTAGACCTGGGGTTCATTTCCCAAGACGAGTCATACCAAAAGGCCTTAAAAAATGGTATTCTCAGCTTCCCTGCTTGGCGCTCAGCATAAAAACGGACAGTGTGGAGAGCAACCGGAAAGCTTGCTTGTTGTGCCCTTGGGCAAGACACTTAACGCGATGCCTCCACTTTTATGTGGCAGACAGGTGGTGGGCCCGAGCAATCTACCCGTCGTGGTGGCCCAGTCTGACGAAAGACATACAAACAGAGCATGAGCTCATACGCATGAAGATAATAAAATCTGCTTCATTTTATGAACTATCTTTTTGCTTGCCATCAAACAAGGTCGCGGTGGTTTGTTCCCGCACTTTTTGCAGGACTCGGTGTTTTAGTTTCTTCGAGTTTTGAGTGCCCAATTGTCGCCATCTACAGTGGTGTATTCCGTTTGACCTCATTGCCATCTTAAACCTTGGCAAACTGACAATAACTTCTTTTCATTTATTGAATAGTAGGCAGTTGGGCGTTAAATTTGCGACCACTGCATTGTGATCGCTCAATCAATCAATACGAGACAAGGGTGTCATCATGTAATGGCCCTGTTTCCACAAAACTGCCCAATGCTAAGTTGTGTACCACATACAGGAACTGTTTAAATCTGTTTCCTACTGACTGAATTGACTTATTATAGAAAGAATGCATAGATGCAAAATATTCATTTAGTTTTATGCCAATTCATGAATTTTCATGAGATCCAATACAAATCAATTAATAGTCTGGGCTCGTAGTCTTCAAAAATCAGTGTTGTGTAGTCACAAAATAAAAAAAATCAGGGTTGGATATGCATCGTTATCCCTAACCCCGGCCAAAGCTTCTGTTTTTTTAAAGCAATCAGTAAACTTTTTGTCGAGTTCTGCACTTCAGTTTGAACTGTTATGTTACAGAGAGAACCTAATCGAACTGTTTTGTACGATTTTCACAATAAACATGGCGGGAAAATGGTTGACTTTGCTGGCTGGATGATGCCGGTTCAATATAAATCTCTTGGAATAGTAGCTTCTCACTTGCACACGAGAGAAAAATGCTCTCTTTTTGATGTGTCACACATGTTGCAAACAAAGGTATGCTGTTTTGTTTAGCATCTTTGAAGTCAAAATTTCTGTAATCTTGCAAGTGGTAATTAATGCTTTAGATTCATGGTAAAGACGGAGAGGCATTTGTTGAGAGCTTGGTGGTTGGAGATGTGAAAGGGTTATTTCAAAACAACGGTACTTTGAGTTTGTTCACCAATGAAAATGGTGGAATATTAGATGATGTGATTGTTAACAAAGTTGATGAGGGTTTCTTGTATCTTGTATCAAATGCAGGTTGCAGTGAAAAAATTAAAGCTCATTTAAAGGTAAAAAATGCCTGGTTTTTAGTTTTGAATTTGTGCTTTTGCATTTAACAATTTCAGTAATTAAATTTTCCCTTTTGTGTGAATGTCCATGTGTAAAGCATGTTGCTCTATGTCGATTTTTGCTACTAATGGTTACAATACTTTATCGTACTTCTGCACACAACATTGTCCCTAGTTTTGTAAATACAGGTCGCTTCCGAGGAATTCAAGAGTAAAGGCCGAGATATAGAAGTTGAACACATAGACAACGGACTGTTAGCATTGCAGGGTTAGTTGCTTGTCATCTAGTTGGTTATTCCGTTGAACATTAATCATTCAGATGGTTCTTTGCATCAGTAACTTATAGTTGTGTTGTTGGGCAAAAGTGCGATCATTTGCTCTTGCGTTAACTATAGTAGGAGATTCATTCTGGTGAAAATATGACAGCTGACATAGAACAATAAATTCATTTGGGCAGTTTAAAAATATTGATATCAATTGAGATTTTAGTAGCTATGCCCTAACTTAATGGAACTGAAGAAGGTGAGCAAACTTGACGCTGTTGCCTATGTCGAACCGTCGCGTATTCATACTTTTCACTACAAACATGCTTGAAGTGTTTTTATATATTTTCAATGGTTTGCTTTCAATATTACAGCAAGTTTCCTGAAACTTTGTGTTATCATTACACATCGAGAACGAAACTTTTAAACTAATTGCGATGGAATTCAAACTTAAATCCTGACTCAAAATTGGCTCCAAATTGCTCAGACCTATTGAGCTTTTTTGTTTCATTATTAATTGCTTTTTACAATAAGTCATGAAGAGCCAGATAAAGCTAACATAAACTCTCATTACTTTCTATACTATATAAAAGCATGTATTTTAATTAAATGTAAGACTTTATATAATCAAACAGCAATCTTCGTCAGTAGCAGAAAGCCTGGGCCAAAGGGTTCCTCTCAAATCAAGCCTGTTTGCACGATTTTACATTCAGGTAAGCTAACGTTCACTTTCGTGTTTCTTAGGACCTTTGATGCACGAAATCCTTCAAAAAGGATTAAAATATAATATTTCTGGCTTGTCATTCATGCAAAATAAAGCTGGTTCTGTTTTTGGAATCGAAAACTGTCGAGTCACAAGATGCGGTTACACTGGCGAAGACGGAGTAGAAGTAAGCTTTTTTGTCTTGTTATTTTTGACTAATACACAATTTTGGTGTTTAACACTGCATTGTACGTCCGTCGTATGTGAAAAAGTGTTTTCTTTATGTTAGAGTAACGCGTTATCTTGTTTTGTCAGTCTACTACTTGCCTGCTACCAAAGACGCGACTGCGCTGCGTGCTACCAAAGGCGCAAGCGCAACTATAAAAAGGGGACTAAAACCCACTTCTTTTAGCAATAATCTTGTAGCTTATAGGCCTTACAATTCTGCCTCAAAAGCCGCGTAAAGACTTTGTAGTAGAGACACTTCATAAAATACGCCGCTAAAAATCACACAAAATTCTTTTTAGAGATTCAAAGAAGTTTTTGGGCTAATTCTTTTTCAAAAACATTTTTGTTGCATGCCTGCGTAGTACTTGGCATTTTTTTAATCAAAAAAACGGCTATTTAGTTGATGCGATAACTGCAACAGTAGAGGACCTAAATGTAGTGAACACTAAATTTTGCAAGTCCGAAGGCTGCTAGCGTACCACGGAAAGAAATGGCGTACCACGGAAAGAAATGGCGTACCACGGTTTGAGAAACACCTTAATGGAGCAGTTCTGCCGTGATATGGTAAAACCTAGTGACTACTTTTCGGAGACATAAGCATCCTTGACGTTTTTTCGTTTATGTCAAGCTACTGATTAGCAAATGCGAAGAAATAATCATTTTTCTTACAGTTAACACAGGGGTGCAAAAATACGTCGCGCGGTCGCGCCGCGCGACCAAAAAGCTTTCGTGCGCGAATGGGATTTTCTGCGCCAAATGAAGGGTGGCAAAGTTCATAGTGGTTTGTGCTACCAACAATTTGTACGCGCTACTAAATTCCAAAAGAATTTTTACACCCCTGAGTTAACAGTTTATAAGGCGAGGCTGCAAAAAAATAGTTTAGTTTTTCTCTCGTTGAACTATTATAAAGAGTCGATTTTTTTCAAAAGTATGAGTTTGGTAGTTACTAGGTTTTTCATTTCGCCGCAGAGTTGCTGATTTGAACCTGAGTACTTCAAACTGCGTTGGATTATGAAGTATTAAATGCCATTTTTTACAATTATGTTGCTGTCTTTCGGCTTTATTCCCGATTAGGGGTCGTTACAGCAGATAATTTCTTATCTACATTTTGTATTACATGGCATTTGATTTACGGTCGGATGTCCTTCCTGCCACCAATCCTCTCTTCGGAGGGAAACTGGGCCACCTGTCTTCCACATGGAGATGGGGACGTCCCGGAGACAACTAGCGAACTTTCCGGCTTTTTGTGATTATATACTGCTTATTTTGAATTACGGGGTTTGTATTGTTTACTTTTACAAGAGTAATTGGTATGAGTAAAATCCTAAACACTCAATTTTTGACGTTTAGATTTCGGTGCCGAAGAACAAAACGGTCGAACTAGCCGAGCGGCTACTCTCTGACACTGACGTTCAACTCGCTGGGCTAGGAGCGCGCGACAGTTTAAGGCTTGAAGCTGGATTGTGTTTGTACGGAAATGATATCGATGAAAACACCACTCCCGTTGAAGCATCATTAGCTTGGTGTATAGGTAAAATCGTTGATTATTTGGTAAGGCTAGTACTGTTAACATTTTCATGTGGCATCATCAATCTTCTTGAGCAGATTTATTTATGAAAATAAAACTCCGGTGATACGAACCTGAGGTAGACCCTGAATCGCAAGTTTTCTTTGTTTGATAATAATGCCAACTGGAACAGTTTAGCTGTATGGTCAATTAAGCCACCTCTCTGTAAAAGCTGGATTAATATTTTGCTAACAAATCTATTGCAGTCATTTTTGACAATGGAAAAACCGGTTGTTGATGGTCGACATACCTTGCCTCAACAGCAAGTTTTATTTCATCATAAAATTGCCATGCGTAAAGATAAGGTGTAGGCTGATATTTTGTTGTACATTTATGTCTCTTTTCGACGTAACCATACTCTAGTTTAAAATCAACGCAAGAAATTTTATTATTGTTCTGCCGTTTATGTGAAGTGTTTGGAGCATGGCAGTGGTAAGAGCAGACTAGAGACCTGAAGTTTTTGTATTAGTGATATTGTTGCAGTATTGTTGAAGCGAATGACAATATTGTTGACTCGCACAGTTCGAAGCAGGTTTTGTTTGATTGTAGCATCGTGAATGCTTTTTTCACGTGGTTGCGTAATTGGCGATTTATACTTCGTGCGATTACGCAACACATTGTCATATGGTTTCGATCATACTGGCCCGCAATTAAACGCAACTTTCATACAGTTGAGACAACGCCGTGTTAGATTTTTGAGAATTGATTGAAGTAACTCGCGCTTTTAATGAGGCAGAGTTGTTTTTAGAAATAATTGGAAGATAGTAGGAGCAGCAGGCCTGGAAATGTGTACGGAATTCTTAGGTCTACAATACTCACCACTTTTCAAAGGGAAAAAGCGAGTTTAGATAATGCACTTATGATTTTAAAAAGGGTTTTGGTTTGATCGAAGGATAAGTTAAAAGGTCTTTATAGAGTCAAAAGAGATAGTTTTTAATCAAGTATTAGGTATTTCCATGCTTCAACCCCTATGTGTATTAATGTTAAGCTACCGCCATATTGAATTCTTGTTCTCACTATTCCTAATTTTAGGAAAACGTCGCCGTGAAGAAGCAAACTTTCCCGGTGCTTCAATTATTTTAGATCAAATCAAGAAAAAACCGTCAAAGAGACGAGTTGGATTAATTGTATCTGGAGCAATAGCACGCTGTGAGTTGACAATTGCATAATCTTACTTTTTGTGTGGTTTGTATGCTTTTAAGCTGGCAACTTGGCGTTTTTTCAATTGTTTTTGTTGTTTGGCTACTGCTGCATCCAGGGTTACAAACTCGAACGAAAGCGATCGTCAAGCTGAACTCAAAAAAATAATAATCCCTGAATTCAAAAATAATAGATCGCGGATTTGGAGTTCACTAACCGAGTAACAGAAAAAGTCGGTTTTTCTCTTTGGGGTAATCAAGGTGAAGACTAAAAATTGTTTTCAATCCACTTTGATGTCTGAACTTACTTAATAATTTTGTCAAATGCTATTTTTAACTGTACTTGTAAAGCCTTTGTGAACACGATTTTTAACTGAACTTGTAGGGCCTTTGTGAACTTGAACTCAAACAAAAATCGATCACGTTTGCCACAGTCATTACAACGGTAACCGTGTAAGCAAAGAAAGGCTAGTGCACTTACGAAAATCGACGTCGCTTGAAATATTGCCTAGAAATAAACACTCAAATATAAAAGTAGTTTTTATCTGAAAGCGAGGTGTCCGGTTGACTTTTCTTGTGGTGCCTCGAGAATGTCAGCGATTTATTTGACATCGCGTTTTGTAGCTGTTTTTCACTCCGCATAGGCTAGCTTTAGTAAAGCATTCGGCAATGCACCTGAGCACAATAAGTCTCTGACTCGCCATCGTGAGATTTTGTGTTCTACGCTCGTGTGTTCTCAGCGTGGTGTGCGCTTTGCTCTTGATTGTAGCGTTTAAGGTGGCAGTACACTGTGCCAGCAGCACCGGCAATTCTGAACCTTGTCAGAACAATAGTTTACTCCCTAACCAGAAGGTAAAAATATGTCTTCTATTTTCAAACCAGCTTTTTTTCAGCTCACACCCAAGTGGTGGACAGCGATCAAAATCCTATCGGAGAAGTTACAAGTGGCTGTCCTTCCCCAAGTCTGTCAGCCAACATTGCGATGGCATACTTACCCTCAAAAAAAGCAAAATCTGGTACTGAAGTTTCTGTGATTATTCGCAAGAAGCCATTTGCAGCGACTGTAACAAAAATGCCTTTTGTGCCGACTAAATATTACTTTAGTAAATAATTAGGTCGGCAATTGCTAACTACATTACATTTCTACCCGCCTGGTATATTTCATAAATGAGGGTACTACCTGAAAGTATGACGTAGTGCTTACATCTATTTCACATTGCATCATATTTTTTCCTGCGCTTTACAAACTTTAGAGACAAAAATATTTATTATTGCTTTTAAAGCGTTGCAGTGCATGATTTGTTACTGTTTCCCTCATCTTCTGACGAAGGAATGAAACGACTACATTTCGGTCCACGCTGCACACCTAACCGTGATTAGGCAAATGGAAAGCGACAGTCTGGTTTCAGACCAGCCCTGAATGCAAATTGCAAACTGGTAGCCTCACCACCAACAAACCAGGCTGCCTTGTAGTGAGTAGCCAAAAGTCGCTTCTTATTGCATGTTGGGTCAGCAGCTCCGCAATTGTCCGCTGAAATACGGGAAAGCGAATGATTTCGTGGTTTTACTTTTACCAGGGACATGTAGATTTTATTTTAATGGAACATTGTATTCTTATTCTATTCAATATATACGGTATACAAAATGATCACTTGTGTTGTGAAATTTTTATTGCAAGTGCTGTGTCTGCCTGCTATAAACTGCATACAGCAGTGGCAACATTCGTGGTTTTGGTTATTTTTAACTGTTTCGTCTGCCTACTGCTCTCGACTGTATTTTTAGTTAAATGTTTTCATGCTTGATGTAAGATTTTTGGTATATTGGACTTAAGATTGTTGAACAACTGTGTCGTGTAATGCTTTCATATTTACTGCTTATTTCCAAGGCGTATTGCCAGCCAGCGGGACCGCATTTATGGGGGGTAAAAGAGGGTTTCCTTCCCGTTCCCAATAAAAATCGCCTCAGATATCTGCAGACTATTTCCACCGTTTATTGATTCCCACCCTTTTCCGAAAGCAGCTTAGTGACAAGATTTCTTACTTAAATTTCAGCATACATGTATTAAGTTAAAGTATGGTGCATTATGCAATGAGCAATATTGTAGAGCTGTTAATAATGGAGTCTGGACTAAACGACTGCATTGCCAAAGAACAAAGTGTCAAATTTTTCATGTTTGTGCTTTTGTTTTGCATATTTTCATGTGAAAATAACAGATGGCTATTGGTCGATATGCCGCATCTTTTCGGCAAAATGGGTAAAACTACCGGTACTTTACAAGTTGAATGTAAAATGAACATGAATTAATATTACTCGGGACAAAGTTGTATGTATTTCATGTTATGTTGGCTACTGTGCTTTGCTTATTATGCCATCATGTTATTAATTTCAACGTTTAACAAATACTTGTTCATGTTACTACTTTCATTGTTTAACAACTACTTGCTTTCACAGCTGCTTAAGGTCTTTGTAGTTGTAATTGAGAAAATTTAATCATGGGCCGAACATATGATGAGGAGTTGCAGTATTTGGAAAAAGAGACTCCTTATTGCTGGAAAATTAAGAAAGGATTTGTCCCGAATATGAAAGTAAGATGTATTTTTGTGTTGTTACATTACACCTTGCATACCTAGAAATGCAAAGAGGTACTGGCATATAAAGCTTGGTCGTACCAAATTAGGCGCTTTAACCGGTTAAGTCTCGCTTTCAGCTGGGCTTGTTTGTGATGGCAAATTGTTCAGGTTGATGGAGTCTTTTACGTGAATGATAAACTCGAAAAATTGATGCTTGAAGAGCTGAGAAATTCTTGCCGAGGTGGGATTGGTGGTTTTCTTCCGGGAGTCAAGCAAATCGCTAACGTTGCAGCTCTGCCTGGTATTGTCAAGGTGCATGTTCATTTCTTTGTTGCCTTCGTTAGAACTTGAGGGTAGCAGTCAAGATTTGTTTTGAAAAAAATTGAACTTTTTAGCGATGTTGTAGTGGTTAGAGCGTACGCTTCGCAGACGGTAGACCTGAGGGTCATTCCCTAAGTCGAATCATACTAAAAGACTTTGAAAATTGGTATTCACAGCTTCCCTGCTTGGCGCTCAGCATAAAAAAGGGATAGTGTGGAGAACAAGCCGGCAAGCTTGCTTGTTGTGTCCTTGGGCAAGGCACTTAACGCGACGCCTCCACCTTTATGTGGCAGACAGGTGGCCTACCCGTACTTCACCGGGTTACAGTTGTGAAGTTGCTAACCCAGCATGTCGTAAAAGACGATTCTTGGGCACCCACCAGTGGCAGTTCGCCTTGGTGGTGGGGCTACCAGTCACTCATGACTGGTTCGAAATGGGCTGTCATCTTTCCCCTAGCCTAATTCAATTAGGTAGCCGGTATGAACTTGAATTGCCGTTCGTGCCTACCTCCATCCCGAGGAAGAGGAGAGGTAGTCACAGCAACAACAACATGAGTGAAACAATTTTTTTAATAAATTATCTGGCTTCTTGAGGTTTTTTGATTTCTATGCTTATTGGTTAAAAAATTCTCGTTTAAAATATTGCCCCAATGAGTGATCATGCGTACACGGCCGCTAATACATATTATTAGCGGTAGGCAGTTTGTACAGTATTGTATCGAAATTAGCTTTAGGGACCGAACTCCGGTATACTTCAGTAATAGCTATGGCCTGAACAGCAATTACTTGTTAGTATTGCGCCCGAGTTATGGTATTCCCTTTGCAGAATTCGATTGGTTTACCTGATGTCCACTCCGGTTATGGTTTTGCGATTGGAAACATGGCTGCCTTTGACATGGAAGACCCCAACGCCATTGTGTCGCCAGGGGGAGTAGGTGAGTAGTGAGAGCATTATGTTGCTTTTTTTAAAAAATGATGGAATGGGCAGGTTGAGTGTGATTTGTGAATGTACTGTTTTCGCCTGTGATAAGAGGGAGAACCGTCTAAGGTTTGTTTTGAACTTTTTCGTAGAAAACGTGAGCGTGGTCAATGATTTGAAGCGCTATTTGACTATAGCTGTGATCGCTTGGGCTTGGGTTGAAACCTCAGAATAACCGCGATCTACGTAGGAATCATTATTCCAGCTTGCTTGGTTGATTGCCGTGCTTGTGGCAGAAGTGTACTAAGCCGACAGCACTGCTGACTTTAAAGCAGTGACTGCAGTCGACAAAAATTCCTGTTATTACAGAATGAAAGCGTGCAATCCCACTGAGTATCCTGATGTTTGATGGTTTTTCAAGGGTTTAAATAAGCTTTTATTTTTGGTGGATTTTTGTATAATTTTTGCGAAACGACCCTTTTCAGGATTCGATATCAACTGTGGAGTTCGCTTGCTTCGAACTAACCTCGACGAATCCGACGTTCAACCAGTAAAGGAGCAACTCTGCCAGGCGTTATTCGACCATATTCCAGTAGGTGTTGGTTCGAAAGGAGTAATTCCAATGGCTGCCAAGTAAGTTTTCTTATCATTGAGACCTTACCAAATGCTCCGGTTTTTAATCGGCTCTTGACTTGGCTTTACAAAATTTTAATGTTAAATCTGCAAGTTCAAACTGTGGAAAAAATTTTGCAAAGCCGATTTTTTCTGTTCTAAAGCGATGTTTATCTTCACTCCACATAAATTTGAATCGGACTTCGATTACAGCAAGTTTTAAAGTACTGGATGTCTTTCTACACAAACACCGTTGGCCTATGTGGACAATTTTGTGTTTTTTATCGCGTTGTCTTTAGCTTAGTTATGTTAAATATTGTTTTTAACTAAAAATTTTTAAACTTTGATGGGGGCTTTAGCTTAATTAGATAGGTGTGAAGGCTTTGGTGTGGGCTAACTTTTCATCATACATTTAAACAGCTATTGGCATGCTTTCCAAAAGTGTGCAACAGATATTTTCAGATTTTACACTTGCTGTAAAATTAATTTTTCAAATAAGCCAAACTCATTTGCTAAGTAGTAGTAGCTATTCAGTTTTTATCCGATGTTGTCCCTTTAGCAGAGATTGCCAGATTCACCCCATTCCTTCTGCAATTGCTCGCACTCCGTCCCTCCACTTGTCTCAGGGCATCCTTCTTCTTCAAACCAATCTTCTTTGTCTCCTCTTCCGCTTGCTTCTTGCAGGTCTTGTTCGGTCGTCCTCGCTTTCTCTTGCCAGTCACTTCAAGATTCAGAGCAACCCTCAAAACACTATCGTCATCCCTCCTCAGCACATCCTTGCCATCGAACTCCATTCGCGGTTGCCAACCGATCTATAGTTTCCTTCAACCCCAATATGTCCATCTGTTCTTCAGTCGTCTTTCTGTCAACAACTTTCTGACCGCATATGGCTCTCACCATAGCTCTCTCCGTTCTCCTTAAAATTGTTATTTCATTTTCTTTTAGATACCATGTCTCACTTCCATACAGTATTGCTGATCTTACACAACAACGATAAACTTTACCTTTCATCTACAAAGGAAACCTATTTTCAAGCAACAACTGTCCACAATCCCTAAATCTTACCCAACCAATTCCTACTCTTACTGTAACTGCCGCTTCACAACCACCACTAGCTTTTAGTCTGTCTCCCAAATAACCAAATCCATTCCCTGTCTCCACTTTATCGCACAACTTCTCGATCAAATCCATCGTCCCTTTTATTATTCCTTTACATTTCAAGCAAACAAAATGCATTGCCAACCTAACGGTAGCTCTCTTTATTTTTGAACATTTGCTATGAACCCAGTTTCCACATTTTGTGCACAACACTGAATTGGCCCTAACTCTCCTCCGAAGTTCCTTGCAGAAAATCAGTGTGTACAAGCTCATAAATATAGTCTTATAAATTCAATGTTAAGTGTGTTGTTGATAGGTTCGTGTTGTGTGCGCAGTAGTTAGCTTCCAGAAATTGATTTTTTTGTTGAGGTCTGTGCTTCCTGTTATCTTTGTATTTGAGCTCAGTTCAGTTCTGGCAGCTGGATTAGGTTCAATATTGCAAAACCAGTATTTTTGATGCTATGGATTAGCGGAATTCTATGCCACTGACTTAATCATCAGATCAGTTTTTCCTTCAACTATTACAGATTGCAGAAAAATTTGAAATATTTTTTAGTTTCATGTATTTTAATTTTGCTAGTTGGCAGTGGCAATCGCTAAATGCTGTTAAAAGTATTTTAAATTTTCAGCATAATCATTACCTGGCATTTTTTGTTACGGTAAATTATTTTTCTTGATTTCATAGCGTAATCATTGTAAAATGCTAGTATGGCTTGTTATTGCACTGCCGGTGGGCGCAAAAATTTCCAAAAACTAAAGGAATTCACTTTCATCGACCACCACTCAACAATCCTGCTTTACAGAAGAAATAACTGGCCGGTGGCCAATTTAAAACTGAAGCCTTCACCTTTCACTGAATACTCCGCTGTTTGTAGTGACCATTTTGAAAACACAACATGAATCTAGAAACAGCGCCCTTAACTTTGACTTTAGTACTTTATGAGTTTGTACACACATTTTCTGCAAGACACTTGGCAAATGAATTTGTCTAATTTAAAAAATTAATCTTACAGCAAGTGTAAGATCTAAAAATAAATTGTGCATACTATTTGAAAGCATACCAATGGCTCTTTAAATGTATGATAAAAAGTTAGCCTACACCAAAGCTTTCAAATCTATCTAATTAAGCAAAAACCTCCATCAAACTTGGTTAAAAGCAATCTAAAAACGTTTTTGTTTCAAGCGAACTAAAACTCCTTCATCAGTTTTAAAAAATAGACTTAACAGAGCTTCACTTTGTTAGCTTTCCTATATCTGTGCAGTGCTACCACAACAATTCATCCGTACGTGATGTCACGGGTTGCTAGCAGAATATTAAACGTTTAAAATTGTGTCTTAAATATCTCGTTAACGAAAAAGAATTTCAAATTTTTAATCGGAAATTTGAATTCAGCGTCCTTTTATTGATTTTCTGTCAACAATTTCTTTGGGCTTAGCGGGGTATTAAACGGTAGGTCGGTTGCCGGCACTAAATAGTTTAGAAGCGTTTATGAAATCATAAAAAGCTTTCCGAAAATTGCCGGACTGTTTTTGCACTTGCTGAGTCGTAGATCTACCGTTGTTGAATGACGTCATTTGCTTGCGTTCACAGAGACTTGGAAGAAGCGTTGGAAATGGGCGTGGATTGGTCACTGCGTGAAGGGTACGCTTGGGCTGAAGACAAGGAACATTGTGAAGAGTATGGCCGCATGTTGCAAGCTGATCAGTCAAAAGTATCGTCCAAAGCAAAAAAGAGAGGTTTACCTCAAGTAAGTGTGTTAAACTAGGGGCTGAAGTCGGGGAGAGGAGTTCGGGTTGATTACCCTTAAACAACTTACTTAATGACCTACTGAAACTGCGACCTTTTTCTGGAAACTTCCTATTCATTGGTCCAAACCATCTGTACTAATTTCAAAATTCGGTTGTAGTGTACTAATCTAGCAGTCTGATTACCGTAACTCTATTTTCTTTGTTGAGTTTACATTTCCTAAACTCGAGTTGAAGTTACAGTTTATGTGACACTCAGTCAAATACCGTAAACCCAGTCAAACAAAAATTGAACGATGTATCAGCTTAAAGAAGTAACAATCTAATTTGAACCCATTATAAACTATGGACCCCATCTCCAACATGCAGTTTTCCTTAGGCGGGTACCCAGTTATTCTCTTACGACATGCTGGATGGGCAGCTTCCACTATTCTAACTCGGTAGAGCAATTTAGTTCGGCCCATTGGCGAATTTTCGTAATTTATTGTCCCATTTTTCTCCACAAAAAACAAATTTTTCTATCGAAGCTATAACTTATGCAAACTAACTTTATTACTGACGTCTTGCGTGCGGATGGACCTAGTTGAATCTTAACTGTTTTTTTATTAGCTTGGAACTTTGGGCGCTGGGAACCACTACGCTGAAATTCAGATAGTTGATGATATTTTTGACAAGCACGCTGCTAAGAAAATGGGAATCGACCGTAAAGGACAAGTGTGTGTCATGGTTCACTGCGGAAGCAGAGGTCTTGGACATCAAGTGGCTACAGGTAAAGTTGTTTTGGAGGTTGTCTTCGCTCTTAGGCTCAATAAATTTTAAGTGACTAGCCTTCCGTAGAAGGAGTACCAGCTGTCGATTTTCCACGTTACTAGTGCTGTTTTAAGGCGTCAAAATGTACGTTTAGCCAACCTTGATTGTTTTGTTTTACTTTGCGCATGCTTGGGCGAGCAACATAACTGAGCGGGTTGGTCGGCCGATTATGGCAGCAATGGTCTTGCGTTCAAATCTCACCTGCTTGGGTAATTTACGGCGATCGCCTTTGCTTGGTTGTAGTGCTTATGGTGGAATCCACGGTGCCTGCAGTGCTTGTGGTAGAATGCACAGTGCCTGCAGTGCTTGTGGTAGAATGCACGGTGCCTGCAGTGCTTATTGTGGAATCCACGGTGCCTGCAGTGCTTGTGGTAGAATGCACAGTGCCTGCAGTGCTTGTGGTAGAATCCACGGTGCCTGCAGTGCTTGTGGCAGAATCCACGGTGCCTGTAGTGCTTGTGGTAGAATCCACGGTGCCTGCAGTGCTTGTGGTAGAATGCACGGTGCCTGTAGTGCTTGTGGTAGAATGCACAGTGCCTGCAGTGCTTTTGGCAGAATGCACGGTGCCTGCAGTGCTTGTGGTAGAATGCACGGTGCCTGCAGTGCTTTTGGCAGAATCCACGGTGCCTGCAGTGCTTGTGGCAGAATCCACGGTGCCTGCAGTGCTTGTGGTAGAATGCACGGTGCCTGCAGTGCTTGTGGCAGAATCTACGGTGCCTGCAGTGCTTGTGGTAGAATGCACGGTGCCTGCAGTGCTTGTGGTAGAATGCACGGTGCCTGCAGTGCTTGTGGTAGAATGCACGGTGCCTGCAGTGCTTGTGGCAGAATGCACGGTGCCTGCAGTGCTTGTGGTAGAATGCACGGTGCCTGCAGTGCTTGTGGCAGAATCCACGGTGCCTGCAGTAGTGGTAACTCCGTACCGGGTCCGGACACAACAGTGTTCTAGTACAATCGACAAATGGTTTTCCCTCGGCCGGGGGTTGTAAATACGCCAAGGAAATCCCGGTGGACTCTTGTGTTGCGTGAGAGTGGGAATAGACTTACTGCTGATCATTACTCTTGCATTATTTGTAGATGCACTTGTCGCAATGGAGAAGGCGATGACTCGTGATCACATTGTCGTGAACGACAGACAGCTCGCATGCGCTCACATCAAGTCGAAGGAAGGCCGCGATTACCTGAAAGGAATGTTCGCGGCCGGCAACTACGCGTGGGTCAACAGAAGCTCGATGACCTTCCTAACCCGGCAGGTATGTTTATAAAAATCCAGCTCATTCGATGATCTGACATCAGCAAAGTCTCATCATGATCGGACCTGGCCGGTTAATCGTCATGGCAATTATAAGAATATTTGGAATTGCGATGGAATAAAACATCGTTAAGGCTAATCTGCCTGCTCACCGAAAATCGACACTATTTTGATAGCGCGAAAGCTCCTAAAAGCGATTACGGTTTTTCGTTACTCGATTCTATTCTCGGAATATGGGCATGGCGGGACACCATACAGCCCCAGGGGCTGGACAGCTTCTCTCCCGAATTGAACCAGAGGTCGTACGTAGAGAAAGATTTGCCGAAAGGTGTTTAGTAACTCTTTACACAAAAGTACATCTATGGTTTTAGTTTGAGAAAGTATCTTGTACAGTGATTTGTCTGCTGATCAAATCCAGGTGGTTAGTGGTAGACAAGCTTCGCAACAGTAAGCTTTATTTCAGTAGAGTGGAAAAATGACTTGCAACTGCATTGCATCGTTGCTACTTCATTCACAGACAAGGCTCATTAAGAGTGAGGACGTAGGTTTCGCTTTTCTTTCAACAGTTTTAATTGAAGGCGTTTGGAAAAGTGTTCAACACTACACCTGATGATCTTGATATGCACCTTATATACGACGTGTCGCACAACATTGCTAAAGTGGAGGAACATATGGTAGATGGGAAGCAGAAGACATTGCTCGTGCACAGAAAAGGGGCCACCAGAGCTTTTCCACCTCATCACCCTCTCATACCCGTGGATTATCAAGTAAGTGTTGCGCGAGAGAATTTATTGTTTAGATTTGTCTGAATTGCGACCCTTATGCCCACGTTGGGGCGACGTTTTGTGTTCTTCGGAAGTCGCTTTACAGCATTTTGCCCTGTTTAGTTGCAGCGTTTGTGATAGCCTTGTACCGTTGCGTCCACAAGTGAAAGCGGATCTAAAATTAAATGTTTTTATGTGTAAATGTCGAAGTAGTTTCGTAGCCCGAGTATAAATAAAAATATATTATCAGCAAATTCCAAAGATAAGCTTTGCAGTGGCGAATTTTTGGTGATCCATCTCCGTAAAAACATCACTTGCTTTTCCTAATGCTTTTTGCAAAACTTTCTGCGATGAAGCTTTTTGCTTACTTTTTCCTGCGTTTTTGCTGGCTTAGTCGTGGTAATTTAGTGTATGTCTACCTCTACAAACTTGTTTTTAAACCTGAGTTTATGTTAAAAATTCAAAAGCATGACTTCCACAAACGTCTAATTTTACTTACATGAAATTGTGCTTTTCAGTTAACTGGCCAGCCCGTGTTAATTGGTGGAACCATGGGAACTTGTAGTTACGTTCTGACTGGCACTCAAACTGGAATGGAAAACACGTTTGGCACCACTTGTCATGGAGCAGTAAGTTTAGACTACGTTTTACTTACAATTGATCATAGCGTGTGTTTGCGTCTCATCTTTTTTGGCATGGAGGCGCGGCACGAAACAGGTATATTCTGATCCTCCAAACCGTAAACTTGGCAAAGATCAGGCTTGGAGAAAGCGGCTGTCTATTTTGAGCCAGTCATGTAAACAAATTGCCAATTGCCATCACGTAGGCGCTCAAAAGTCATTTCTTACGACATGCTGGGTGGGAAGCTTCACTATCGTAGCCCGGTAAAGTACGGCGAATAGATCGCAATCACATTGGTAAATGTTTCGAATGATGATTGAAAGAAATGGAAATAGGTAATGTTAAGGGGCTCATTTCAGCTGCATTTTTTTCTTTCCACCCCGCGGTGAATAAGCTCAACAGGAATTGATAGCACTTTAAAAAGGAAACAAAACAGTGTTCCTAATTCAGTGAATAGGATCAACAGGAATCGATAGCACTTTGAAAAGGAAACAAAACAGTATTCGTAAAAATAGAAAATTTGTGGAAGTAGCAGGTCAAATCACACAAGGTCAGGTTACCTATGCATTTTTTAAAACCTAAGGTTTTTGTACATTTCTGGATTACTCATTGTTCATCCCGTAGAGGTACTTATATTTGCGTGATGCGCGCTTTAGGTGTTGCATCGTGTGGAACTTTTGCAAAGATTACAGTTAAATAATTTTTTTTATATCTTCTACTGAAAAGCTGGTTATTCGAAATAAATGAAAATTACAATAAGCAATAATTGCAGTGACTGTTGTTGGCATGACTGGCTTGAACCAAGCGACGGAGACCGAGTACCTGAACAATGAAAACACTAAAAATACATTTTTTGTCACATTATTTGATCTTCACCGAAAAACCTTTTTGTCGGTTGCGTTAGAGCAGGGGTTCCCAACCAGGGGTGCGAGGCAGCATCTTAGGGGTACGAGATGATCATTCAGATTTTTGTATTGCATTTTTGTCCTGTCATGCTCAGTTCATCATGTGCTAATAGTTCTGCACAATCAGTGTCTAATTACAGCATGCCTAATGCGCGGCCTTCGATTCAGCCCGAAACGATGCTGATCTCCAAAAAAAAGGTCAACACACGCAACTTCAGCCTGGATTTCAAAATCGGCCCACATCTTGACCAGGGTTGCCATGTTTGCGTTTGCGAGATCGGTGATGACCTTTTTTTTTTTGGAAATCATCTCTGCAATAATGGTGAGGACTCTAATCAAAGCATGCTTAGTGCATGGCCTTATTCTTCACATGTTAAAACACTATAGGGGTGCGCGAGAACATATTAAGGTATTTTAGGGTTGCGAGAACATCTTATAACAATTTAGGGGTGCAGGCCATTAAAAAGGTTGGAAAACACTGCGTTAGAGCAACGTTGCGTTCAAATCGCTTTGTTGTTACTGGTACTACTGGGGCAGTGTATTTTTGGCTCGAACACTGGATATTGTCATAAAGTGCCTTTCCAAACGCTCGACAACGTTACTATCGTGAGGTTTGGACGCGCGTCGTTATCATCACAAACAGCGCTTCAGTTCACCAGACCACGTTGCCGACTTTATTATAAAATTGTACAAATAACCTGACAATCACGCTTACTGCTTCAGCAAGGAAAAAACTGTCTCTATTATGCCAATGGCATGATGATTCAAATGTATGTGTTAAATCGGGGTTCAATCTCGTACGCCTCTGGATATCTGTTTTTGATTACGTTCATTTCCGAAAAGTTTGGCGCAACACTTTCAATGTCCTAGCGGCCCACGGTGTAAGATGCATTGTTCTAATAGCTCCATCACTATATACATAGACGTAACTCTGTATATTGCGTGGGGAAGAGCTGAAAGTATTTTTGCTCAATCATAGTTGAAATTTTTTGATTGGAGATCAAGGTTATGAGTGCGTCTCTTTTCGTCTTTTTAGCTCCAAACACAAATGCAGACTTTTTGTAGATCAACTTTTGAAAACGTTTTGAAAACACTATGGGTGTCTTCGTCCCCCGGCTTTTACGCTTATGGCTTTATTCCAAGGAGGAGTTAATAACCTGATTATCTTCAGACTATATCTCTTAAAAGAGTTGTTTATTTACAATTTATTTAAGCAAAATGTTGTCACATACTCAACTTTTGTTATTTACAGGGCCGAGCGCTGTCTCGAGCAAAATCAAGGCGAAATTTGGATTATCAGGAAGTGTTGGATCGATTGGCAGATCTAGGAATATCGATACGAGTCGCCTCGCCTAAGCTGGTGATGGAAGAGGTAAAATCAGTACATTGCAGCTGTAGTTTACGTTTTACAACTACATGTATCTTTCGACACAAAGTAGCAGAAGTTTCTCATGTGACCGGGATGTAGTAAATAATCGGCAGTCTAAGCGCGAAATACGCTTGCGATGCTCTTTTAGTTTAACGTAAGGTTAATTATAGCACTCAATGTCAAAATAAACTGCATATATATGTATTGATTGTGTAGAAACGCAAGGTGGCCATTTGTGCATTTAACGTGTGATATGCACACCAAAGGCAATTTCGCATCAAACAGCAATAATGGCGCTTGAATTTCTCGCACCAATATCCAAACCTTATAGTTGAGCACAAGCCGTCATGGTACAGCTGTGATTGCTACGAACTTGGAAACAAAAGAGCTAAAGTTCGTAGCTCCATTAAAACACCATTGATGTTCATCATGAAGGTTCTAAAACTGCTGGCTTGAAAACGAATGAATAAAGGAGACGCACACTCAGGTAGCACGCCCAAACTTACAAAGCTGAAAAAGACTTAGCTCTAGCTAGCTAGTGTCTTGTTCGTTTGATATAGGAACGTGGAGGGACTAGAAATTGCCCCTTCGCTTCACACTTTTTGCTTTGATAATCTAAGGTGTTGCTACTTAATTGCATGTAATGCTTCAAGACGGCCTTAGCCGCTGTTCAAAACATTGACTAAAAGACGTTCGTGTTCCAGGCTCCCGAGTCCTACAAAGACGTTTCCGAAGTTGTGGACACTTGCCATGCGGCTGGGATCAGTAAGAAAGCGATCAAGTTGAGACCTATTGCTGTAATCAAAGGTTGAATGGCTTGTAGCTATTGCTGCATAAAGTAGGTGCTCGAAACATCGTGTGATGGCCACGTGAGTTTGGTCCAACACTCTTCCAGTAAAGGCGTCATAAGCACAGCTGGGTAATTTTTTTGGTTCAGTTTTGAAATTTATTTCCGTGTTCTCGCTTTTTTCATTTGCATCTTCCTGAATTGAAAATATAAAATACCTGTGAATAGTAAAAATGTACGAAGTAGTGCTAAAACTACTTTGTTGAAAATAAGACACGCTCTTGTTAATAGCGATATTGTGCAATGTGAAAAACCATGAGTGGACATTTTGAATTTAGACGTGAGCTTACAAAGTTTTGTCTCGCCAAAATAAATAAGTCAACCGTATCTGTACTGTGGTAATAAGCTGTTAAAGCAATGTCATTTGTAAAATATCATAACTGGTGTAATATAGCTATCTATGGTGCAATGAAGTTGTAAGTTATGACTCTAGCTCTACAATCGCATGCTGAAGTAGTACTCGCTTCAGTTATTGTTGGGAAATACAATTATCTCTTTCAATTGCATTGACATCAGCCTTGTCCTGCCTTGTATTGTTTTCAGTGATTAGTCGAGCAAGAAATTGGTGTCCATGACAATAATATTCTGTGAAACACTTTTGTTGCCAACGTTTGTGTGAAAATAAACTACCCTGAAAATACAATTTTGTGTGCTCAAGAGAAAGAAAGACTTTGGTAGAAAGTACCAGAAGTGAATGCCCCAGAATTTTTATCATCGTTCAGACAACATGATTAGAATCTTTACTGAAATAGAAGCACATTATAACTGCGATCTGCATTTTCAAAATTTATGTGGCGATTTCGTAAGCAAAGACCTACATCTCTCAATGACACTTTTTTATCATTGTTTCTGTACCCTTCTTTCATTCCTTGACCTCCAATAAATTTGCGCTCTGACAACTGGAGCATTCCCCTACTATAGCAAGATCTCCATGACGGGCACCAATTAACAGGAGCCTCAACCTGGGCGTACGGAATCCTTTAGGTTTAATTGCTGTGGCTACCCCTCTATGGATGGAGGCGCGGCATGAAACGATTTGCCAGATTCGTGCCGCAAACCTAATTAAATGAAGCTCGGGAAAACGTGGCAGCCGGTTCCGCACCAGCCATGAATGCAAATCACTGACTGGTGCTCCACCACCAAGACGAACTGCCTTTGATGGGTACCCTGCTGGGTGAGCAGCTTCACTACTCTGGCACGAATTTTAGGTTTGGTCGAAATGGTTGTTCGCTTTATTGAGCGTACCAGATAGCCCAAACACTCGCTCATTAATCATTTTTAGTTGTGCTGCCCTTTGAATAACCGCGGAAAGGCACCCGGTTCTCTTTAAAATGGGTCAACTGTCTCATTTTCTTGTTTCTTGCCTTGTTGCGTGTGCACCGGCAATGTCACCCAGGGGAGGTCGGTACAATGCTCTACGTGCCTCAAATGTTTCCGTCTACGGCGTCCTTTCCTTTTCTCTAGAGATCAACTGATGAGACTCTAACTCTGTGACTGCAGCTTCAGGGTTCCAATTGTTTTATATCTCCAATGTGGGAAGTCAACTCCACTCCTTCCTGGGTAGTTATTCCTCCTCACCTTTGTTCGGTGACTTTCTACTTACCTTTGCTATATCTAGCCCTTCCTCCGGAATCTTTTTCATGATCCTCCTCAACCCAAGGCGCACCTTTTTCATTTCGTGCTTACTCTTCCAGAAATCTTTTTATTTTGGACTTAAACTGTCACTATCTTTTCTGGGACTCAAATGGCACTCCAGAACCTTGTAATGTGGCGGTTCATAATCATTCTGTTTCCTCTCAACAATGTTGACACCTCTACTCTTTTGTCGCTTTTTTTACGATATTTTTTTCAAGCTCTCTCCTGTTCTCGAATGATTGTTCAGGACCTGGATTTTGATCGTCTACTTGCTGTTTAACCATTCATCTTTCTACGCTCTTCCACCCCAACAAGATCCTTCTTTTAATTTCCAGAAAGCTCGTTGGCATGGCTTAGCTCTCTATTTTAACTGTTATTGTCCTCATGCAGAGGAGTTGCAATCTTCGTCATCTGGCACTGAATTCTTTTCTGTTGGACGCATCATGTGTCACCTCAAGCTTGGCAGTCTTTCAAAGTGGGAGAAACTGTAAGGAAAAGACAAAAAGCTTTTGCTCTCCCTCATAGAGGAGATTAAAAATGTATGGATTCTATCTCAATCTTTTGGGCTTTATTTGTCAAAGTTAAGGCAAAAGCATGGCAAGAAACATGCCCCTCTTTCTCTCCTACCATCTGTGGGTAGTTTTGCTTCTTTCTCTTGTTCTTCTTCTTCAACGGAGTCGGAAACAATATACGTCAACAACCTGAGGTCTCACCTTTTTTCATTTAAAAGCTCTGCGTAGCCAAGCCAAAGGCTATTTATTTAAGATCCTTCGAGCCTCCTGTCCTACGGAATCTCATCCCTTTTTGCCCTTCCTCAACCTCCATTAAATTTATCGCGGCTGCCCAATTTCTCCAGACGTATTTCCACCAGCACAGACTCGCCTATCCCATGCTGATGTACTTTCCTCATTTCCGTAATGGATCTTCTTCACGACTTTAATCTTTCTTGATATTTTTGTTTCTTTCCTTCCATCTAGAAGTCTTTGTTTTTGGACTGATTTGGAGTGATGGATCTTTTCTTCATGACGCATGCATCTTTGCCTTAAGTCAAGTACAGCTGCATCAAAATTTTTGGCACGCAAGTCGCCTCAGTAAGCAATCAACTGAAGAAACATTGGTTTCTCATCTTATCCGTTGTTTGTTTGTTTGGGGTTACCCCTCCTCTTCCTGGGGATGGAGGTACGGCACGAACGGCAATTTAAGTTTATGCCGTCAACATGATTGAAATTAGGCTAGGGAAAAGATGACAGCCCATTTCGAACCAGTCATGAGTGACTGGTAGCCCCACCACCAACAAGGCGGACTGCCATTGGTGGGTACCCTAGAGTCGTCTTTTACAACATGCCGGGTTAGCAACTTCATAATTGTAATCCGGTGAAGTACGGGTGGACCACCTGAAGGTGGAGGCGTCCAGCTAAGTGCTTGCCCAAGGACACAACAAGCAAGCTTGCCGGCTTGTTCTCCACACAATCCCTTTTTTATGCTTGGCTGAGCGCCAAGCAGGAAAGCTGTGAAACCATTTTTTAAAGTCTTTTGGTACGACTCGACTTAGGGAATGAACCCCAAGACTACCGACTGCGATGCGGACGCTCTCACCACTTCACCATCTCGCCGGTACCCGTCGTGTTTCCTCCAACAAACACACACTATATATTGTTCCGAAATTGGTAGAGTTAAAAATTCTTCGTGCAGCGCTTTTTGTCATCTGATTCGGGACACATCTCTCCTCATTCTATTCTACTCTGCTACAGACCTTTTACGTCGCTTGGGTTTCTGACGACTTACCTATTTACCATCTCTGGCCAAACCGTGAAAATCTGACCTAGTCTTCCACCTTACCCACATTCTGAAGGGTAGGGGAACCACAACAGATTTTCTTGACAAAGTATGCACCCTGGCGACATTCTGAAGCATTTCACTTGAAATCACACAGCGTGATTAGCGTTTACGTGTCGGCCGAATCTTTAGCATCAAAATGGCGCACGTAGTCTGCTTTAACCCGTAACTTATAGCAAAAAACAGCTTATCTTTATCACAAAAGAAAAAACAAAGTCGGTTTTATGTCATTTTTTCCGCGTTTCGCATGCTCAGACGTGCTGATTTAATATGTCTACCACTACACACTCACTTACGAACCAGACTTTGTACTGGAGCAACGTAGCACTCTAAATTCCGGATGCCCTTCCTGACGAATAGCAGCGGTGTTTCTATTGAGTTTTGAACTTTTGCTCCAAAGCCCACAATCCCAATACACACAAAGCTTGCGATAAAAGCTTTGACAAACAGATGCCCGCTCATCAAAGAGGATTCTCGATTTAATACGCACGACCACAAATTTAACACAGCCTTGTACTGATATAAATTGTGTAGCAGACGTTTATTAAGCAAAAGCTAACGAAACGGTCAAGGTAAAATTACATAACATAAGCGGAAGAAAAACAGTGCAATGTGCAAGAAAAGTGATAAAAGTCAAGCAAAAAAATAAATATTATTATTATCAGCACCATGATCACATTGGTTCTCAAACAAATAAAAAAAAGTTGATCTCGCAATTTACCGCCACCAGCGCTTACATATTCACCAAGTGTAAATCACTACTTTTTAAAAGCTTTTTCAAATTTCTCCACTTGTTCTAATAATTCACCATCACTGACATCAGTAGAAAAAACGTCCTTGTCGTTTTTAACTTGCTCTGAAATTGATATCGGTATTGGAACAGGTTCAGGCTTCTTGACGCTCATTCGGCACTCGTGATCATAACATCGATGATATAAAAGTCTTTTTTCCAGATTAACAACAACAAATATGCCATTGCTTTTATGTTCTCGGCCAATACTTCGACAATATCTAGAGCCAGTAACATCAAAAAATATGCATTTGTTATCCTGAGCAATGCTTACTTTCGAAATTGCAGCAGCTTGATTAAATTGTTGAAGATACTCAGACACAAAATTGTACAACTGACCATAAAATGATTGAGAGATATTATCTGGCAATTCTATTTCACTTGGTTTAGATTTATAATAAATTTTGGAAGCGAGTATTGCAGCAACATTGGTTTCTGAAGTTCGTATGCTGTCTGACTCTTCACTACTAAATTCTAAAACGTTTAAATCCTTATTCAAAGGCACATTACTAACCAATGATGAAAAAAATATCAACTTTTCTTGGTCAATACCTTGCAATTTTTTTATGTTTTCCACTTGAATCTGTGGTACGAAATCTAAAAGATTGACAGGTTCAAAGTTAAATTGACATTTAGATGATAGTTTCAGCTCTTTCACCTTTCCTTTTTTACTCGAAAGGTATAGCCGAAAGTTTCGGTTCTTTGTATAGACACACTCATCAACAAATAAAACTTTTTCACCAGTAGATTTGTTAACCATAAGCAAATTTAATTTGTCATCTAAGGTTGGATGAAACCTGTGTTTTTGTGACATTGAATCATCACTTAAAGTTGAGCGAACAATACTGCACATATTACGAACAAATTTTCCTGCTTCAAAGTTATTTCGAAAAGCAGCGTTGGAAAGATGCCAAATCTGATGTTGACTGAATTTTGCATCTGTTGTAGAATCTAATTCAACAATGTTTTTCCTGCTAGCACTAATATTAAAAGTCTTTTTCAAACAAAATATAACTACTGCAATCCACACCTCAATCAAATCTGCTCCATTGATATTTTTGTTTACACTTTTGTCAAATTCTAAGTCAAAATACAAATGACAATGAGCATCTTGTGGAATAACCTCATAATAATGTCTAGTGCCCGACGGAAACTGCTTATAATACATCCAAAATTCTTCAAGACTGGCCACAATGTATTTTCGAGGACCATTATTATCACCATATTCCACAGAAAAAACTTTAGCATCTTTTCTTGTTTCGGCATATTCAAAAGCCTCTATTTGGCGAAAAAATATATTCCAAATTGGTGGAGGTAGGTAAGCATCAGAAAGACGAGGTTTGTAATGAACCATTAGGGGATGTTCCTGGTAATGTAAACAGCGTTTTTCAATTTTGCTTGCTAGCCTGAACTTTGACATTGTGAAAGCAGATTTTCTGCTCAAATACACATTTCTATTTGAAGTCGTTGCAGAAATTTTGCAATATTTGTAGAATACCAACAGGCAAAGACGAGGCATAAGTATAACATACCTGGTCTATTACTACAAAAAAAATGCAAATCTTGAGGCAGTTTGTACAATTACGGTACATATTATGCAACTGCACAAGCATAAAAAAGCTGTTTCCTTGATTCATCTTAACCAGCTTGCCAACATATTTGTTAGAGAATCATATTTTCTGAACTTCACAAATAATGAATACGTATGCATCAATGTTTAAGATACATGCTCTAAAGTACATACCAAAAACTTTCAACTCCATTTATCAACTTTGTTTTATTTAGTAAATCATCAAAATCAAATTTAGATACGTTTTCAACGTATTACATAGGAGTGTAAATACGGTATCAGATGCCTAGTGAAGTAGATCTATCTAAAAGTACATTTAACTTAATTTCTAAAAACATTGTTTGATTGTTTTTGTGGTTACTAGCTGAGGCCATCTTTTTGGAACATTGCATTCTTATCAATCATGGCTAAGTAAACTCAGAGACATAAATGATGGTAACTAAATCATTGTGGAGCATCTCATGCATGAGCTGATACTTTGTCTGCCAGTCACAAAGACTGGGCAACCACAATGCATAGGCTGCTTAGCTTTCTACCACATAAAGAGGCATTGTGTTAAGTGCCTTGCACGACGACCTAACCAGAGAATTTGCCAGCCTGTTCTCTACGCCATCCCTTTCATGCTAAATGTCAAGCAGGGATGCTGTAAATACCATTTTTTAAAAATCATTTGGTATGACTTCCCAGGGGAAATAACCCCTTGGTCTACCAACTCCAAAATGAATGCTCTAATCACACCATTGTTCCAGTATAAAAAGTTTACCTATATCACATTTAAAAAACTGATCCAAGAGTTTACAAAAATAAATTATTCATTTTAACTGTTTTATATTTTGTATTTGAGCCTTTTTGAGGTGTTGGTTTCACTAAACGACATGCTGGTCTTTCTATGGTGTTTTGTCTGGTTGCAGTAATAATTGTGATCAAACTTGATTGCTGTATGATTTTTATGGAAACTAGAAAATTGAATAAAGTAAATGACAGGCCCCAGCATTACAAACGTCAATGCAGAAAAGAAAAAATTTTCTAGAAAAAATATGTAACAGAGTTTATTGGTCTTTCAGTAAAGCTAGATAGTCTGCAACAAAGAGTTTTTTGAAATTAAAAGAAAAAAAATGTTATTAATTTTCTATACCAACAAATTTACAGGTGGTTATATATAGGCATAGTACAGGTATGGTAGGCGTAATAGGTAGGCAGTGGCTATTTCGCCGTCGACGGCAATTTGCCCTTGGAATCTATTTTGCCGTGATCATTCACGTGTGTTTATATAGCCAAATTTGCTAATATCGCACCAGTGACTCTGCGGTGTAGTGCATAGAGCGCTGGTCTTGAGATACCAAGGTATGGGGTTCAAATCTCAGCTGGCCAGGGCTTGAAAAGAAAGGCAGTGTACACTGAAGGGGCAGGCCTGGTATGTAAATGTACGGGGCAGTGTAAACTGTAAGGGAGTGTGCAGGGTGGGAGATAGAGACCTGGGGATGCAAAATTTTTTTTTTTGGTTTTTAAAATTGACCAATCAGAGACGACCAAAAGTCACATGTTTAGTACGTCATTAAGATTGACCAATCACAAACAACTCACGGCAAAATAGTCTCTGAGGGTAAATTGCTGTCGACGGCAAAATAGCCACTGCCTAATAGGTACAGTAGGCACTGTAAAGGCACAGCACAGACATAGTAAGATGCAGCATAACAGCAGAGGAAGAGGAGAGGGTAGATAGCTTCTGACTGGTAGTTGCTGAGTTGGGTTGCCTCTAACCCTATTTACTTGATCCAAAATTGCTGTTGGATTTTCAAAGGTTCCAGATGTCTCAAATACTTTTTCAGCAATCATTTTTTATGGTGCTGCCCTTTTGAACAACTGCAGAAGAGTAAGCTGTACAGTAAATCCTCATTATAAGGTAAATATGCATTCCTAAAAACCTTACCACAAATTAACATTACCATGTAATTGAACCCATTATAACATGTAATAAGGGCAAGTCTCAAAATGTCAAAAGTCACTCCTACAGACATAAAAATGGTCTCACAAAAAAATGTTAAGTACTGTGCAAAAGAACAGAAAATGTTTTTATTTACCTTTCACTTGCCACATATTCTAATAGATGATGTTGCTCCCAAGGCTAAGGGACAGTAGGAATTTCAGCTCTTACTCATCAGCTCATCTTCCACTCATTGGAGAGACCAGGATGAGGGTGAGGCTCAAAACCCTCAAACACGTCGTTGTCTGCACTGTCGGAAGCAGATGCAGAAGGGTGGCTGCAGTAGATGTGGTACTGGTACGGTGTAAACAAAACACAAGCAAATATATCTGTGAATTTTTTCTACTGTATATAGAATTGAGGGTATAATTACCAAACATTGTGACAGTGAATTTACCGGATGACGAAGTTCCATACATGGAAGACTTACTGTAATCTTTTTTAAATCATTTGACTATCTCTTTCTCCTTAGTTGCCTTGACTTTTTTACTCTTGTTTTAGCTTCTTTTTCCTTTAACAGAAATAGCATTTTCACAAGCTGTGGCACTATCTTTTCTTGTTCTATGTGCGCCAGCAACATGATCTGGAGGGGCATGTCAAAGCAATGATCTTCCTGCTTCCAATGAGTCCTAAGACGCACTTTCCTTCCCTTAAACTCCCTATCTTCATGTCACTTATGAAGTTGTCTTTTTAGCTCTATTGCTGTTGCTACTGGAAATAAACCTATTATGCCCAATTGTTTGTATTATGCCGGTACCATGCCTGTTTAGTAAAACTATAAATGTAATATGTTTTGGTCTGCATCAATTTTCCTGGACTAAAAGTTGCACCACTATTACAATATGAAGGTTGCATATGACGTCACACATTTGGCGCCAAAAAAGTGGCTAACCAAAAGCTGTAATTTTTGCTGGAAAGGTATAAGCCTATAAGACAACCACAGATTCTTGGAATTATTTTGAAAACTAATGAGAAATTAATTAAAAATTGAAATGAATTATTGCTAGTTGGATCCTCGGAAACAAATTTAATTGTAATCTTTTATCCCTCTAAGCGCCTTGACGAGCCGAAGTGATGCTATCTGAATAAGTCCGAATACGAATTTTAACTTCACTTTCTCGACTCCCGGTAATTGATGGCCCAACAATAATCAAGCAATTCATTTATATATCGCAGATTTAAAATATTACACACATTTACGTGGGCCATAAGAACAATTAGAGGGAAGCGTTAAGCGCGAGATAGTGATTATGGTGTTAAATTCTGACGGCTTATCTTACTTCTATAAATACAAAGAATCATATTACTATTTCTATATCTACTGCGCATTCGTACAGAGCATCATTCAATAAACGTACCAAACTTAATGGTATATTAAAGCTGATGTGTACTGCAGCATGGCTTTGTAACCAATGCTTTCTTTGATCTGCCGCAGTACGACTCGGCACCGCTAGTTATAATGATTTAGGAGACGTTTCTCCGAATTGGAGAAAGTGGCATAAATAATTTATTTTCCGAGTAGAAACCGATAGCAGTCTTAGGAGAAAGCAGCATTCATGACTTGTTTTTCAGGTTACAATTTGATCTTGGTCATAATTTAATTTTCTCCTTTCTATGATGTTATTTGTAAATTCAGGTAACACAGGTCCAGTTCCTTAAGACTAGCTGATTCGTAGTGATAGAGGTTAATCCATATCTGGGGATCAACAGCCTCCAAGAGGTGGTTGCGTATTAAGTCGGTGAGAATGGGGGAGTGTGAATTATAGTATGTCCCGAGGGCAGCTTTGATGCGAATAAGGAATTCGGTTATAGTGTCGCTGCTTTTAGTGCATTGTTTTAAGATAGTGTAGGGCGAATCGTCAATTTTGTTACAAAGGCGCTCAAGGAGTGATGTTTTTAGTTGAGTGTATGGTTCGTCCTGGTTCAAGTTTTGCAGGATATCAGCTACTTTGGTAAGCGTTTGTTTGTGCTTGCTTAAGGCTGGAATGAGGGCAGAGTATTTGGGGGTTTCTTCGGTAATCCCACTATGGCTGAACATCATTTCAATCGTGCAAAAGTACCCCGCGACATTAAACGGCCAAAACTCTGGCAACGTGTGCGACAGGGGCAAGGTGGTTGACGGCTCATGGTCAATTTGGGAGGCCATGTGTGCTGAGGGTGGGGCAAAGCTATCTTGCCGTGTGCCAAAGTTAAGGGATGTGAAAATGGGATGGTGGCCGTGGATAGAGACACTGGTCGGTGGGATTGAAGTTATGGGGTTGCCTTCTCGTGTATTGCGACAGGAGACTGTGCATTCGAGTTGCGTGGTGAATTAGTATGGGATAACCGTCGGTGAGCTGGGATACGTAGTTTACGAACGTACAGAACGGTTATTACGACAATGCTAAGCAGTAAAATTAATGTTAAACAAACGTAAAATAATGTTGGTAACATAACCAGTTAGGCTACAAGTCATTAATCGTAACAGTTTCTTTGCAATTTTTGATACAAGCAATTGTAAATCGTTCGTGAGACGCAGTTCATGAACCAAAACAAAGAACTTGCTTGCAATTGGTTGGAGTTGTGCGAGTCTTACAATCACAATTATGACGTTCCTCTTTAAACTATTACGTATTTGTTCAGAGGAGCAAGTGATAGAATCACGCTCATATAATCAACAAAGATGGCGCGAGTAATGCTAGATAATGAAGCGATGCGGTTGTTCTGTTTCTTATTTACTCGAATGGCTTGTTTTAGCTGCTTGAAGGGGGAAAACATGCAAAATAAAAATAATGTACAGTACCGTCTTTGTTGTCTTGTAAAATTGAGTTCGTTGACTTGATAGATTTTGCATTATGCTGCTGGTTTTCTTGTTCTTTGTCGGGGTCACCACCACTGTAGCGATTTGGTGGGCAATGGTAGGTAGGGTTGAGCCACGAGAGCGAACAGACAAAGAGGACTGACGATTGATTCTGTGGCTGTTTACCACGTCGATAGTGCAGTTAGTTCTTTATTGAATCGCACTTCGCTTATACAAGATTGGACTTTCACTTATCACCGATACAATCACTTTACTTGCAGGAAAACTTAATTGACTTATTCAAACTTGACCGATTGACCGAATATTATCGAATAACGAATCGAATGACCGAATACTGAGAAAAAGGCAGTGCGGGCACTTTGTATGTACACGTAGCGGTGACCTAATAGTGATCAGCTGCTACAATCTATAAAGCTGAAATCACCGTAAAACCTCTATTTCACCGCAATGGCGCTCTATTTTTCAAACCCTTACCCCATAGTGGTGTTCTATTAGAGGTGACGTTCAATTAGAGGGTGGCGTTCTATTTTTCGACTAGCTGGTTAGAATTTTGAGAAGATAAATTTTATGAATGAAAAGAAAAAACATTCAATAAATTTATACAATTAGCAAAAGACACAAATACAGGGTGATTGCTGGTAAGTAATCACAAATTCAGTGGTGAAAATCAAGTGACACGTCGCTGCTGCAGCCGTCCTCGTCATTTTTAACTTGAATAGAAGAATTCATTAAAGTGGCGTTTAATTAGAGGTGGCGCTCTATTTTTCAACCCTCCCTTTATAGTGGCGTTCAAATGGAGGTGGCGCTCAAATAAAGGTTTTACCGCAATTTCACTCGTAAGTCGAGTGACACAAGTACTTAATTCTGTCATGTTGTAATTCAGTCATGGATCAAATGCGATGTCATCTTTTATTATGTTTTGTTTAACCAATGTAAGCACCAAATAGACAGGATCCAATCAGATGTAGCCTGTTGGTAGAATGTACAGTAGACTGCACTGCAGTAATACTTGTCCTATGCTGCAGCATGAATTAACCTGAGTCGGCTGAACTATCGAATATGCAGCACAAGCGTGTTTGTGGGATTTTAAGTCAGATTTTTTGTACCAAATGGTCTTCACAAAACTACAAGTGTGACTTAAATATGAGGGAGGAAGGAAAATAGCAGAAACTTCTGTTTCTTTTATAAGACAGCTGTAAAGTGTATGTTAACTAAGTGAAAGAGAAATGTTTTCTTGTATTATTTTGTTTGAACATGCACTTTTAATGCAAAGCAGTGAGCGACCAGACAGCATGCAAGTTTACTTGCATTATTGTTTTCTATATCCATAAAATTTGATTAATAAATTTTTGAAGAACGGTTTTATGTCAAAAAAGGGTGTGACTTACTATTGCATGAATACGGTTGTAACCAATGAACATCAAAAACTCGTGTGAACTCCATAAAACTTTTAAACAAATTGCTTGCACATGGTAGATTAAGCCTGTGCAACATGTAGTCTGCAGTAATCTTAATTGTAACTCACCAGGCTCTCAACACGAGTTGTCCTCCAAAACAAAATAAAAGAAAAAAATGATCATCAAACAAGTATAGGGACCGCAAGCTTTTTGAAAAAGCTAATCTTTAAAGCAAGTTTTTCATGTTTATTTCGACACTAGCAGTTAGATGCGGCCGGCAAAAAATGCTTGCTTAATCTAATACTTTTACTATTTTGAATTGCAGGGGCCTGTTGTAGATTTATAAACGAAGTTCTTCTAAACACAGTTTGATGTTTTTTAATCAACCACAAATAAGAAAAGATTAATATGGTTTATGCGTGGCTGCAGGCTGGTGTCGTAACGCTCTTTGCCAACAGTGTTGGTAACTTCGAAGTGAGTGTAGCCTAAACACAAGTTGCTTGATAATCACGTTGACAGTTTTCCTACAACTGAAAAATAAAATTGTAAAAAGTAATGTCAACATATACAATACAATTAAAAAGATGGCTACAGATTTTCAGGTTCAAATTTGCACGCTAGCCAATTTTCACCCAGTTTCTAGAATTAGATGGAAATCACAAAACGATGCGATATCGTCTTCTGAAACTAGGCCTAATAGATCCTTATATCAGAACTTTTTGAGTCACATACTCTTCCCATTTGTGAATCTGTTTTTGTTGTTGAATCTCCATCTTATTTTGCATTATTTTTTTCTCCCAACTAGTGCAGAAAGTTAAAATAAACATCGCATGATATCATGTTTTCTTAAGATTAGCTGGTTTACTTGTTAAGGTAAACGAACATTCAATAAAGCTGAACATGATATAGTGTGATGATGTTTTCATGGTTTGTGCCCTTTCTCGTGAGACTAAACATGCTGGTGTAGGTGTCGCGCCTCGCATGTCATCGAGTTGCCATGCCAAACACCTTTTGTCCTTTTTTTGTTAGTTTGCTTTCGACGGCTCAGCACCTTGCTCCCCCGATGTTTGTGATTCTGGTTGTTTACTGTACCAGCTGTGTTTGCTATTTTGCAACTTCGTGCGTCCCTAGTTTGACGCCCAGTTATTGTACCGTTGCTGCTATATCCGACGATTTAACTACAACCTACCGTCAGGTTTGTAGCAGCTCGACTATCTCCACTTAAAAGAAATGGTGCGCCTATAGTTCGCAGGCCTGGCGATGTAATCTCACGCCAGGAATCTTAGCCCTATGGCTTTCCGACAATCTAGCCGTGGACTGATATCTGTTATATCACTTATGATGTTCGGTTTTGACCAATAGACCCGTAGTTGGCGACTGGAGTAATTGTTTGCGGTAGCTTATTAGCGCGAGCTCCCCTACATAGACTAGTTGAAAACAGCAGCGTGTAGTTTAAAGATGGTGGCTAATCCACCAGTTGCGGCGTGACAAGAGTTAATTGCGATTAATTATGCACCGCGTGTTGGTGCATTATTATTGCATGCGTCTAAAATCACACCCATATATTTTTCTTTTTTTATTAGGGCTAGATAATGTTTATTTTTTGTGTCAAATATTGTTCGTGCTTTTTGTTGTGTCGCTGCAAGCGAGTTTATTCATTTGGCTTTTTTCTCGCCTGTTAAGCTTCAGACCGCCGCAATTGCGCTTGCTTATTGGTCTTTTCGTCAGTTGCTGTTTTGAGTTGCCAGCGAACGGACGGCAGTTTTCGCCGTTTTGTTGTTAGAAGATTGTGTTACTTGCCCTCGACAGAATATTAAGGAGTTCAACTTCGTGGAAGCTTAAATAGTTAGGTAAACATTTATTTCATATTATTCCGCTGTAGGCAAGTCAGCGCATTTTTACGATTATTGATGATTTGTTTCTTACATTAAGAGAAACCGTTTTCAAGTACGCTCTGTGTCGCCAGTGTGGCTGTCGCGTTTATTTGGAATAAAGAAGTTGCGTAGACGCATACGCTTGACAGAATAGCGGCAAGGAAGGGAGGCGAACTTGAGACGCGTTGACTAAGAGCTTCAACCGGCCGTGTGACAGATTCAGCACTTGGCCCACGTTGAATTAAAAGATCTGTTACATTTTGTTTTCTCATGGCAGCTCGTTGATCGGCTTGACTTTCCCACTATCTTTTGTTTGTTTATTGTTTATGTGATCTGCGCAGTGACCTAGTTTTCTAGACGTGTGCGCGACCTAGTTGGTGGTGACGCGTGCAGTGTTTTGCTACTGACCATGCAGACCAAGATTTTCTTGCTTTCTTTCTTCGTTGAACGCCATGGCGGACGGACGTGATTTTGGTTGTCTGACAACCAACAACTGCATGAGTTATAGTCTGGAAATTGATGTAATAAAAACATTGCTGATGCGCTTCCATCTTTGTGACTGCCATAGTTCCCAGCAATTGGGGTTCAGTCAGTACGCCCTCGTTCAAAAAAAAGTTTTCTACATTGGGGATCCCGACGTGATTGCAAGAAGGAAGAAAGAACCAGTAAAAAAGGAGCTAAATCATTCACTGAATTTGCAGAAGAAAATTATCTAATCCTTGTGTGAATTTAAAAGTTAAGTGTTTGTTTTTCGTTTTTTTCTATATAGTTTTTAATTCAATAATTTAAGTTTAATGAGCCAGAAGTCGGCCTACCACGCATCCTTTAGACGCCGAGGAGCCATGTGGCGGAAGCAATTGACAAGGGTCCCGAGTGCGCAATTTTCAGTGTGGCTGGATTCACTAGCAGAGAACTCTGTTGGTGCTGAAGCCTTGGGGAGTAATGGTAATAGCCCGTCTCAAGTAACCTGTCGGACATATTCTAAGTAAGTTTTGGGAAAATGATGTCATATTGTGGTTTCTGATGGTGGAGAACATTTTTGCCATGAAGATTGCTTCCGAGTTTCAGAGGCACGAGCTTTCATTAAGCTCTTTAGAGCTGCGACATTCGCAACGTCTCGAGCACGTGCAGCTAGACTTAGACCCTGTTTACCTTTTATTTAAAAGGATGCTTGTTGAGATTTTTGGCCAAACCGAAGAGTACCAGTTGCTGCAAGCTTGTGATCTGGGCGACTGCAAACCCACGGAGATGCGTAAGATGTTAGGCGCTAAGGGCTCCACTGTCCTGCTGAAGAAATTGTTCATGGATAGATTGCCGTCAAACGTCAGGCGAGTTCTCTTAGCTGGCCCCATGGACAACTTGAATGACTTAAAACGTCGAGCTGATCGTGTAGTAGCAGAGGGTTGCCAGTGATCTCGTCACACGATGATTTCGTCACAGAAACGCTTTGTTTAATTTTCTTTTTTGTTCGATGTTTCACAAATTTTCAACTGACAGAAAATTATACATGTACCTCAGGTGACAAAAAATTATACATGTACCTCAGGTGACAAAAAATTAGTTATTTACATTTTGCTGTAGAGGAGAGCGGCGGTGGACTGGGGGTAATCTATGTATAATAATTTCGCTTTTTTTCTTTACTTTTGAGAAATTAAGTTTTCAAGCAAGTAACTTTATTACATGATATTACACTGTTTATTGCACACAATAGCATCTTAATTAAACTCACTAACAAGGTGTGAACAAACATTCAAAAGCAGTGTTCCCTTTAATATTTTAGTAAGTGCGTAACCGCCGACGCAAGTGCGAAATTGCTAGCAAATGTACGAAAACCGCCGGACAAATTTTGACAGACATTATTAAACAAACCGTTACACCAGCCTTAGTAACATATTTTAAAGATGTAAAAATAGATTTCTGCTATAACCTACTGCTATTCATTTAGTGTATACGCTAAGCTATTGTTGCATACTGTAGTTTACCCATAACGTTTGTTTGCGGATAATAGCACCTTTTGTTTTTCCCTCAGACGTGTTTTGTTTTATTACGACACTTTATGCTTTTCAAGCGTTTTTGGCATGTGACCCAATATCGAAAAGCGCGGAAGCATGTGCCCCAGTTATGTATTTTTCTCATTTTTACGAGCGATCACAAACAAGTTGTCGAAGTAATTCAGGGGTGTCGTCCAAATATTATATAAAAACAAGTCGTCAAGAAAAAGTTTTCCAATTTTACTCTATATGAAGGCTAAATAAAGTACTTGCTCAGTGAAGACCATTGTCCACCGATTAAAAATCACTATTCTGGCAATCATCTGTCACGAATGATCTATATTTTTTAATTCGCTGAAGACGCCAGCTTGCGAGTTGCATCTTGTTTTCTCTGCTACGGCTTTTGCAGCATGGACTCAAGTTAACTGCGCGTCAAAGACCTTCGAAGACGGAAAAATGAGTCCACACAACAATGGCATGGGCGTAAGCGCCGAGTTTTTGAAATTTGCAGGGAAAGCAAAAGTAAAACTGTGACATTGTACTTCGGTGACGTAATAATTAGCGTGATTATGTTAGCTCCAAAATGTTAACAAACAGGTAGCCTATCGATTACTAAAAGGCGGCGGCGAAATATCTGGCTCTTTCTCTTCAGTAAGTTAATTGTGGTTAATTTTAATCTCTCAAACTTCACAGCCTTTACAACAGTGATTCGTCAGCACTTTGGAATGACAGGTTAACATTGCGCCTAAGTAAAATCAATCCTTTGCCGACGCACGACGTGGCAAGAGAAATAGGACTTTTATTTATGAATTTATTTTATCTATGATTTATAAAATAATTAGATGTTAGGTAGGATACCACGATTATGACACAACAAAAATTACTCGCGAACTTTAATTTTCGCTTAATTACGGTAAATAATTAAACAACTTACATTTCTCTAATCGTAATCAATTAAACAACAGGGTTTTGCAATTGCAAGTAAACTTTCTACTGTCAACTCCGGATATAAGAGACACGTCGGGACCAGCTCAATCAGTCCCTTGTATCCGGATATCCCTTATAACCGAATTTACACTGTTTGATCCGATACCGTAAGATCGCAAGTTTTAAATGCTCAAAACACCCTTTTTGAAGCTTTTCATACATTCCCCGCATACAAACGTCGCAATGGGCATTAGACTGCTACCGTAGCTGAAGGGCAGCTACGGAAGTACGATTACCTATAGAGCTGAATTCGAAATCTCGCAGACAGAAATCCCTTGGCAGAATGGGTTATCCCTTATAATCGGCTGAAATTACTGTAGAAAATTGGTGCGGCAGCACCAGGTTTCAACTCTTTGATTTCCGCGCCAAGCGTAACGTCGTTAATTAGCACTGAACCAGTAGAGTTGCTTTGTAGAGCTAGTAATATTAGCTCAGGCCCAGACAGAAATCCGAAGCATAATCAGATCGAAACGAAAATTTACTGCTCGTTTCGCCACGTTGACGTTTTGACAAGAATAGCGAAAATACACGTGGTCACTATATATATACGAGCAGATGCAAATGTTATATATATGAGTCAAACATGTGGCCTTATTTAACCACAGGGCAAAGACCAATGAAAGACAATACAACAAAGGAAGGCTTGTAGAAATAGTCCGTAAGAAGCCCGGTTATAACGTCTACTACTTCTCAGTAGGGGCTAATTGTTCGGTTCGTCTAATTTGAAACTATATTTACTTAAACTCCTAACAAAACAACACGAGATCACTTAATTTACCACAATATCAATCAATTTTGTGAAAAATTGCTTATGAAGTCTTTGCGTCACATTCTCAAGAGACTACGCTTTATGAAGTCAAATCGCTGCAAAAAACTACATGGCGATTGGCGGAACAAAAATTATGATTGGGACTTTGAAATTTGTCCCTTATAAGCGAAAATCCCTTATATTCGCATCCCTTGTAAGCGAATAATTTTTGTATTATTTCAAATTGAAAGTGATTGGGACCATTTAAAACCCTCCCTTAGAAGCGAGAATCCCTTATATTCGCATCCCTTATATCCAAAGTTGACAGTATCTCAAGTCGGAAAGAATTTGATGGCCAAAGCCCCGCAACTTGAAAGAAGAAAACTAAGATTTTTGCATGATTTAGCGGAAGTAGAATGTGCGTCTTGCTTTCTTCGTAAAGCGTATCTCAGAAAGCAGTGTTGATTAGCAATAACAAATTCACCTGAGTCTTGTCAACTAATTTCACAAAACAAATGGGTAAAATTTTAGGAAGTTTTGTTCCAGATGCGAAAAAACAGCGAATCGCGGTTAATTTGCTAGATATTGTGGTGAAAGTAATGCTAGGTTTAAGGCACTTTTAAAGCTTTCTTGCAAAACCCTCGTTGAGAGTCGTGGTAGTATAGCTAGCGAAATATTTTTTTCATTCTTATTGAGTTTTAATTAACCATTTACCGAATCCGTGAAAAGAGGTCGCAAATATTTGATAGGTAAAATTTTACATTTGTGAAAAGCATTTGAAAATTGACCAAAGGAAAAAGAGAAATTCGTAGACGCGAATATTCGCAAGTTTGATAAACGCGGCTTTTAAGTCTAATAAAAAAATTGAAATGCTAATATTTGTAACTACACATAAAACTACAGGGTTTCACTGAGAGGCGCGACTGCAAAAAATATTAAGGTCTTATTCATTTAGAATCACGTAGTTTTACTGCATTTACGAGGGGGCTGCATTCCTCAGAAAAAATTTTTGGGGAATCCCGCCTACTTTACCCGGCGCCAATGTGTACAGGTAGATGCAATAGCCACGCATGCACAATAACACTTTAGCAAAAGTTTTTGTTTACATTGCACGAATTTCTGTCAGCTTCGACAACTTAGCAATTTTTCTTTACACTGGTAAACCAGATTGGATAATGCACCTTAAGGCTCAATCAAAAAACAATTTTGGAATGGTCAATCGAGAACAGGAGTTTTTTTTTAAAATCCCATAATGTCATCGGCAAATTATACTGTTTTACAAATTACCTTTCAAGCAACTAAAATCAAAATGGCTAAATTTCAATATAAAATCTCTGAAAAGATCGTAACTACAATTCAGATTTTTTCACGCTTTAAAGGCTTATTGCAATCATGACTGGAAAGTTGTCGCAGCACATAATTTTCAGCTTTTTTTGGAAAAAAAATTTCTGAAGAAAATTCATAACTAAAATTGGTTAAAAGTAAAATTCTTTTTTATTTTTAGTGTTTATAAAAGGCAAGTGAAAAAGGCTATTTATTTGTAACGTACAAAAACTGAACCATTCCCTCAAAAAATGGTGTTTTTGTGCTAACCTGAAACCGAGAACTATGTGCTTTTTATCTCAACAAGCACGATTGAAATTGGCGTTGAAACGTAAAGAAAACGAAGATTTTAAGTAAGTCCAGTTTCAAACTTCCATCGAAAAATGATGTCTTGTTTTAAAACTGAAGTGTGAGAACTGCTGGCTATTATTGCTCTTACCTACGATTGATATCGGCTGGGAAAAAGAAACCAAAAACTTTTTACTCTAAAGTTAATTGCTCAAGAGATAATTTGTAACACAAAAAAGTGTGACAATGGCGTACGCGATATTTTAAGTCGCCTTTACTCGCTGTTGCGTCACAACCGCGTGATGTTGCGTGAGACGTTGCACTGCTCTAGAAAAGCGTCGATCATAATTTGGATTTCTTTTCACTGTCTCCCACGCTTTTAATAGTTGATTAAAGATTTTGCCAACAAAATTGAAAAAATTTCAACAAAGTGAAAAAGTCACCAAAAACCGCCGGACATTTTTTACACACTTGAATTTTAACTGCGAATCCGCCAGACATAATTTCGCAATTTCGCACTTTTTTTGCGTTTAAAGGGAACACTGTTCAAAAGTTTTCGAGCAGATTTTCTTCCTTTTTTGTAACCGTTCTAATACCCAAACAATTTTTTATGAAGGCGAACATATATTTTTTGACGCCGCTTGAAATATTTAATTTCTAACGGTTCAATGTTCATCGGTATCTGAGCTGCTTCATTATGTAGTGCAGTAGCTAAAAGATAAAATGGTGATCTATGATTGACTTTTTTGTTTAGTTTATTGTTCCAGCCTTGAACGTCGTTGTTGGTTCGAATCGGCATTCCTAAAACGCTCCAACGTTGCAGGCCATGCAATGACGACGTTATTCACGTTTCGTTTCTATATGCAATTTAATTTTTTAGGGGCTCACAGGTTGCAAGCATGGCCAAGTCTTCCAATATCGGCTTGATATGAACATTAGGAATATAACACAAAGCCATTAATTTTCTGATGTACTTCCTGGTGACGATGTCATTCTGATAGCTGATTGGCTAAGCCAGCATTTGCGCATGCCTAAAAATTGCTTGCGTAAAATGGAAACTGCAGCCAGTTAATTTTGCTTTAGGAAACGCATAAATTTAAATAAAAATAATAAAAACCGCATAAATAATTTCGCTACTTTTACGCATAAATTGAAAATACTTGGACGAAGGGCTTGCGCACTAATTAAAAAGTTCCATCTACAAATCAAGTTTTCGCGGACTACAGCAGTCTCAATTGGGATGTTGTAGCGAATAAATTATGACGTTTACCATCTAGTGCAGCGGTTCTTAATTCATTTTGAAGCCCGCGCCCCGTCCTGATGGAAAAATTGTTTTTGCACCATTTGATGTAATGTTTTTTGTATTACCATCGCTGATATCAATTGTCAGAAAGGAAAAGCTCGCATTTCCAATAGAGAACCGCTGATCTAGTGATATATCTTCTAGCAAGAAATCAGACGGCAAATGCGTATTGTTTAGATCAAAGTCTTTTTGTTGTCGTTTCGGCTCCTGAGAACGATGCTTTGTCGAAAATAATTGATATTGCGTGATATGCAATCTATAGGTGGCAAGGTTTTGCAAGAAACAGTATTGGGAATTCCTTCTTGAAGAGCGCTACGTGAGATTTGCGTAGCAGAGACAAATGGCTTTTTGCACGCTTCCAGCTTTGTTCTTTTCGCTACCAAAAGACTATTTTCCTATCTTTTGTTAGAAACCCAGCTGGTTTTGTCACAATCTCACGATTAGAAACCAGCTAAACAAAAGCAGATTTATTACGCGCGTCGACTATCTCTACAACCTATTACAGTATAGGCTACTGCAGGTCTTGTTCTATTTTTATCATACAAATCATGCGCCAATATCTTACGCGAATATTTCTAGTTGAATTACAGGCCGTAAGGGTGAATCACCTAAACGCATTCACGCGTATGATATTTTTTCTCCTGACTCACCGGTCAGCAACCGTGAAGCAAAATAGAAACCAAATAAAATGTAAATTTGGCTAAAATATTAATATTTTGTCAAGCTGCTTCATTTCATTTTTTACTACATCAGGCGGGCCAATTTTTAACCTTATGACAATTTTGCCGGCCATTTAAAGTGCGTAAACCAATTTGCTTCAATTTTGCTTAGATTTAATCAAGCGTTGGCAGCGTTCGTTTAAACTGGTGGTGAAGACTTATTTGTAGATCTATATTTTCAAAGCTATAATTTCACCAATATATCCGAATTTCCTGTGTGACACCGCTTTGTTTGGGATGTAAGTAATAGGTTTGCCATCAAAGGTCGCCATATTTTTGATTCCTTCAGCAGAAAACAAAATTTCGCACTGCAGGCCGCAGATTGCACACCCATGAACTACATTGTCAGTTGCGTTGAAACATGATTCATAACATGCTCTTAAATTTGGGCCTGACATTTTTTTGGTCGCATATTTGAATAGGAGTTTTTTTTAATCCGCTATTTTTATCACACAGCGACTGGTCACTGATAAATATTGCCACAGTGCTTCCTCAATTATCCTTACCTCGTATTCAATTATCTGGTCGCTCTATTTTGCTACTACATTTCAAAATTAGATTGCTTTTAACTAGATGTTGCAGGAATAGTTTCTGGGAAACTTTAAGCTAAATTCCAGTAAAAAAAAAGCTAAAATACTTGTCACGAATAAGTAAATTTGCGTTAAAAAAATAATTTTTATATATGTATAGCTATTGTAATCTGTTATTTTATTTTGCAGTGATCATTTTTAATTGTAAATCTAAATTGTGTGAAGCTCTAAACTTGCTAAACTGTTTTCAAATGAAGACCTTTTTTCTTTCGGATTCATAAATAGATTTGTAACTCGCACGCCTTTCTGACGCCACAATGGCTGTCTACGTGACTTCGTTTTCCAGCGTATTCTAGCGATTTTTGTTTTTTCTCGAAAATTTTTCCTTTTTCTTTTTTGTTACTACCGATTACGTAATTTATTAACGGTGTTTTTTGTGTCATGTGATGTCCTAGCAATTTCTAGATTATTTTCCGTCATTTATATGACGTGACGAGATTTATTCATTAAGAGAGAGAGTGTAGTTTAGAGAAAGATGCAGAGTGTAGCAAAAAGGTATTGTTCGGTGGTGATTGTTGTGACAGGAATTAGGCGATTATTTTGGTGGTTTTTAGTTTAGTTAGTCTCTGATATCTATTTATTGAAGTGCTTTAGTTCTGTGTTTTGGCAAGCAAAGGAATTCAAAGTTGTAAAGTAGTTTGTAAATACATTGTTCTGCTCTTGATCAAAGAGTGCGTGGGCTAAAGTATCTTAGTGGAAGCCAATCTTTTCCTAGCTATTAATTCGCTACCAAGCTTAATTATTCGATCGATACTGCAAGTCGGGTCAATTTTAAGAAGTAAATTGAAATTGAAATAGAATCAAATTTCTATTGAAACGCGACATTACTGTATTGTCGGCGAATTTTCTATGGAAGAAAACGAAATTAGTTCAGAGAGAGGGCTGAATAACGATTTCGTAGTACAATTTGCCGCACTAAACACTGAATTGACGACCTCTGATATTGATGGCTGGTTTCATGCTGATGGGCCAGGTTATAAACATTTGGATGAGCAGGAAATAGTTGATTTTTTAGTAGCAGAAAGGAACGAATGTGATGAAGAAGAGGATGCAGACAAGAATACACAACATTTAACGCAAAAAGTACAATGCCCTTTTTCTCGTGCAGAGGCAATGCAAATGTTTGACCGTTGCCTAACGTGGCTCCGTATTCAGCCGGAAGCAACAGTTTCAAACACTTCCTCATTGGTACGGTACGACATTGCGAGTTTGCTGCTGAAAAACGCGAATCTTCCCGAAAACAATCTAAAATTGATTCCTATTTTAGTAGATCTAGTGTTGCAAGTGACAGTTATGCGGGAAATTTCTTAGAATATTGTAATGTTGAACTTTTATCACTTTTTAAACCATGAATGTGTTGTGTTTTTGTTCCCTTGACTTAAATGTTAAGAATTCAGTTATCCGGTTTTTTTGCTTATTCGTTCAGATTTCTAAAAGTATTATCCCAACTAGACCGGATAATTGAGGAAGCACTGTACCGTAAACTGTTCGTTGAAACACGCTACAACTGTTTGAACTCGTAGTGAGTTCATAAAGTGAAATATACGCGTGTAAATTTCTTGGAAACTGTAAAGTTCATAACAGATGAGCATTTCGTTAGTGTGACGAAATCATCTGAAAAAGACAAGATTTCCGCGGACCTAACTGAAATTATTTTTCGCGAAAAATATTTTTTTACGGTGACGAGATCACTGTGACAAAATTACCGTGTGACGAGATCACTTTCAACCTTGCAGAGGATCAATCGTCAACCTCTGACCCCGTTTTAGGGCCGCTCCAGATAAACTCCATGCGAACAAAGTTGATCGTCTAGCGGAATCGTTCAACTTGTTTTTGCAGCAATGCCCTACTTCGCAAACCGTTACGTTACAAATTAATTTTCTTGCTTTTACACCTGTAGCATCAATAGGTCAAGAGTAATTTTTAGCGCCCTTTATTTTCACGTCCCTGGTTTAGCAGCACTCCTTACCTAGGGCCTCGTAAGGGTTGTTTTTTGCCGGCTCCTCACCCACCTTTAGGAGATTCATGTTTTTACCACGCAAAGTTTGGCGGCGATGCTTTTCGCTGCAGATCGCCTTGTGTTTGTAGGGGGCCTGCTGCTCGCCGCCCAGAAAAGACTAATGCTACTTTGCCAAAAAAAAAAACAAGTAACGCATCCAGGTTTTGTAGTGGGGGGTCTGGATGCTGTAGATCGTAAAGCGCTAAAAGCTGGAATGTTAATTGTACGTGATTCTACAACCTACATTGAATTTATTGTGGACAGTGGTAGCTGCCGTTCTGTGATCCTATGCCGTAGGCCTGCCACACACCCGAGCGTAACTAGATTTATGTCTTGCCTAAACGACTCTGAAGTATCCACTTTTGAGAGCATAGAATTGGAGTTAGCATTGAACCTAGGTCGTTCATTTTCTTGGACTTCTTGCACTACATTGGGACTGGATTTTAACCATTTTGATCTTTTAGTCAACGCCTGCCGAGGCAAGTTAGTGCTACCAGACGAGAACCCTGTTGACTGCACCAATCAACAACCGCCTCAACGTGGTGGTGCAGTCCCCGACCGCGTTTGGGTTGGATTGAAATGGCTGTTGGCCTTCCCGAGGGTCTCAGTGGACCCATCTTTCCTTGCTCTGTGTGCGCTGGAAATGTGACCTGGCGGGCAAGTCAGTGCAATGCTGCGCCTGCTCCAAATGGGTCCATCTAAGGTGCTCACAACTTTCCCTGTCTAAATTCAGAGCTCTAGGCAGCTCTCACTCTTGGAGCTGCTTCCCCTGCCGTAACACTGTGACTCCCTCTTCGAACTCCTCCGACATCTATACCTCCACTGTACAATCTGGTCCCCCCTCTACTGATGCTGCACTCATGCGTCACCCTTGTCTTCAAACCTCCTATCCTCCATCTGCCCATTCTATATCCCTTTCCTCTGCGCCTTCACCACCGTCCCTTGCTCCTAGCCGTCCTTCTACGTCTCCTGCCTCCTCTCCTCCCCCTGACTCTCTCTGGGTTCTGTAATGGAATGCTGGAGGTCTCTGTGCCAGGAGCACTGAACTACTTCACTTTCTTTCGTCCCATTCAGTCGACCTTGTCTGCATCCAGAAATCCAATCTTAACTCTTCTTCCTCTTTCCGGATTCCTGAATTCTTTGCTTTGCGTTCTGATCGCACCCACTCCCGGTCTGGCATTCTCTCTCCTGATGCCACGCACGCCAGCGGCAGCGTTGTCATTTTCGTCAGGCATGGCCTATCCTTTTCTGAACTTTCTACCTCCACTCTTTCTTCGCTTTATCCCTACTCTGATTATGTCGGGATCAACATCTCTTTTAACAACTCCTCCTCGGTGTCATTTCTTAATGTGAACGCCCCCCCTATTCGCTCCTCGCCAACGAATGGCAGAACCGATTCCTTCTCTCTCTCAATTCTTTCCTCCTCCAGAAATCTCTTCATTCTGGGGGACTTCAATTGCCATCACCCCCTCTGGGACTCAAGAGGTACTTCCGACACCTGCGGGGAGGAAGTATTTGACTGGGTCATCTCCTCTGACCTCCTCCCCCTCAATGACCCTGACACACCCACTCTTCTCCATCCCCCCTCTGGCAGTCGCTCCTCTCCTGACATCTCCTTTGGTCCTTCTACTCTTGCTTTTTCTTGCTCCTGGGAGGTGCTTCAGGACCTTGTTTCTGACCATCTACCAATTCTTCTATCCGTCCCTCTCTCTCCGGTCTTTCGCCCCAACGAGCGCCCCCGTTCAATTTTCAGAAAGCTTGCTGGGGTGACTTTGCCTCCTACTTTGACTCTCACTGTCCTTCAGCAGAGGAATACTCGTCTCTTTCTCTTTCCTCTGCTGCTGCTCTCTTTACCTCTCTGGCACTGAATGCGGCCAAATCTTCCATTCCTTTCGGCCGCACCAAATGCCCTCCTAAAGCCTGGTGGTCTGCTGAGGTGGAAGAAGCGGTTAGTGAAAGACGCAGGGCTTACAGAAGTGATGAAGATCGCCAGGCTTACATCTCCGCTTCTCTACGCACCTCGTCTGTCATTGACAAGGCCAAGGCTGAGGCATGGCAGACGACTTGCTCTTCTCTTTCACCTAGGTCTAACCCTAAATCTGTACACTCTCTTCTTCGCTCTATTGTTGGCTCATCTTCCTCGTCTTCCTCCTCTCCTAACTTTCCTAACTGTTCTTCTCCCAGGGAATCGGCTTCGGTCTATGCCGCTTACCTGAGATCTCACTTTTCCGTTTCTCAGCCAAAGGCCCTGCGTAGCAGAGCCAGAGGCTACCTCACTGAGCTCCGCTGAGCCACGTGCCCTGTGGAGTCTCACTCGTCCTTTTGCTCTCCATTCTCTCTCGCGGAATTTCTTGCGGCTGCCTCCAACCTTTCCTCATCCACTGCCACTGGTTCAGACAAAGTTGCCTATCCCATGCTAAAGCACCTTCCTCGCTCTGGCATGGATTTTCTTCTTCACATCTTCAATCTTTCCTGGTCTTCACATTCCTTTCCTTCCATCTGGAAGACATCTTCTATTATTCCCATACACAAGATGGGAAAGCCTCTCGACTCTCCTGCTTCCTTCCGGCCTATCTCTCTCACCTCCTGCGTATCAAAGCTGTTTGAACGCATCATACTATCCCGTCTACTCTTCTTTCTGGAATCTAATTCCATTCTCTCTCCCCGCCAGGCCGGTTTCCGCCCTGGTCGGTCTACACTCGATCAAATTCTGTTCCTTTCTCAGTCCATTTCGGATGGGTTTAACAAACCCAGGCCGGGCTCTCAGACGATCCTGTCTACTATCGATTTCTCTAAAGCTTTTGACTCTGTCTGGCATCCCACTCTTTTCCACAAACTGATTTCGGCTGGCCTCCCTCCTTGCTTTGCTCGTTGGACTCAATCTTTCCTTTCTGATAGGCGCGCTTGTGTGGTTTATCAAAATCACAAAAGTCGCTCCTTTCGAGTCCGTCGAGGTGTTCCGTAAGAATCCGTTCTTGGCCCTGTACTTTTCTCCTTATTCATTAATGATCTTCCGGCTTCTCTGCCTTATTCCATCACCTGCTCTCTTTACGCTGACGATCTGGCCATTTGGTCCTCTTCCCCCTCGGTCCCCACTGCGGTGGAGGCCACACAAGGAGCTCTGTTTCGATTGGAGCGCTGGTATGAGTACTGGTGTCTTCCTCTCAATCCGAGCAAATGTGAGGTCTTCTTCTTCTCAGTGGATCCCCACCAAGCTTATCTCCATCGCAACCTCCTCCTACTCGGCTCCCGCCTCCGTTTTAATGCCACTCCAACTTTTCTCGGGGTCACCTTCGACCGCACTCTTTCCTTTTCTAAGCATGTATCTTCGCTGAAGGCCAAGTTTTTTCCACGTCTCAAGGCCCTAAGCTGTATCTCTGCTTCCTCATGGGTCCCCTTTAAGGAGTCCCTCTCTGTTTTGTATAAATCTTTTCTTCGGTCCCTTCTCACCTACGCTTCACCCGGATGGTTTCCTTTCCTAAGCGCTACCAATTCCACCAAATTGGAACGCCTCCACCGAGCGGCCAGTCGCGCCATCACCGGCTGATTCTCGTCCTCCCCTATCCCTCTACTACTCACCGAGGCTTCTCTACCTCCCCTACGAGTCACTCTGACTCACTTCACCCTTTCATCTTATGAGCGGGCTCTTCGTCTCCCAACCTCCTTTCCCATCTCAGGTTTGGCCAGACTTGGAGTGAAACCAAGACTCTGCAGATCGTCCTGGAGAGCTTTTGCGTCCACTCACCCGCTCATGCTTCCTTCTACTTGTCCTAGGGAGGCTCTTCTTGCTTGCCTCCCTGTCCTCCTTGGAATCTTCCCTCGTTCACCGTGGAGTCCACCCTTTCCTCCCCAAGCTGTTGCTCTGATCCCCCTCACTCTCGCCAAGGTGCGGCTCTCGCCCATCTTGACTCTCTCCCCCCTCATGATCTGGTGCTTTGGACAGACGGCACTGTTCCTTTTCCTTTTGGCAAGGGCGGCTCCGGCGTTCTTGCCAACTGCTCTGTATGTGGCACTGAGGCCACTCTTTCCTTTTCGGCAGGCCCAGTATGTTCAAGTATTTCCGCTGAAGCCTGCGCCATTCTGCACGCTCTTTGCTGGTCTCGGCAACACCAAAAAATCTGCCATTTCTCTTCTCTTCTCCTTCTGTTTGACTCGTTCAGTCCTCGCCACCCTGTCCTCTCCTCCATCTTTCCTGTTATCTCAAACTCTGTGGCAGATCTGGCAGGAACTGTCTTCTCTCTCCTCCTGTTCTATCAGGCTACAATCGGTCCGCTTGCCAGACGGGGAGCGCTACTTGCGCCCTCTGCAATCCATTGTAGTCTCTCTCTCTCTTATCTCTCGTATCCACTCTCGTCTTTTCTCGGACTGGAGGGGTACTGTCTCTTCGAAGTATTTTGACACACAGGTTCCCTCGATTTCCACTGAGGAACTTGTGCTCCCTCGTCATGCTCGCTGTGTCCTCTCTCGTCTTCGTTGCAATGGACACAGCCTTCTTTTAGGCTCTTATCTCTCTAGGATTGGCAGAATCGAGAATCCTTCCTGCAGCGCCTGTGGACACCCGTCCCAGGACATCTCTCATCTCATTCTGCACTGTCCAGCTATGAACTCTTTGCGCCGCTCACTCTTTGGCGACTCTCTGTCTCTTTATGACCTCTGGTCCAGACCCTGGGGAGTTGCCCGGCTTCTGGGGCTCCATGGTCTTCCGCCATGCCCAATCCCTCATAAGGGGTCGGGTAACCAACAACAACAACAGAACCCTGTTGAGCTGCCTTACATCTTTGGAGACTCGCGTTTCAGCGAAGCTGTCCCTGGCACACCTCTTGAGATTGATTGCTCTTCACCACCTGTCTGCAGTGCTAGTGAGGCCACGCCCGTATGGGACGCTAAGTAGTTGCTCGATTGATACTCACCACGTTTTAGATTTTTGAATTTTAAGAAACCAGCGCGGCGTCAGACCAAGCATTTTATTATTGCCCGGGGACCTCCTGGTGTACAGACATTTTATCATCTAACATTCATTCACCCCACTGCCAATCACGCACATTTAATCACCAGACGTTTATTCACTAAAATATTTAATTATTTAACACAGACACTTAATCACGCGAAAAAGAAAAAAAGTCATAATGACATTGTTTATTTATGTGATAGGGTTAGGGCTATACATGTCCACGTGATCTATGTGGCGATAAAATATTTAAGTGATGAAATGTAGTCTTAATAGGTCTACGTGATTAAATGTCTAGTGGTTTAAAGTTCGTGATTAACAGTCGCGTGATGTAGTGTGGGTAAACTGGACCTCCTACATGTCAAAGATTGCGACGCCTGTCGCCGAAAAAGTTGGTAATTTTACGAGTTGAGCTGCAGAATTTCGAAAGTCATCGAGCCGGCCAATTCTCCATTTCGGAGCCCCGTTCAATGTTGCCAGATTTTTTCAAGTTTCTAGCCCAAATGGCAATGCTGAAACTAGCCTAAAGCTTGCCTGCTGAAAAATAGTTTGCAAAGTTATTTTTTGCTTTTTTTTGCAAAATTAGCCCATTCAGGGCCATTGGGACCAAAGTCTAGGACCGGCATCAGCGCAGTGTTTGGTTTGCGAACGATATCCACAGGCAAGTCAGCCGTTGCTTCAACATGGTTTCCAGAGAGAACAAGTCAAAGCTGCTGCCGTGGTTGATTTGCACCACAATTTCTCTGAGTTGACCGTCGGTTTTACGTTGATCTCCAAAAAAAAGGTCATCAAATCAACATGGAATTTGGAAAACAATTCAATTTAAAGCCAGTTAAGCCTATTTTGGAGTTGTTTTTCTTACAAAAATATCCCAGCTACGGTAACAACCTCCATATCAGACACCATTGACTTACACTTTTCCACTTGTTGTCACCCAAAAACTAGCCTAAAATAGGGGAACGGAATGGCAAAAAAACTGCAATCCGCGACTGCTAATTTTTTCCCGCAACGCCTAATCTAATTCCGCGGAACTGGCAACACTGACCCCGTTCATCTTGTCTCTAAAAATGGACGGTTGGTACAGAGTCACGGGTGACTTTCGGCTCTTAAATAAACAAACCGTGGAGGATAATTACGCTTTGCCGCTACTCACCGATTTTGTGGATTTTATGTCTGGTGGTAAACATTTTTCGAGTTTAGACTTCTATCAATCTTATCATCAGATTTTCTTCTTCGTCGTTTGAGCCAAATTTGTTGTGAGCATTATGCAGGAAGATGTGTATGCACTGCGTTAGCGCTCACGCTCGGTTTGCAAGTCTTCAGTTGGACGGGGGCTACCACGACGGGTAGACTGCTTGGCTCCACCACCTGTCCGCCACATACAGATAGAAGCATCCCGTTAAGTGTCTTGCCCAAGAACACAACAAGCAAGCTTGCCGGCTTGTTCTTTACACTATTCCCATTTTGCTGAGTGCCAAGCAGGAAAGCTGTGCATACCATTTTTTAAAGTCTTTTGGTATGACTTGTCTTGGGAAAGAAGCCAAGGTCTGTCGACTGCGAAGCCAATGCTCTAATCACTACGTCATCGCGCCAGTTTCGTATCATCATATCGAAATTGCCGAACAAGATATCTCTAAGACTGATATGGTGACGCCTCTTGGTAGCTATTGATTTCGTGAAATGTCCATGGGCTCGTGTAATGCTGGCACATCGTTTCAGCGCTTTGTTATTGAAGTTTTAAGGGGACTTTTCTTTTGTATTTGTAACTATTGACGACGTGTTAATTTTTTCCAAGACACCAAAAGAACACGTGAGGCTCCTCACCCTCGTTTTTGGAAAGTTAAAGTATTATGGTCTCATTAAAAAATATACTCTGATTGCAGTTTTAAAAACAATGCAATTTATCGTTAGATTAATGAAGAATCAAATCAAACTACAGTAGAACGCCGTTTATCCGAACCCCTATTATCCGAAACGCCTATTATCCGAACACGACTTTAACAAAAGTCATTAGAGCCTGACATCAATGGGTGAAAAGCATTAGAACGTCAATTGTGTTTACAGAAAATAAATGCGTCCAAAAAGCAATTGGCCCGTCCAGTGTTTATTTAAGTTTGCAACCAGTTAGTATACTGCCAGTGCTGATAATATATAATAAATCACAATGTCTGTGAACTGTATGTGATGTTTGGTGTGAAGGTTCACACCGGCATAAACTACAAACATTATATCGAAAACAATTTAAGTGTATTGCAAACAATGTACCCAACCCAATTTGACGAGACCATCCGTGGACGCGTTTCGTCCTCTTGGACTCCTCAGCAGGGCCCCAAACCAAACCTTTCATTTGCAATGACATAAACTCGTTTTCTCCATAAGCAATAGCAAACATGCGTCGGGCAAGCGGCGCAAGTATGTTCATGACAGATGGTGAACCTAATGGAGACACGCGGGCTTATGTATTTTATATGATGTATTTTCGTATATTCCATGTTGTTTGACTATCCGAACAAATCACTCTTCCGAACCACCCCTGGTTTTAATTAGTTCAGATAATTGGCGTTCTACTGTAGTTCGATTGCTAACATGTGATTCTTGAACAAAAAGCTTCAATAGCTGCTTTTGTAAAAACTTTTTTTATCTATCAACTTTGATATGTTTTGTTTTAGGTGCCCTTTAATATGTTTTGTAGTTAACTCAACACGTGGGCTATTGCCCTCTAGTTGAACAGCATTGATTAATATTGTTAGAAGGTTTTTTGTATTGTTTCATTATAGATTGAATTTATTGCTAGTTATTTTAATTGTTTAAACAAAAATTGTTTTTTGAGTGTGCCATGTGTTTAAACAATTCAAACATAAATTAGCATTGGAAGATCACTGAAAATGCCTACAGGTGGAAAACCTTATGAATGTGAAGTATGTTCAAAACGATTCAAACGAAATTTAACATTGCAAAATCACATCAGAGTCCATACAGATGAAAGACCTTACGAATGTGAAATATGTTCAAAACGATTCAGAGAAAATGCAGCATTGAAAATTCACATCAGAGTCCATACAGGTGAAAGACCTTACGAATGTGAAATATGCTTAAAACGATTCAAACACAATTCAGCATTGAAAGGTCACATCAGAGTTCATACAGGTGAAAGACCTTACGAATGTGAAATATGCTCAAAACGATTCAAACACGATTCAGCATTGAAAACACACATCAGGATCCATACAGGCGAAAAACCTTACGAATGTGAAATTTGTTCAAAACGTTTCATACAAATTTCAGCATTGAAAAGTCACATCGGAGTCCATACAGGCGAAAAACCTTATGAATGTGATATATGTTCCAAACGATTCAAACGAAATTCAACATTGAAAAGACACATTAGAATCCATACAGGTGAAAGACCATACGAATGTGAAATATGCTCAAAACGATTCAAACGAAATTCAGCATTGAAAAGACACATCAGAATCCATGCAAGTAAAAGATCTTATAAATGTGATATATGTTCCAAACAATTTAATGAAAATTCACAATTGAAAGTACACATCAGAATCCATACAGGTGAAAGACCATACGAATGTGATATATGTTCAAAACGATTCCCACAAAATTCAACATTGACACAACACATCAGAATTCATACAGGGGAAAAACCATACGAATGTGATATATGTTCAAAACAATTCAGAGAAAATTCAGCATTGAAACATCACATCGGAGTCCATACAGGCGAAAAACCATACGAATGTGAAATATGTTCAAAACGATTCAGAGAAAATGCAGCATTGAAAAAACACATCAGAATTCATACAGATGAAAGACCTTACGAATGTGAAATATGTTCAAAACGATTCAGAGAAAATGCAGCATTGAAAATTCACATCAGAGTCCATACAGGTGAAAGACCTTACGAATGTGAGATATGTTCAAAACGATACAAAGAAAATTCAACATTGAAAAAACACATCAGAATCCATACCGGTGAAAAACCTTAGCAATGCAAAATATGTTTAAAAGCAGGGATGTGGAAGCAGTTATTTTTCAAACGCTTCCGCTTCCACCGCTTCCGCTTCCACCAACAAAAAACGAAAAAACGACCGTTGACAATTTTTTTAAACTTTTGTGGCTTTGTAGCCTGCCTTCTCCTACACTTCATCATTTTGAGAAAACAAAAACCTTCATTTACAGTTATTACTTTACCTACTTCGCTTGAGCTTATTGTTTCGAACTACTCTGTGTTTGTTTTTCTTAGATATCAAAACTCGTGCTGAATGTAGAGCAGTGCTTTTCGACCTTTTTTGTCATCGCGGAGCCCCTAATGTACTTTTGCGTTTGTCACGGAACTCCCACTAACAAAAATTTAGAAATCACGAACTGCTTGCAAGAAAATCAAATATTTCGTTACTAAAATTTAAAAAAATAATTAAACACTTCAATAAATAGACAGTTATTACAAGTTCCTTCACTACTTACAACTACTTTTACAACAGTTAACTTAATGCTTCTCAGATCTAAACCGTATGATTCCATATTCCAGCTCTCGACAATAACTTGTCGTCACAACAACAAATTACACCATATAGCGCTGATTTTCCCTCTCTATCCTCAACTAACTCTGACTTTGAGTTAGCTTTAACTCTAATCATCATTACGAATCTTCTGTCCGTCCTCAAAACACGTTTTGTTTTGTTTTGTTTGCCATGTTTATCCTCCATTCACGAAAAAGCGAATTGTATCGCTATACTTTGGACGGGAAGTCCGCACTCACTTGGGAGTTTCCTTTTTCGAGGTTTATGGGCCACCTGTCTTTCACACAAAGACGGGGCATTCCGTTAAGTGTCTTGCCCAAGGACACAACAAGCAAACTTGCCGGCTTGTTCTCCACAACCTCCCCTAAATGCCGAACGCTAAGCAGGGAAGCTGCGGATGTCATTTTTTAAAGTCTTTTAATTTGACTCGACAAGGGGAATGAACCCCTCGTCTACCGACTGCGAAGCAGACGCTCTAACCACTACGCCATCGCTCGTATTGATTCTAATCTTTTTGGATAGTGAAGTGCGAAATTTTTGTCGTATATGTACAGTGTAGTTTGTAAATGTAAAGCGAGCAAAATTGAACTGTACCAATCAACAGCCGCCTCAACGTGGTGGTGCGGTCCCCGACCCCGTTTGGGTTGGGTCAAAATGGCTGTTGGCCTTCCCGAGGGTCCCAGTTATCCCGGGCACTCCCCTCACACAAACCATTTTTTCGCCGTGCAGCCCCATGAACAACCACAGAAGGGTAGCACGCAGCCTCTTTAAAATTGGCCTGTCTTCTCTCTACTCCTGCCTTTCTCATGCCCATCTTCTCATTCTTCTTCTTCTCCTGATGAGCGGAAACGTTCATTCTAACCCTTGCCTTATTTTTCCCTGTTTAGTGTGTGCTGGAAATGTGACATGGCGGGGTAGGTCAGTGCACTGCTGCATATGCTCTAATTAAGTTCATTTAAAGTGCTCACTACTCTCCTTTTCTAGATTCAGAATTCTTGGCAGCTCTCACTCCTGGAGCTGCCCCCCCTGCTTTTTTTTGATATTCTACACCTACCAGCACTGTGCCTTTCTCCTCGGACTCCTCCATCTGGTATACCTTCATTGCTCAATCTGGCCCCATTCTGCTAATGCAGCACTTGCACCCCACCTTCATCTTCAAACCTCTTATCTATTTTCCGCCCACTTTGTATCTTCTCCCTGTGCACCCTCACCACCGCCTCATGCTCCTGGCTGTTTCTCTTTACCTCCTGCTTTCTCTTCCCCTCCCTAACTCTCTCAGGGTTTTTCAATGGAGTGCTGGGGGTCTCCAAGCCAGGAGAACTAAACTACTACACTTTATTTCGTCTCATCCCGTTGACCTTATATATATCCAGGAATCTAACCTTAATTTATCTTCCTCTTTTCTGATCCCTGGATTTTCTGCTCTGCGATCCCATGGCACCCACTCTCGATTTGGTATTTTTTCTACTGATGTCACAGACACTAGCGGCGGCGTCATCATTTTCGTCAAGCAGGGCTTATCCTTCTCTGAGCTTTCTACCTCCTCTCTTTCTTCGCTTGACCTCTACTCTGATTATGTAGAGGTCAACATCTCTCTAAACAACTTCTCCTCGTTCTCATTTCTTAAGGTTTATGCTCCCCCTATTCGTTCTTCTACAAAAGATAGCAGAACCAATTTTTTTTCTCCATTCTTCCCTTCTATGTGGAAGCGGAAGCGGTGGATTTTTGGCGCTTCCGCTTCCACAGAAAAAGAACCGCTTCCAGCTTCCGCTTCCACATCTCTGTTTAAAAGATTCAAAGAAAATTTAGCATTGATAAAACACATCAGAATCCATACAGGTGAAAGACTTCACAAATGTGATATATGTTCAAAACGATTCAAAGACAAGTCAGGAGTGAAAAGTCGCATTTTAGTCAATATTAGTGAAAGACTTTACGAATATAAAATATGTTCTAAAGAGTTTCGTTTTGTTTCGAATGTGCATGACCCAACCCATAAAGAAAAAGTCAAAACATGTTTAAAATAGTTTGCTCAATCTGCGATTTTAAAAGTGCATCACCAAGCTTTATACAGGAGAAGCACTTTACAATTGTGATAAATCTTTAAATACGATGTAGACGTGATTCAGCGTTGAAAGTACAGTAGATTCCGCTTAATCGGGTTACATCGGGACTAGCACCATTTGGCCCGATTAAGCGGCTAACCCGATTATCCGAACTTAACATGACGCCATTGTCTTGACGGCAATAAACAAACACATGCGCATATACAAGCATTGTGCACATTGTTTGGAGGTTGTTCTCTAATTTTTCTGGGAACAACAATTTTTTCAGCAATTGTTAAATTTTTTCGTGGTATTTCTGCTTAGGTCTTCACAAAATTTGCAACAAAGCACATCAATTTCTATCTCCAAAGGCATGAAATCACAAAATGAGTTGCGCTTGCATTGTTCAATTGTCACATAATAAAGTTGGCTTTGTGATATTGAGTACTATTACATCACAAAGGCGTTTTTGCAATTACGCAGGTGTATGCCTGGCTACAGTTGTGGCCCGATTAAGCGGAATAGAGGCCCGATTATGCGGATATAGCGTAGAGTATTTTCTTTAATTGGATTTCGTTCTTCACGATTTGGCCCAATTAAACGGCTGACCCGATTAACCGGCGGCCCAATTAAGCGGAATCTACTGTATATTACAAAATCCATACAGAACAAGAACCATTAAATTGTTCGTTATGTGATGTAAGCTTATATCGGTCGACAGTTGAATTCCTGTGGACTTATTGTTGTTTTTACCTGACCTTTTTTGAGGGATGGGCGCATGGCGGAAGACCGTGGAGCTCCAGGACCTGGACCAGAGGTCGAAAAGAGAAAGTCACCAAAGAGCAAGGGGCGCAAAGAGTTCGTAGCTAGACAAAGCGGGCAGCAATTTTCTTAAGCAAGAGAGTTATTAAGTTACAATAATTCAAACAATGATGTACATCAAACACAAATTTTTGTAAACTAGCCAAATTGAAAAATACCATGGCTTTGAGCTACTGCGTACGGTGGCGCGATAGTAAGTTAGCTATGAAAAGCTACACGGGGCCGAATTCTACATGGAACAAATTGTACCACTTTTCCAAATTTTACACGAGCCAGAATATATTGTAACAATGATACAATCGATAACTTTTGATTGATTGGTACCAATGCGACTTGAAGAAATTTGACATCTTTGAACAGGTACGAGCATGTCAGGAGCTGTTCTAGGGAGGGATCAGCGGTCGGATCCAATGGTGGCATTCAAATTATAATCTTAAAATTCAGTTCTTAAAATTTAAATGAGCTCAAAAAACGATTGTTAAAAATATTTAATGCATGCTTAGATTTAAAATGCAACCACGTAATTCTAGGTCACTCTTACCTCAAATGAAATTACGCTATATTATATAAATGACTTTGTTTAAATCAAGTGTAATTAACCAAATTTAATGTAATCTTCGATCCCTCCAGCGCCTTGAACCGAAGTGATGCTATCTGAATAAGTCCGAATACGAATTTTAACTTCACTTTCTCGTTTCCCAGCAATCGATGGCCCAACAATAATCAAGCAATTCATTTATTTATCGAAGATTTGAAATACAACACACGTTACATGGGCCATAAGAACAATTAGAGGGAAGCGTTAAGCGCGAGATAATAATTATGGTGTTAAATTCGGGTTATCTTAATTCTACAAATACAAAGAATCATATTTCTATATCTACAAATTCGTACAGACCAGCGTTCAGTAAAAGTATCGTACTTAATGCTTTATTAAAGCTGATGGATATCGCAGCATGGCTTTGTAACCAATGCTTTCTTTAATCTTCCACAGTAGAACTCGCGGCCGTTATTTGTAATGATCTTGGGGTAATTTGTCCGAATTGAAGAAAGTGGCATGAATAATTTGTTTTCGGAGTACGAACCGGTAGTAGTCATAAGAGAAAGCAGCATCCATGACTTGTTTTTTAGGTACAATTTGATCTTGGCCATAGTAAATAAACTAAAAGTGATATCAACCTCTTTCCGTAGTGTTAAAATGTTTTCCATTAGAACTGCGGACTCACTAAAATGACTCGTAACATTACGGCCACATAAACACACGAATGTCAATTAGGCGTTTAGATCTATGTCAGTTATAAATGAATTGTAAACTGGCCCTATTCGCTTGCTCATAATTTAGGATTTTCTACGATGTTATTTGTCAGTTTACGTAACACCAAGACTTGGCTATGTATCAAACTAAAAACTAGGATGTAACATTACTTTACCAAGCAAAAGAACATTTCAAAACGTGTTTTGATTAGTAGCGATAGAGCTCATAAATTTAAGTGCTCAGGTAGCAGTTAACACAACCAATACAGAGAATCAAGAAAGTATTAAACTAGAAAGATTTATGATCAGAAGCATAAAAGCATCTTCATTCAAATAAAAATGCTAGACCTGCACCTACATTGGTCTATCTGGCACCAAAGGATTGAGAAATCAAAACTTTTAACGTTGAGATGTGCATCAGTCAGTCGAGATTGGGGTTCAGTTGCTTGAAGCTCATCACAGGGTAAATATTTAGACACAATAAGCTACTAGCAAACATTGGCATTGTCTTCAATTTCATACCAGTATTTAAATAATAAGGCTCACAAAACGGGGCTTGGCGAGCCGCCAGTTTGACACCCCAGCCCTGACCTACACAGTAGGTTGTCGTTCGCACAAAGCCTTAATGTTTGAGCAACAAACAACAATTTCTGTAAATAACAAAAAGCTTAGTCTACCCAAGTTTCAAACAAACTTTATTTCGACACATTTGTTCCTTCAGGCAAAACGACATTCAAAAGAGAGTTAGGGCACTACGAACGAACTCAAACAAAAATTACAAAGAACAGCTGTTGTGGTTTCATGCTTTTAATAAAAAATGGTTTCACACTTCTTGAAATCAGCTATACTATGTGGAAGCAAGTCATGGTGTGTAAAAGAAAATAATTTTAAGGAGAACGAAAAGTTGTGGACGAAAAGGCTACTGAAGAACAGATGGACATGTTGGAGATAAAAGAAACCGTTAATAGTTTGGTCAAAGCAAATGGAGATGATACAGACAAGTGCTGAGAAAAGATAATGATAGTCTTTTGAAAGTTGCCTTAGATCTTGAAGCGAGTGGCAAGAGAAAGGGAGGACGACCTAAAAGTCTTGAAAAGAAAGAAGCGGAAGAGGAGACAGAGAAGATTGATTGAATGATGGAAGATTTCCTGAATCAAGCCATTTGGCGAGATGGAGTGCGAGTAGTTGCGGAAGGAATGAGGTGAATCCGGCTGTCACGAATAAGGAAATTTGCCTTGTAAGAGTTGTTTTCATATATGTGTAAAGTGCTGTATCATTTGTTCGCTCGGCTACTGATTGAAAACAAAGACCTTTTTTCATCGCAATTGGATTTACTGTAGCCTTTATTACGTCACAATGGTGTATGACATAATAAAATTCCAGATTGATCTAGTGATTCTAGCTTCTTCGAAGAATTTCTTTGACCGATTAGGTAATTTTGTAATGCTTTTTTCTTCTTTTCACATGATTTTGTTCTAGCGACTTCTGGATTGCTTTTTTTCTATTTATACTGTATATAACGCGACCGGATTTTTTTTTAGTAGTAGAGTAGAGACGCGTGCAGTGGGGAGAGAAAGAGATTGATTGACGAAGCAAAGAAGGGCTATTGTTTTTTTGTGATAATTTATTGTGGATTCTGTTGACGTGGCAAGTATTAAACAGTAATTGGTGGAATTGTTTTGTTTTTTTTTTCTGATTGTGTAGTAAAGTGATTAGTTCTGAGATCGTCGAGCGAAGAAGCGTGAAGTCCTGAAGTATTTATTTCTGTGAATACATTATTCTGTTCTTAACGTGGTTTTAGGTGTTTTTGGTGGAAGCCAATCTTTTCCAAGTTTTATTAAGTTGCAGTCAGACCTAATTATCCGAGCGATTATCATACGTCGCCTCAATTTTAAAAGAAATTTAAGATTGAAATAGAACCGAAAATTATTATTATTATAATTAAAACGCGACACCGGCTAAATCCGTGAAGGGCATAAAACCGGATAAGAATTGAATAACTTTAACAACTACCAAGCCAGATGATCTTAGTTTTTTAAATTGTTACAGATATAGGTTTGCATGACGTCATGTTTACTAGAGAAATTCAGTTTGGGGTTCAGCAGGTATGAGTTTGATTTGCTAATTAGATCAACTGGCCGAGTGAACTAATCAAATAAAGAAGCGAAATTAGAACAGTGTTCAGTGGGCTTATCATTGAAGATATCGCTTGATGGGTCGATTCAGTAACAGCTAGTTGTAGCATCTAGGCTAGTGTGCTTTCCGAGCCCCTTTTTTAAACCAACCCATTTTATAAATATCACTACTCAAAGGATATGCAGAAATACTAAAAGGGCTTGTGGTGAAAACTTTTTATGACGGCGAGAAACGAATACTGCCAAGTATCACTACGCAACAGCAAGGGCGTATCCTTAAAAACATTTGGTGGGGGTAATTTTTCCAGAAATTCTAATAAGATATTTCAAAAAAGTTCGACCAAAATTATCATATTCTAATCCAAGTGTATTTAAATTTTTTTAGTTAAATTCTGCATCTCAAGTTACACAAAATGACTTCGCGACTGCATATCACAAGTTTTATTAATTTGTATTTGGGCTGCTCGGAACGAATTTTACTAGGGCGAAACGAAACGAAATTTTACTGTAGACAAACAGTGCAACATGAAAAGAAATCATCTGTGCCATCGTACCCTTCAAAAATTCATGCGACGATGGTATATGGCCGCTGGTATGTTTAATGCGGCTAACGTGTAAAGCATGTTCGTCACACGGGATGAGTGCAACCTTTGACGGTTTGGTTTCGAGCGCATAACGAAACGAAATTGCTTGGATTTTAAAACGAAACAAAATTCTTCACTAAAAAAGTTAATTCGAAATGAAATCAAAACAAAGTAATTTTGCGGCGAAACGATACGAAATATCTTCGTTTCGATCACCAGTAATTTGTTCGCAGTTTAAATCCGTTCTGGAATGATACCGGTAACAAAATATGGGAAAATTAATTCATTCCATTTTGGTGCATTTTACATGTTTTTTGTTCTACAGTCAGAAGAAACCCATTGCGGTTACACATAGAACATGGTTGTACTCAGTCACACTTTGAGATTGCCAGCACTTTATTGCTGACAGTGGCCCAGAGTATTTCTGCTCGAAAAACTGCAGTGAAGTGCTTTTCTCAAGTGCACTACAACACTAACAATATACCGAGGTTGAACTTACGATTACGAGCGAGCACTTTATTGTACTGAGCTATACTGCCAACAAAATCCAGAGTTCAGGGATAAATCGAAGAAGGGTTGTGCCTTGGTTAAAATCTTTTTGCCATTTTTGCGCTATGGTCAACTAGACCGGCGTAGTGTTGCAGAGGATAGCACGACCGCTTAGCAGTCGATAAACATGGAGTTAATTCTTTCGTAGCGTCATATCGAAAATCTCAAAAGCCCTATTCACAGCTCCCCTGCATGGCGTTCAGCACGAAAGGAATAGTGAAGAGAAAAAGTCAGCAAGCTCGCTTGTTTTTTCCTTGGGTAAGGGTCTTAACCATACAGCTCCAAAGGAAGAATTCAAAACTTCAACAACAGATTCCACCATTTAGTTCCACCTATACCTTGGCCACAGGCCTGTGCAAAACTTCTAGATACCATATTTCACAAAATAAACAACAAAAAAATATCGAAGAAATCAGTAGCTATTTTTTTCACAAAAACCAGTGTTATCGCACCAACGCTTTTTTAAACAAGTTTTGACAGAGTTTGCAGGGAGCCAAACTGATGCTCTGAGAGAAAGAGCGTTGTTAAACGTTTACGTTATTGCACTACGTTTTGTTATTAGTTTATTCACCCGTCACGTCCTGCACTAGAAAAGCCTGACAAAAGTGCAAAACACACATTGTTTTAAGTCAGGGGTATCCAAACTATGGATCGCCAAGGCTTTTAATCCGGCCTGTGAAGCTCTTTTCATAATTACAAAACAAATGTACTGTGCAGTGTTTCTCAAACTGATCCATTTCAATTTATTCAAATTGCTCGATTGGCGTTATAGCTGACAGCAAGAAAGGTGGGTTATTTTTTTGGAGATCCTCATTTTTTCTGGTAACATAACACCAGCTCTGACGTTACCAACCGTTACTTAATAGCAACGTTAACTTGATCTTGGCCCCCGGAGCTTTAAAAATTCAGCAATGTGGCCTTCCGAGGGAAAAAGTTTGAAGAAACCTGCTTTAATATTAGGGTGGGGCAAATGAGATAATTTTTTTGAGTCCTGTGTTTTCTATGGCCATTTTGGATGCTGAGTTCGAATCCGTTGGAATTTTTCACCTATGACCTCATCTGACCCCCTAAAATGCTAATTTATTCAAAAAGGCGGCCAAAATCGAGATTTTTGGAGTTTTTTCAGCATAACTTAGAAATAAATCGTGTAATATGTCTATATATATGTTTTTTGGATCGTAGATTACGAAGATGACACTTTAGTGGGGCTTCCGTGCACGTGTGGCTTTCTATGTCGTATTCTTACTGATTTTTGCTTGTTATGTAGCCATATTTGTGATATTTGGTGCTTATATTGCCTTACTCTGATCCTACTTATTTCAGGTACATTACTACTAGGCATGTAAAGTGGGCTAACTTGCTTTTAGACCTATTTGTTTTACAGGATTAGAGCTGAAAATTCGGTGTTGTATTAGGTATTAATGTATCTAATGATTTGTGTGCTTTCAGATAGATAAATTTAAATATGGCTCAATCCAAAAAAGATACTCGAAGCAGCATCACTACTGTAAAATTACAACTGAAAGAATACAAAGCGATAGACACTTACGAAACTAAATCGAAACTACCATCTGGACAGTACTTACTTGGACGTATGATACATTTATGCCAACCTGTTTCTAAAGAAGAAAAACAAATCAGTAAGAATGATGCTAGTAAGACTTTCGCATTTGAAATACGTAATGATTGGATATCAAAGAACGTCTACCCATTGACTGAGCGTGCGGTGGCGAAAAAATCAGGGACAATTATGAAACGTTAATAGCGCTAGTAAGATACGAGCGCACAAGTCACAAAAAAGATGATAAGTGGAATGAGAAGGTTAAAAACTTCGATGATGCTATGTGTGCTCATGCGTATGATATTAGAACTAAGAATATAGATTTTCAAAGGAGCCTGGAAGCAGAGACTGGAGTGAAAATGACAGATGAAGATGAGAATTTTTATCTTGACAACTGCTATGGTGATTACGTAGCAATATGCACACCTACTGTCCCGAAAGCCTGGACTAGAAAAAAGAAAAGAGAAAAAACTAGGAATCTGTCAGCTGAAAGAAAGAGAATGAAGATGGATGAGCTGAGAGATGCTGAAAGTCTTTCATATGAGCCTGATGTTCAAGATACTATTGATCATGACCAAGGCGACCATGATGTACATGATGAACCTTTTATAACCACCAATGTAATACCGACCACACCAACTAGTTCTAGACAGACAAGAAGCAATCCAGTGACTCCGTCTTTAGCCTCTCATGATGATAAAGCTGAGCTCAAATACTTTTCTGACGTTAAAATCAGAACAGAAAGAAGGACTCTGAACGAAGCTTTGGTTAGGTATATAGTGCAATGTGTGTCGGAATTTAAAGTTAGTCATGCACATATTTCTGGCATTATAGTTCGCTCAGCAAATATGATATTTGGTCAGAACTGGCAGATATCATCTGATGAAAACGTTGATGAGAACGATGAGGCTAATCAAAGTAATGATGATTCTGGAGATGAAAACACAGCTACTAGTAGTACTACCCTGATACGAAAGCGAAAAAGCGTTGATGATTTAAAATATATCTTCCCCAGTAAACGATGCATCTCAATGTATCTGCAAGATGCTTACCTTCTTAATATGAAACAAGTTGCGTCCTACTTGACGAATAAAGGCGATAATGTCATAGCAGTTGGGTTGGACGATACGACAAAAGCCGCCGGCCATAAAATGCACAACATAAAAGCTGATCATATAACAGTTCATGGGCCAAAAGGCAAAAAATCTCTCACTACTGGTTTTATGGAAAACGTATCGCATTCTGGAGAAGATAGTGCTGCAACATATGAAGAGAAACTTAAAATCTTGGCAATTTTGGGTGACTCTACACTTGATGAAATAAAAAACGAAGTTGATTTTTGGATGAGTGACTGAGCGGGAGATAACGAAACGTTTAGAGAAAGTATGGCTATTCCAGAATCTAAAAATCTTAAATGCTGTGCTCATATAACACTTGGTGTTGATAACGCGTGTGATAAAGTGTTCAAGGAGGCCGAACAGAGAATAGGCGTTCATAATCTGATAAGTGCGAAAGTCGGAGAAAAAGCTTTCACTTCATCCGGTTCTTCTATCCACACCCTAGGTGAAATAGCTATATCCAAGTTGTTGAGTCCAAGTCATGCAGCCCACAGTGTCTCGTTGTACTCTGAATTTGTTCAATGGATGGAGCAAGGAGGTATTGAGAGACTAGGTTTCAAGGGCTTTACAGCGAACAGGTTCGGTCGTATAGCTCAGATAGCAAATCAATTCCTAAAAATGAAAGATCAGGTCCTAAAATTCTTTGACTCTGTGGTAGACATTAACTCGAATAAATTGGTCCTGGCTGTGTCCGTTTATATTCAAAGTGACTGGTTCAGTTTGTGCTGCGAACTTTATAGGAAAATCGCTGATCTAGTAATTTTTCCCCTTATGGACCTGCTAGGAATTGATGAGAGAGGGAAAAATCTCAAGAATGTCAGAGACTGGTATGGTGTACGAGATTTCTTTAAGCTGAAACTACCCGAAATTGATGACCTATGTGAACAACTAAAATCTGGTAACGGTAAAGATCGTCTGTACTCTGCCACGCTTAAAGAAACTTCAGAAACTTTAAGGCGCCAGCTGTCAGCCATTCCATTTTTCTACGACATTCTGAAACATGATGAAGCGCAAAACGACGAACTACCAGATCCGAATAAACTGACTTATGCTCGATTAACTAATCTAGGCTGCGAGAGCGAGTTTGCTTGGTTTGATAATCGCGTAAAAATTAGCGGTGGGACAGAATCGGTCCAATCAATATCCAGGAAAAGGGTGATCTGTACGAATGCACTCCTTGTAGATTCATCATTCGACAACTTAAGTGATAAAGAAAGATTGGATAGTTGGAAGTGGGCGAGAACTTCCGAAGAAAGCTCAGAAGTAAGGAAGCTAGAGAGAGATTTCTTGGTCACTGTAAAGATGTCAAAAAAACTTGTTCTCGCTAAGAAAGAAGAACTAAAAAGAAAGAAAAATCTAAGGTTATTGCAAACTATAGACATTTGTAAACAACATGGAGGACCTTTGACTGACAATAACTTGGAGTTGGTTGAATCGTGGTCTGAAAAACAACTCATCTCTGAAATTGTGTTCCTGCGGCTCACCGTAGCGCCAAATATTTTGTCAACAGAGACGTGTCAAGGACTGTAATAGTGGAAAATTTCGTGTCGAAAAATTTACTGCTGAAGAACTTCGTACAAGCATCAGAAACGCAATAAAACCAGAAGAAGAGGTTGATAAAAATGTTGACGGACTGCTCCTGAAAATTTTCACTTAAACATTTGTTATTATATCGGTATTTTCTGGCTTAGTCAATGCAATCTCAGTGCTTTAACGATATATAAATATCCTATGTGTCAGATATTGATAAATTTAGTAGATATTTTAGAGAAAATTTTCATAAATATCGTCAATAGTGTATGTGAGCATCACGAAAGTGTCGTTTTCGTAATCTACGACCCAAAAAACATACAGGGTGGCCCAAAAGTAGGTATACAGTTATTAAAAGTAGGGTTTGGGTCCAAAAGTAGATTTGTAGTTCTTATGTAGGCACTTTTAAACCTCTAGAATGATAGTTATATCTTAAATGGAAACTGTTTAATCTTTTTAGTGCTCAAAATGTCCTTCTTTACATCTGTTCAAAACACTCTGACATACCGTGCAGCACAAATTTCAATTTGCATCAATTTCTCTGAATGCGTCATAAATGCAATCTTTTAATTCATTTACTGTTTTGGGATTCTTCTCCTTGTTCTTTACATACTCTTTGTTCTTTACAACACCCCAAAAAAAGAAATCCATTGGTGTCAGGTCAGGTGAGCATGGTGGCCATTCAATGCTACCTGTTCTTCCGAACCAACGCTGTGTAAAGACTTTGTTAAGGTAATCTCTTACTCTTAACGCATAATGTGGAGAAGTTCCATCTTGCTGAAAGAAGAGTTCATCAAAGTTAGGTTTAGTTTGAAGTTGTGGCACTACCACTTCACAAAGAATTTCCAAATAGTTCTCTCCATTAACTGTATGCCTACTTTTGGGCCACATAAAGTGCACTGCTGGTAACTTCAAAGCACATAAAAAATAGTTTAATAACTGTATACCTACTTTTGGGCCACCCTGTATATAGACATATTACACGATTTATTTCTAAGTTATGCTGAAAAAACTCCAAAAATCTCGATTTTGGCCGCCTTTTTGAATAAATTAGCATTTTAGGGGGTCAGATGAGGTCATAGGTGAAAAATTCCAACAGATTCGAACTCAGCATCCAAAATGGCCATAGAAAACGCTAAGCTTGTCCGAAAGTTTTGCAAAAGCCCGTCATTTGCCCCACCCTATTATTATAATTATATAGTGTAACATTAAGGGTATTTTTGATTTGTTTTGCTGTTAAATTAATAAAAAGAAAAAAGCTCAGCCAATCTTACCAATCAATTTTTCCATGCCAATTTTCCCATTCCCAAGTTCAATGTTTTTTAAATGTTGCTGTCAATGCACTCTTTTGAATTTTGCTACTTGCTACCGACTTGAATAGGCAACAGTGCGGGGAAGCCATTGGTGGTCCTTCATTGATACCTACAAGAGAAGGTTTATCTCCGTGTGCAGGTGAATCCTTAACAAGCGACTTCAAAAATTTTTGAGGCAACCGAATTATGGGTCCCGACCATGCGTGGAGAACCACTGATCTGGGCCACAGCACATTGTCCAGTTAATTCGGTTTGAAGGATAAGATAAAAATTCTGGATACAATTCCAATGATTACCACTTTTTCGGCTTATGCTCGACTTTAAGCCTAGACTTGCACTTTTTGAATTAGCGACTACATGCTGCTGCAACTAAATAGACCTTGCTTGCAACATTGCAAGCGCTTTCGCAGAAAAAAATTGGCAAGGGTAAGAAGCAAAAATTGAACCACTCTTACTACTTTCTATAAATGTAACAAGCTTAAGCAAACTTTAGTAATTAGTTATTTATATCTACGACTGTCTGCGATTTTTTTCTGCTAGCTTGGCCACATTTTTGATCTGCGCTGAAAATATTTGAAAACCGCTGAAAACCGACGCGATGGCGTAGTGATTAGAGCGTCCGCTTCGCAGTCGGTAGACCTGGGGTTCATTCCCCTTGTCGAGTCATACCAGAAGACTTTAAAAAATGGCATCGGCAGCTTCCCTGCTTGGCGCTCGGCATTTAGGGGGGGTTGTTGAGAACAAGCCGGCAAGTTCGCTTGTTGTGTCCTTGGGCAAGGCACTTAACGGGACGCCCCACCTTTATGTGGAAGACAGGTGGCCCATAAACCTCGAAAAAGGCAACTCCCAAGCGAGTGCGGACTTACCGTCCAAAGTATAGCGATACAATTCGCTTTCTCGTGAATGGAGGATAAATATGGCAAATAAAACAAAACAAAACAAATTTATTTTGGTATACCTTGACGTTATTCTTCGAGCGTAAACAAACACATTTTTGATTTGCGCAGAAAATATTTATTTTGGTATACCTTGACGTTATTCTTCGAGCGTAAACAAACACAATATTCAACGCATTGGCAAGGTGTGTTGCAACAATGAATAGAAGGTAAAAATTAGCATTTTGATAGGTTAATCATTTCAGTGAGCTGAGGAAAAACCAAGCTGATGCGTATTGGTTAAAGCTCTGACCCACCTCCAGAAATCAATGAAGCAGAGAGCGATGAATTTCAGATTTCCTTCTACAACACGGCCTCCAACATTTCAAATATAGGGAACCCAAAAACCAGAAATTGATGGAAAATGTGCGCTTGCTGTCTCTTCAGGAATGCATTTACGGAAGTTTTTGTGCAAACACCAACAAATCTCACAAAAGGCCAAACTCAGAATCTACAACACCTGTCATCTCCGTTTTACTGTAGCCTATGGCGCGGAGATTTGTTCTTTTACAAAGACCTGGCCGACAACACCAATAGCTTTAATACAGGGATCTTGAAACTTAGGAAAACATCCTGTGGCACCAACGTAGCCATTTTGAACACTGATTCTATGTTAATATTTTTTTACCATAGTTATCTTTAATCACTTTATGCAACAGCGCACGTTTTTTCGGGAATTGATTTAATTAGTGAAATACGCGCACATTTTGAGTTTTGGGGTTTTGCTTTAGGCTTGGTGCACCTCCGTTAAATTAGTTGATTTTGCTGTTGCGGCGTTCAGTTAAATTTAGTTCGTCATGTTCTAACCTGGTTATTTAGTTCACGAGCGTCCGCTGGCGGTAGCGAAAATCCATACTGAATTTTTAGAAAAAAGGTCAATCGCTTTTTCAGTACAAAAGACTTCTCCAGTGGCGCAGACACTGGTTATGGTGCACGAAAAACCGATGGTGCTTAACGATGATAGGTTAAGCTGTATAATGCATGGGTCATCGACCTTTGTAAAGCAATTTGCTAGTGTGTGCATATTTATATGATTGTGCATACATACATGTACTGTATATAATCTATTCATCTACCTATCTACGGAAGGATGCAAAGCGGGTATTTCTCTTTCCCCAAAGTAAGTAAAAGCGCTAGTACCAAGCAGGCAATAAAGGCGGCTGGGGGGAGATTTAATACGCATTCAAACGATAGGAAGCCTCTTTGTTGTATGCAGCGCACAATTTAGGAAATCGTAACTGCCACAATCGACCTGACGATTTGCATCAACCATAGCGGGATGTCAGTTGTGGCATTGGTAATGGAACGGTCTAGAGTTCGGTAATGTATTGACCACTAATGCACGTCTACTAGCAGTGAGATACTTGGTAAATAAACGATGAGGCCTCGGCTTAACTTTGTCATGTAACTGGATTTAACGACGCTTTAAAACTGAGATTCTTTCGTTAGATTGAGTGTTGATAGGCTGATTTTAAAAGAGGCTGTCGCAGCAGCCAGCTGATTTGATGTTCTTAACCTCGACATTATTGATGGGGGCTCCTGCTACTGCTATAACTTAACTGTGAGTGCTTCATTTCGGGTTAGTTTGCTCTTTGCATGGCGGCGTTTAATGCGAGGGCCAAGGAACATGCATGCAGTCAGAGACGTTAGTTCATATTAATTCGCCTACCGTAACAAAAAAGTGGTAAGTAGCAATCCTAATAATAATGGCTCAAAACGCATTGTGAGGTCATAATGTTAAATGACATCTCAATGCTTGCCACTATTTAGTGGAAACAGCAGTAGGCAGCAAAATTATTCATTATCATTTTGATAGCAAGCATAAATGGTGAAGCCTATAACTGATATATGTAATTGCAAATTTAGCCTATCGGTACAAAACATTAAATCTTCATTTAAAAGTAAGGAGGTCTGAATTGGGGGCAAAGTTAAATGTAATAAAATCCCAAATTTAAGAAAAGATCAAAACTAAACAATTATCTATCAGTCTGCAACACTGGATAAAGAGGAAATGTTTTTGTTTGAAAAGAGCTTAATAGGCGCCTATTGCAATAGGTCAGTGGTGGGCAACCTTTTTCGGTTTGCGTGCCGAAATCGGCTAAATCTCAGAACAAAATTCTTCCGCGTGCCAGCCAAAATTTGTGAAAACATGAAGAAAAGATAAGTTACCCAAATGGTGAAAACACAATATAACTAAAATCACGTTTACTCACATTGAAAATAACGCCCAAACAAAACGGAATTTTGCCCCTTTTAAATCAAACATATTTACAAAAAACTTTCAAACAAAACTTAAATTACTTTTCAAAGAAAGCATAAGTCCGACAAAATCTTTGGTTCTCTTCATTATTTCAGTGAGACTTCTGCTGCTGCATTACCGCTGACAGAGATTTTACATCAGGTCTATAGTTTGTGACCTTCAGGGATATACATGAACTGCTAGTTTCATCAGTCAGGCTACTCCTACTACGAGACTTAACTAAGTTCATAACTGAAAACAAAGATTCACAAGCATATGTAGATGAAAACATCAAGAGTAATGCTGTTGCAAAGTTTTTTAAAGACTCAAATTTTTTAGGAATGGCATTCCAAGTCCGCAATAGTTCATTTTCGGCACTTCTCTCGAGTATTCCCTTCTCTAATCGCCTTTTTTCAATGTTTTCCAAGTCAACTCTAAGGTCAATAAACTTTGGTTTCCAAATTGAGCTACTCTGAAATTCAATCAACTGCATTTCAAATTCATCCATGTCTATCCATGAAAACTTTTCTAGATTCAGTTCCTCTATTTTTATACAGTCTGGATACCTCATGAATTTTGCTGTCTCTTCTAATTCTCTAAATTTTGAAAATCTTGTAAAGAACTGCTTAACAACTGACTCGATAATGTTTAAAAATAGCTTCTTTAGGCTTTGAAGATCTGTTTTGTCATCGGTTTGGAGATCATTAAATTGACTCTTGAGGTTTGAAAAGTATTTAAAGTTTTCATCTCCAATATCTTTCTTAAAGACTTCTAGTTTTTTTCAAAAGCCTTTATGTATCCAAACGTAACATCAAGTGTCTTACCACCGCCCTGTAATTTAACATTCAGTCCATTCAGATGTTCACAAAAATCTGCAAAGAACATTAGATTTGAAACCCACTTAAAGTCAAACATTTCTTGGTAAAAAATATCGTGGCCCTGCGTTGAGATTGGATTCCTGGATGCAGGTAAGGTCAACAGGGTGGGATGAAAGAAAGCGAAGCAGTTCAGTGCTCCTGGCTCGAAGACCTCCAGGATTCCATTGGAGAACCCTGAGAGAGTCATGAGGGAGAGGAGGCAGGAGGCATAGAAGGACAGCCAGAAGCAAGGGACGGTGGTGAGGGGCAGAAGGAGAAGATATAAAATGGGGGATAAGAAGTTTGAAGACGAGGGTGGTGAGGGAGTGCAGTATTAGCAGGGGGAGAGCCAGATTGTACAGTAGAGTTATACATATCGGAGGAGTCGAGGAGGAAGTCACAGTGTTACGGCAGGGGGCAGCTCCAAGAGTGAGAGCTGTCAAGAGTTCTGAATTTGGATAAGGAAAGTTGTGAGCATTTTAGATGGACCCCTTTGGAGCAAGTGCAGCATTGCACTGACTTGCCCCGCCAGGTCACATTTTCAGTGCACGCAGAACAAGGAAAGATGGAGCCAAGGTTGGGATGAATGTTACCGCTCATCAAGAGAAGGAGAAGAATGAAACGAAGAAGGGCAGGAGAAGAGAGAAAGAGAAAACAGGCGACCGATTTTGAAGAAGCTGTGTGCTGCCCTACTGCAGTGATTCAGGGAGCAGCATAGTGAGAAAATGAAGGGGAGTGCCCGGGGTAACTGGGACCCTCGGGAAGGCCAACAGCCATTTCGACCCAACCCAAACGGGGTCGCGACTGCACCACCACGTTAAGGCGGCTGTTGATTGGTGCAGGACGATGAACTTTGCGGTCTAAAACGCTTTTGCAACGGTGTGGTCATTCTTCTTATAGTTTCATTCATTTTTGATTCAGAGGACGTCGAAATTAACTTTCTTAAACGTTCTTCGACTGCAATCGGTGTCGAAGTTTCTACAGGCGTCATTGATATGGTTCATGCGCAAAGAGTAATTTTCCTGAAATCACCAAGTTGCACTTATTCTCGCGAAGCGATTCCGGATGATGCAGAATTGATGGTTCGTTTCTAGTTAAACATACGTGTTGTTGAAAGCTAGTAATGTCACAGTGTTTCTTCACCTGGGACCCGCCTGAAGCCTAAAGGGATCTGTGATTGATGTAAAACATCTTTAGTGGTGCCTATGACATTAAAATATATATAAATATTAGTTATTGTTTTATTCTACGAAGTGTAAGTATAGTTAATATTCAAAATTGCGTAGTCCAGTAATATTCTTGGGTATTCACTACTGCTTGAAACGCTGTAGTTTAAAAAAAGCGTTGTAGTAGCAGCTTGTTAATAAAAGAGAAACGTTTTGACTCAGATTCAGGAATCATAACAATAGCAATTGTTTTGCCACATCATAAAATATAAAACTAGGTTTTTACCGCTATATGTCCTTTTTACCACCAACCAAATGTATTGTCGGTATCTTGAATACACCTTCGTCTATAGACAGCTTGGAGTGCCTGCTTGTTTTTTCCGAGTTTCACCTCACTAGATCCACCCAGATTAGCAGAAACAGGCTAACTGCGTAAAAATTCAGTGAAGGGCTTGTCGTCCTAGATAATCTTAGATGGAGGACCAGGGAGCATTGATAAGCTTTGGAAAATTCAATGTTAGATCCGAATTCATTTTTTGTTGCTATAAACTAAAGTGCTAGTAGGTATTTTGGTAACATAAAATTTTATAGACTTGAGTGTTACGAATGATTGTAGATCGAAGTCCATGAGGCCATGTCTATGTTCGAAGTTCTAGCCGAACCCGAGCTTATTTTTCTTAGTAGAGCTTGATTATAGGACTATATTGCACCTAATAACCTGAAACTACAGACTTAATTTACCGGTACTATGAAATCATCGCAACTGACCAACTACCTCAACCAGCGTATTTTAGCACTACTTGCACTAAGGCTACTGGACTAGCTGAAGTAGGTGTAGAGATAATAGTTGCAAGTGGCGAAATCGGGGTGAAAGTGACGATGGAACTGTGTCAGCGTGTATTGGATGATAGAGGAATGCCTGATGAGTGGAAAACTAGACTGGTTGTGCCTATCTCTAAAGGAAAGGGTAATGTGATGAGCTGTGGATCATACAGAAGAGTGAAACTGATAGAACATGCCATGAAAATTGTTGAAAGGGCACTAGAGAGGCGAATACGAACACAAGTGAGTGAATGAAATGCAGTTTGAATTATATGCCAGGAAAAGGAACAGTGGATGCGATATTCATTGTGAGAAGAATGCAGGAGGAATATCAAAAGAAGGACAAGAAGTTGTATATGTATTTTGTTGACATGGAAAAAGCTTTTGATAGAGTGCCAAGTAAAGTGATGGAGTGGGCCATGAGAAAGAAGGGTCTATCAGTAGTAATGGTTCGGGCAGCTATGAGCTTGTATGATGGTGCAAAGACAAGAGTAAGGGTGGGATCTGCATTTTCAGAGGAATTCGAAGTAAAAGTTGGTGTACATCAAGGATCTGTGCTGCCCTTACTATTGTTTGCAGTAGTTTTGGACATTACAGAAAATGCGAGAAGGGGTGTGGTTGATGAATTACTGTATGCAGATGACCTTGATCTCATGAGCGAAGACATGGAAGACTTAAATAAAAGACTTTGAATTTGGAAGAATGCACTGGAAAGTAAAGGTGTAAAGGTCAACACCAGAAAAACAAAAGTGATGATAAGCGGGTCAGAAGGAGAACTGTTCAAAAGCAAGAAAGATCAATGTGGAGTTTGTGAGAGGAGAGTCACGGCCAATTCAGTCTTGTGCACAAAATGTGGAAACTGGGTTCATGGCAAATGTGCAAAAATAAAGAGAGCTACCGCTAGGTTGGCAACGCATTTTGTTTGCTCGAAATGTAAAGGAATAATGGAAGGAACGCAGGATCTAGAAGTTGTGCGATGAAGCGGAGACATTGAATGGATTTTGTTATTTGGGAGACAGACTAAATGCTAGTGGTGGTTGTGAAGCGGCAATTACAGCAAGAGTAAAAATCGGTTGGGTAAGATTTAGGGAATGTGGAGAGTTATTGCTTGGAAATAGGTTTTTTCTGAAAATGAAAGGTAAAGTTTATCGTAGTTGCTTAAGATCAGCAATACTGTATGGAAGTGAGGCATGGTGTTTGAAAGAAAATGAAAAAGCAATTTTAAGGAAAACGGAGAGAGCTATGGTGAGAGCCACGTGCGGTCAGAAAGTTGTTGACAGAAAGACGACTGAAGAACAGATGGGCATGTTGGGGCTGAAGGAAACTATAGACCGGTTAGCAACAGCGAATGGAGTTAAATAGTATGGACATATGCTGAGAAGGGATGACAATAGTGTTTTGAAGGTTGCTCTGCATTATTAAGTGAGTAACAATAGAAAGCGAGGACGACCGAAGAAAACCTGGAAGAAGCAAGTGGAAGAGGAGACAGAGAAGATTGGTTTAAAGAAGAAGGATGCTCTGAGACGAGACAAGCGGAGAGACGGAGTGCAAGCGATTGCAAAAGAAATGGGGTGAATCCGGCCATCTCTGTTAAAGGGACAACATCGGATAAAAACTGATCAACTACTACTACTACTACTACTACTTGACCTAGAAGCCGCAAAAATAAACCTTAAATTAGTGTCGGCAATAGCCGTAACAACTTATTTTTTGTAAATCCATGCGAGGTCAATTGAATTTTTACCTGCTTTTTAAAATTTTGGAACTCTCGGTTCTCCCTGTTGACATAGAAGTTTTAATTGGGTGAAACCAAAACGGCTGGTATTCTCTTTTGTTAATGCGTTGACTAGCATTTGATTTCGTCCTTTGGTGCCTCTTTGAAAGAATAACGACACTAGGCTACGTGCATACAGTTTTTTTTATGTTTAAGCAGCTTACCAATGCTGTAATGCTTGTAATGTTTAGGTACAGTTATGGAGGCCATCTGACGATTTTAAGTCTAATATAATGGACATCAGCAACGAACCTTTCACTGGTGGAAAAAATGAAGCTGCAATCATAGCAGGTGCGGAAAAATTGATTCTAGTTGTTGTGATCATTTTTCAATTGCACGAATAGGCGTGTGGGAGTCAAAGGCATTTCTTTTGCTTTCTTCACTGCGCTATATATATTCGCCCCGTTTTAGCTTACAGTGGGCGTATATCACTGCTGATTTACCTGTAGTTTACAATCTACATAGCGTGTAACATATATGTTAAACAAGCGCCTATAGGAACATTAGTGTAGTATACGTGGCAGTCAATACGAGATTGCTCTAAAATAGTCTTGATGATGAGTAGTTGCCAACCAGATTAAAAGTAATTTAAAAAGTGTTTTCAGTGAATCATGATGTCTTCTGTTAAGGTATTGGTATAGACAAACCTTGTGATCACTATACGATTTACAAAATGTTGTTTGGAACAGGTTATTAGTGTTCTAAATATGAGGAGTAAAATGTTTCCCTTAAACTGAATTGCTTTTTATCAGTATGAAAAACCTTTTATTAAATAAGGTTAGCTGCAGATGTAATGTTGTAGCGACCTGTACCCATTATCGTCAATTCAAACAACACACATGCATTCGTGTACAAATCAAGTAAACATTGATTTGAAATAACCGCATTTTCAGTGCTGGCAAATTGTTTTTGCATTTAAGCTGATGATGCGCTCAATGATCGTGTTTTTAGCATCCGCGGCCACATCATCTGGTGAACCAAGGGCCAAGAAGAAAAAGCTGTCTCAAAGTACGAGAGCACGAGGTGGTCAACCGTTCCAGGAAGGTAAAAAAGGCGATGGGAGAGACAATGGCAATGCGGCTCAAAATGATGAAAGCAATTGCTTAATGATCTTAAGAGATGAAGCCCTTAATGGTCAGAATTCGTCTGGTTAAGCTCAAGCTTAGTATTTTTTTAGATAGTGGTGCCGTATCAGGCAGAACAGTTTTGATGTTTTCTACTAAATTGCTCTGAGGCGTTGGATGGATCAGGTGAAACTAATCGTAATTGTGAAATGTAAATCTTTAAAAGAATTATCACAGAGCGCAAGCGTGTTTCATGTAAATTGTTCAGAATTATTTTTTTCTCCGGTTGCAGCTAACAGGAAAACGTTTACAGTTGTATAAAAAAATATCGCTTATTTAAAGCACCGTAGCAGTTTCCAGTACTGCTGGCACTGTGCATTGTCATTACATATTCTGCAGCCAAGCGTTTTGTGACATCAAGTTTCATGGTTTCGCGTATGTGCCCTGGTCGTGGCTTAGAGAGAAAGGGACCTTGCCTCCCCTAATAATCTTGCTCCCGTTCATTGAAGCCTGTCGTGCTATCGTCAAGCAAAATATCTGTTTATGTGCGATTTATCACAGTGTACGCAAAGTTTTTTCTGTAAATTTTCCTCAAAATTTTGAAATTTAATAACTGCCTTAATCCGGCCTTTCTACCCTTTCATCAAAAGTGGTCTTACAAAAATTGTGTCACTTGGCAAACCTTTGTCCTTTTTACTCATTAAGTGCGTGGAGTGGAGCACAAATTCAAAGTTGTGAATGTCGCCAAAGGGAATGTTTTTTATATAAATAAGCTATTAGGTGGTAAACCTGCAAACAACTTTTTCGTTACCATTATGACATCACCAACTCTTTTTTGATTTTTGTCCTGAGATGATGACCAATTGTGCCAAGTTTCATGTTTGTACGCCCAGCAGTTTTGTAGGTATTAAAATTGAAACAGCGTTTGGTAAAATAGCGCTGAAAAAAATGGAAAAAACACTTTTCGCGCTAGAAAAAAATTAGCAACATTAAAATTGTTGTCTTGCAGACGGATTTCAAGCTAATGACGAGCCTGTGAAGAACCTTTATAACAAATCAAAACTGTATGAAGAACCCGAAAAAGAGCAGGAAGAGCTGAAAATACAGGCAATCGTAATATAGCTGAATGTTTTTTACGTAGCTCATTTTTGAAGTAATTAGTTGGTCGAGACTTTTTTCTGCTTCATGATTATCGAAGCGAATTTTACTTCACTGTCTTATGTTTTGTGACTAGCTTTCAAGCTTGTTGTAAAGGTTCAAACTGACATATATTTTCAAGCCAATCGAAAAGGTTCTTTAATTTTTTTTTGTCTTGCAGGCACATTCGACAAACCCATGGCTAAGTAGCACTGCGCTACCTTCGCCATTTGCACCATCTGCTAGTTCAAGTGGTATGTCTACTTAATATAAATTTGATATTAACGTGCATTGATTTTTACGGAAAACCTTTTTTGGTAGTCTGTAGAACAAAGTCGTGTTCTCACTCGCGTTGAGTTACCTGTGCGGTCGGCACAGAACATTTTTACGACACACAGTTCAACCAAGCACGGAATATTGACGTCTGCATCTCCCAAGCAGTCAAACGAGCTTGTTACTCTTTACTCCGTAACGCGAGCTAGATATGTTGATGTACATGTTTGAGTCTTACTTTCTACCTTGTTAGTTGTAATCTATAAATCACACAGACAATCGAAGATAAATCGAAATGTATTAAAAAATTACAAACCGTTTTGGTGACTTGCACCAGATCATTTTTGCTGATTTTTTTCCATCTTTACGCCATTACTTTGGAATTCAATGCTGTTTTAAATCAATGGATCATAATTTTGTATTTTGTGTAAGGGGTTGAACCCCCTTGTTGAACAGTCTCTTGAATAAATCTTTAGACATGGCTACTCTCCAGTAGATTGCCACTTATGTCATAGCTGGTGCTAGGCGAAACAAAAGGTTAAAAGGGGGTGGGGTGTAAAGAGGACCACTGTGCGTTCAATTTCACAAATAAGTAGCCAAGTTTTTTTTTTATCCATAAAAGTGAAACTTTCCTGACCCCATATTTTTGACGGGAACAAGATGGATGAGAAAAATACGGATGTGAAAAGCTCCATATTTTGAAGCTCAATATCGTTCAATTTATGTTATTTAGTAATTCATGATTTATAATACAGCAGAGCAACTTAATTGTGTTGCGCAACGGTCATCTTTGCTAACAGCTTACTAACAACTTAACAACAACTTTTCTAAAATGTCTTCAGATTAATGAAATGATAGTTTTCACACAAGGAAACACTTTTTGGTCTATTATTTCTTCTACTGCTTGCAAAAGGGTTGAGAAGAGAGGCGAGTAATTTAGGAAGCTTTTGTAGAAAACAGACAATGAAAAACATATGTTGATTTTATGACACAAAATGCTATTAGGAAAGGCAGCAGAAACAGAATTTGTTCAAGGTGGTGGGATTTTATCGTGCAGTTTTCGAATGGGTTAGGCCTGGTTAGATTTTAGTGGAAGTGCACTGAGATCCAAAAACGCGTAATCAGAAAAACGTGATTTGGGAAAAAGGAACCTTCATCTGCATATTGTTATTCTGTGTGAAGTGACACCATGTACGTGAAAACGTTTTGCTCTTGCTTGATCATGGTTTTATTGGCCTATCGGGGTCAGAAAAAAATTTGGCCGAGACGAGGCACCTTTCGCCTCCCTGTTTACGCGTGTGGAGGGAACAAAGCATATGAAGCATAGCTAGGAACTGGAATTTACAGATAACTACGAAAGGTAGCGCACCAAGTGTAAAACAGACCTACTAAATATATTTTTGTATTTATGAAAACGATCGCTATTTTGGTGCCTCCGTAGGCTGCTCATTTAAAGGGATAGGGCGGAATGATGTAATAGGGGCTATGCTTATCCTTCCCATAATGATAAGGTTTTATCCTCTTAAGTACCGGTACTCTTGGTTTTGAAACGAAAATTGAATGTGCAGTAAAACTATACTTATTCATTGCTGTGCTTACAACTGCAGGTTGTGTGAATGTAAATTGATATTTTTAACCTCGACCTCTGCGATAGGACGATGCCGGCTAGTAGTGATGTACTGCCAACCGTAAAATCAACATCATTTGATTTATGATTTAGCTCTATGCATTTCATTTTGTAAACAACATTATACAGCCATTAATCTATAATACAAACCACAATTTTGTTCTGTCTGCGCGTGTATTTTAACTCCTCCAAAAAATCTGGACGTACGAGTGTAAAACTTGTTACGATTGATCACCTCCCCAGGGTAAGTGTCATGAAGAGGTTCATGACGTCATCACGTCACAATGAAAGATCATTTTTAAATATCGCATTTTTTGTACTGAGGAACGCGGTTCTAAGCTTACAGAAGCCAGTAATCAACTTCAACAAATTTCATTTTTTAGCATCTCACATGGCGTCATAATCGTTGATTATAAAATTTGTTTTCTTACTGTACTCAAAAAGTACTGATCGTAGAAACCCGATTAACAGCTTTTTGGGGAGATGTTTAGAAGATGCTGTCAATAAAATCAACTGCTACTACAATTTAAGCTCATTTGATGATGCAACACCAGATTCTTTTGTAAGGATTTTAAGCATGCTTTTTTCCTGTAAGCTTGAAACTTGCTCTATGATGTCATAATGCTAGGTACGATTAACACAGTCTTTGGCTACCAGAAATCATCATACGATGTTTTTCAAAAATTGCAACATTTTGCAAAATCAATTTACTTGAAACTGATTTGTCACCTCATTTGTTAACAGATTTTCAATTGGCTTGTAACCAAATAAAGTTAGTTTCAATGCAATTTCGATGATATATGGCATGCGTCTTTACTATTTGTTATACCATTAAAACTGAACCTTAACACCGGTAGTGCAACTTTTAACCCCTCTCAAAGAGTGGTAAGCCGAGTAAAAACAAATAAGTTTGATATGTAAAGGTTATCATAAGGTACTAACAATTAGTGTCGGTTTGAAAGCTTAGAAAATTTGCCCTCCGGCAATATATAACTAATTAGTTAGGGCTAAGGATTAGTTTATAATGGCTGATCAGAAATTCGTTGCTATTCATCATTTTTCGTTAAACAATTTTCCTACTACTACTAAGCAACTTGCAATTTGTAGAAAAAGTTAGTTCTTTTTCACTACTTTTCCTCGCAAGCATAGTTCTTTAGCATTATCTATCTAAATTTGCAAAAAAGATTTATCAAAAAATGAAGTTATTATAAACTTTTAAAGATAGCTTATCAGTCAAAAATACTCTAAACTTTATTGCCTGGGCTTCACAAAATTGTAATTTCTAGAAAAAATAAATCCTATTGGACATTTTGTCTTTTCTTTTTCAAAAGCATGGTTCTTTGGCTTTATCTATCAATGTTTTCAAAAAGATTCATCTAAAAATGAAGTTTCTAAAAATTTTAAAGAGTAGCCTACTCCCAAGCAAAACATTAGTGATCCCTCTACAAAAAGAAGGGAAATAAAGATGGTCCTGTTTTATCTTTTGCAACAAACTGTTATTCTCCAGCTAAGAATCGTCTAAATGCTGAAGCAATTTTCTTTGCAATTATGTAAAGCCGGCGCAGCAACCTGATTTCATATTCTTAACCTCGACATTACTGATGGGGGCCCTGCTATTGTAATAACTAAACAACGATTGCTTCATTGTGGATTAATTTGCCCTTTGCCTGACTTCGTTAATGCCAGGACCAAGTAACCTGCGCCTAGCCAGAGGCTTTAGGTCGTACAAATAGGTATGTAATTACGAAAAAGTAGTAAGTAGTTGTCCTGATTTTATAACCAGCAATTCCCCCGGAAGTGTGCCGCATAAGAAGCAACAGGAAGATCAGGATTAGGAACGTCAATTACGCAAATGGTTTCTTTACATTTATTATTTTCTCAAGGGGGTTTCGCTAAGTGGTAAAATACGCACACCACCAAATCCCTGATTTGTGTATCAAAAGCCATCGCGACGCCCATTCCCAACTTTGCGTTTGTTCTCCTACACTTACTTGAAGGAACGGACAGAATATGTGAAATGATAGAGACTTTCTAAGACCTCTTTTAATTGAAAGCAATCGTACTACGATCGGGATTAGGGACATAAAGGCGATGTTCTCTTGGGTACTAATTTATTGCTTTTGGTCTTAAAAACATAATTTGGTTGAAACCGGCCGAACCGATGTTACAAACCTGATATCCATAACATCCGATATTTAATATTTATATCACTTTTCAGGATATTTTTATATTAATATGAATAATTTTGTGAAATGCTTATCAGCTGTTGTATCGCTTTTAATCAAAAAAGAAAATAACTAGACACTGTTCTGTCGATAATAATTTGACATGTTTGCTTTATTTTTGTTGATGCCATAGTCATTAAATACCATTTCACTTTCTTGGATTTTGCGAAAATCATTTTGCCTAATAGTGGTCTAAAAGCAGTGGAATAGATAACACTACAAATATTAATTTATTTTGATTTCTAAAAGGAGCGAGTGGGGTTGTAACAACGTGCCCCTGTAACAATTAACCCTCCGTCTCCCCTATTAGATAGCTTGGCCTACGCGTTTCTTTGCAACAATTGATCAAATCGTAGGCCTAAATGCAATATAAGTGATTTGGTAGCTGTAAAATTTGTTCAAAATTAGGGTGCTGGGCCTCAGAACAGTGCAATCTTTAGAAAAAGTACACCCGCTAAAAGTTTCAGAAAACTTTTCCACGGTTGAACGGCTCATTGACTTCAACTGTGTTAAGTTTAAAAGGAAATAGTCTACTGTACAATTTTCGAAACAATTTCAAAGCTAAGCTAATGAAAACAAAAATTGATACCCCCCAACAAAATAGTGGGTAGCAAAGATGCTTGTATTTTATCTTTAGCAACAAAATAACCTTTCCAAACCACGTGCCACGTGAATATTGAAGACAAATCCTTTTCAAAAACATGTAATGTTAGATAGTTTGAGCTGAGAGTTGATTGATTATGATTGATGACAAATGTAAATAAAATAGGTCCCAGCACCACCAAAACTCTCCAAAATTAGTGTGCTGAGAATCAAACCATTAGAAATTTTAGAAAAACAGAGATCTTTGCTACTTTTTGATTATTGTTTGTCGAAAGCTTGGTCTTTTGGCATCATCTGGCGACCGTTTTCAAAAAGATTTATCGAAAATTGCAATCTGTACCAAGGCTTGTAGATAAGGGTACTCTAGGCAAAAATTGCTTCCCTCCCAACAGAATAATTGTGTGTAAAGATGCTTATGTTTTATTTTGAGCGAGAAAATCTTGTTTCTAAAATATATATCAAAAGAATGTGGATGAAATTTCCTTTCCAATTATATCAAGCACTAGAGGGTTTGATGAAGGCTTGGCTTCATGTTGATTGATCGAAAACGCAGTTCCAATACACATTTTTTTAGCACAGGGCCAAACAATTTTTTACCACTTGGGTGATGGGTTTGAGAAAATTTCAAATTGTAGAAAAACGGAGTGGTTTGGCGCTTTTTGACTATTTTTTCTCGAGAGTTTGGCTCTTTGGCATGATGTAACCGCCATTTCCAAAAAGATAAATTCAAAAATAAAGTCTGTGGAATTTTTTGAAGTTGAGTACTTTTATATCGAAGATATCTGGATACCAAAAAGGGGGGGTTAATTTGCATAAATCATTTTTTTGGACAAAAAATTTTTTGGAGGTTAGCATATTCTTAATCACAATGAAATTTCCTTTTCAGCGATATAGCATAATCGATATAATAGCTAATGGCCTAAAACCAGTGAATGATAAAAGTATACATGATTAATGTTTTTTTTATGCAAATTAACCGTTTTTTGCATCTGTTACAAAGAATTCCAGGACTGCTTCGCGGGAGCGAAAGAGTTAATGAGTGTGTTATGAAAAGGTTTTTAGCATTACAGCTTGTAAAGCAAATTTTCATTTTTCGCGACAATCACCTATACTTACGTCTTGCAGGCAATAGATTTTCCGAGCTTACTGACGAAGATGTAGAAAATTATATTGGAGATTTGGACATTCAGGTAATTTGATTTTTCTGAACAGCGTTCAGTATTTCTTCAGGGCAATATGGCTCACTCTGCCAGTCGTTTACTGCTGGGGCTATGATGAAGCTGCACCTGGCATAGTAAATCAGCGTTGGATGTATCAAACTAGAGAAGCTGAATGTATTTCCTCTAGTATTTGTTTACCAAAGTATTTCATTTACAGTATATACTGTTAACCGCCTATACTTCTTTTGTTTCAGCAAACTTTTGGGCTTCGAATGCATTTCTCTACTCCATGCTTTATCAAAACGTTGTGTTTTGCTTTACATATGATGTGTTGGTTGTGTTGCAGTCGATTTTTTCATGCGCTGAGAGAACTTCATCACTAGCTGACGGCAGACAACGTTTATCATCGGATGACAGCGCACAACCTGCTTTCAACGGTACAATTTATTGTGGCGTGCACTTATACTTTAAGCAGTTAGTTTGCTGATGGTAGCTACACAGTTACATCAGCCCATCTAGTGATATGCCTAGATTTAGTCCTCAACACATAATTATTGTTATTGACATGGGATCAAATTCCACTTTCAATATCATTGTCTTACAGGTATCTAATGTTATAGTACGTTTCAATATGTTATCATCTCGTTAGGAATAACTTTGCGTGACATATTCATCAGTTGTTCTATTGCTGTTAATTAAAAAATGAAGTAAACCGGACACAGTTATATTGATACTTTGTCATTTTTACTTTTATTTTCATTTGATGCAATAGTCACTGCTGAATGTGTAACGAAGTTTCTGATCAGAACAGCTTTTAAAGCAAACTTTCATCTTGCACAATTTAACAAGTTAGCGACCCTTTTTTGCCTTGCAGATGATGTCGACTTGGCCACTAACGATCTGGTTGATGACGACCAAGGCTAAGGTAATGCTGATTTTTTGAATAATGAATTTTAATTAAGTATTTAGTTTCCCATAGCACTTTTCAATTCATATTTAAACATCTCAACAGATTTTGTTTCTGCTGTCATTCTTGGTTATATTTTAGAACATATGTGTGATGATACAAGATGAGTTGCCGTGCATTATCGACTTTCGGGTATACCCGCTTCTGTCTCGGTAGTACGGTACGGCCAATCCAGCATGTATCAAGAGAAAAAGTTGATAAATGCTTACATTAAAGTTGTTGTTGTTGTTGGTTACCCGACCCCTTCCGATGAGGGCATGGCGGAAGACCATGGAGCCCCAGAAGCCGGGCAACTCCCCAGGGTCTGGACCAGAGGTCGTAGAGAGACAGAGAGTCGCCAAAAGTGAGCGGCGCAAAGAGTCCGTAGATGGACAGTGCAGAATGAGATGAGAGATGTCCTGGGACGAGTGTCCACAGGCGCTGCAGGAAGGATTCTCGATTCTGCCAATCTTAGAGAGATAAGAACCTAAAAGAAGGCTGTGTTTGTTGCAGCATAGACGAGAGAGAACACAGGGAGCATTACGAGGGAGCACAAGTTCCTCAGTGGAAATCGAGGGAACCTGCGTGTCAAAATACTTCGAAGAGACAGTACGCCTCCAGTCCGAGAAAAGACAAGAGTGGATGCGAGAGATAAGAGGAGAGGCTACAGGGGATTGCGGAAGGCGCAAGTAGCGCTCCCCGTCTGGCTAGCTCATCAGCCGCGTCGTTCCCCGGGAGAAACGAGTGTCCGGGGACCCATTGTAGCCTGATAGAACAGGAGGAGAGAGAAGACAGTTCCTGCCAGATCTGCCACAGAGTTTGAGATGAGAGGAGTGGGTGTGTCAGGGTCATTGAGGGGGAGGAGGTCAGAAGAGATGACCCAGTTGAATACTCCCTCCCCACTGGTTCAGAAGTACCTCTTGAGTCCCAGAGGGGGGGGTGATGGCAATTGAAGTCCCCCAGAATGAAGAGATTTCTGGAGGAGGGAAGAATTGAGGGAGAGAAGAAATCGGTTCTGCCATCCGTTGGCTAGGAGCGAATAGAGGGGTGTACACATTAAGAAAAGACACCAAGGAGGAGTTGTTAAGAGAGATGTTGACCCCTACAAATCAGAGTAGGGATCAAGCAAAGAAAGAGAGGAGGTAGAAAGTTCAGAGAAGGCTAGGCCCTGCCTGACGAAAATGACAACGCCGCCGCTAGCGTGCGTGGTATCAGAAGAGAGAATGCCAGATTGGGGGTGGGTGCGATCAGAACACAGAGCTGAGAATCCGGAAAGAGGAAAGGTTGGATTCCTGGATGCAGATAAGGTCGACTGGATGGGACGAGAGAAAGTGAAGTAGTTCAGTGCTCCTGGCACGGAGACCTCCAGCATTCCATTGAAGAACCCTGAGAGAGTCAGGGGGAGGAGAGGAAGAAGGACGGCCCGGAACAAGGGACGGTGGTGAAGGGGCAGAGGAAGAAGATATAGAATGGGCAGATGGAGGATAGGAGGTTTGGAGACAAGGGTGACGCCTGAAGTGCAGCATCAGTAGAGGGGAGCCAGATTGTACAGTGGAGGTATACGTGTCGGAGGAGTCCGAGGAGGGAGTCTCAGTGTTACGGCAGGGGAAGCAGCTCCAAGAGTGAGAGCTGCCTAGAGCTCTGAATTTGGGCAGGGAAAGTTGTGAGCACCTTAGATGGACCCCTTTGGAGCAGGTGCAGCATTGCACTGACTTGTCCCGCCAGGTCACATTTCCAGCGCACACAGAACAAGGAAAGATGGGGCCGGGGTTGGGATGAATGTTACCGCTCATCAGGAGAAGAAGAAGAATGAGGAGACGAAGGAGGGCAAGAGTAGGGCAGGAGAAAAGAAAAAGTGAAAACAGGCGACCGATTTTGTAGATGCTGTGTGCTGCCCTTTTGCGGTCGTTCAGCGGGCAGCATAGCGAAAAATTGAAGGGGAGTGCCCGGGGTAACTGGGACCCTCGGGAAGGCCAACAGCCATTTCGACCCAACCCAAACGGGGCCGGGGACCGCACCACCACGTTGAGGCGGCTGTTGATTGGTGTAGTGCATTGAGGTCGTAGTGACTTAGTTCACGCGGCATTGAACTCATAACCTGATGAATACAAGCTACATTGAGGTCGTAGTGACTTAGTTCACACGGCATTGAACTCATAACCTGATGAATACAAGCTATCTCGTAACTGTGCTGAGCTACATTGCTGGTTGAAGGACAATCACAATTTGTAAGGTAAAAATAAACACGATGGCCATCATCATCGGTGTTCGCTTGCTAGTCATCCACGATTTTTCATCCTCGCTTAAGCGGACGCAAGAACAGGTCGTTGGTGTAAGGTGTGGAGGGTCTGGTATGAGATATTAGTCTCGATGCAGTACAGTCGCACTTTAGTTTTCCACCTAAGCGACATCATAGAACTACTTGGCCGCTGGTTTAGCAATTTTTTGCAAATATTTGTCGCATTAGCAACATTAAATGGCAGAAAATGAATCAATATGTCTTAGTTTTTAAGAATGCTTTTTAAATGTTTAATATTTTTAGAAATCCTGAGGCCTTGAACAGGTTGATAAAAAGTAAATTGACCTAATGGTTTGTGTAATTTTTCATTGTGCTGTACAAGATGTCACAATTTTGTTATATTTTCCAGGTATTGGATGCAACTGAGTACACACAAACAACACTTGTAAATATGCTGTCATCAACTTCGATAAATCTGTATATAAGACTACCTGCAAGCCCTGCAGGGCATTTCTCTAACCACTAAAACCGTCAATTATAGTAATCATGTTATATATTTTAAAACTTTTTCGCGTTTAGTTTAGTTTTGTTCGACGTTGGTGTCCGGTGCAAAGTGAAAGTTATCAATTGCTTTGACAAGAACTCATTAGAGATTTTGTACTGCATGCGTTTTTGACGATACGGAATATAAGGCGGTCGATTTTACTCTTACGGTGCTCACTTTTCAAGGGCTCTTAATCGGAAGCTCTCGTGATATCGTCTTTCCCTTAAGTTTGCTTTTAGAAATTGTTTGCGTAAAACAATTTTTTAGTGTTACTAAAGCGGTGCTACCAAACCATTTTGCACTTTTTGCTAACAAATTTATAACATGATTTATAGCTTGGCCTCCATAGTTTCTATCGCAAGTTTATAGCCTGTGCTGTGCTGTGCATTGTACTTTGTTTTTGCTATTGAACTTCGAGTTAAAATAACGACGTTTGTATTGCTGGGTTTCAGAGTAACAAAATTAATTACCATTTATACATTGACGTAGTAATATGTAATGTCGCAGGAAGTGGTATAATAGTTTGAGAGGTGGGGGAGGGGGCTGTAGGAGAAAAGACAAAAGATAGATTCTAACAAAAATATAAAAGCGTTTAGGCTTGCTTTTTTCGGAAGGCGTGAAAGACAGGAAAAGTTAAACATTGCCATTGAGTTACTGTGAACGTTTGTTGTGATAGTGTGAAGGTGTGTTGACCGATAATGCTCATTTGCCAGTTATATTGAAAGTATTTTGTAAAATAAATTTCTTTAATATTCTTGTTCAACTGTGGGCAATAAGATCGATCACGATTTTCAAGTTGAATAAGGTTGAAAAATGCTAGGTAAGGAATCTATTCTTTATCGAAAATTTGCCAACTGTAGGAACTAACTGTTGCAATTCTCTCTGGGACTCCAGACATATTCCGGACTTTCGTGGGGATGACATATTCGAACGGGTCATTTCTGATCTTCCTTTGAATGGCCCTACTTTATGACTTCAAATCTGATTACCTTCCCATTCTTTTTACTATCCGTAGTCCATCATCGCTTTCCTTTTTTCTATTGTCATAAAAGTCGTTTGGTTCGCTTTGCTGTATTTTTGCAACTACTTTCTTCATTTCTTTGGCCCTAAACGCAGCCGAATGCATTGCATTCGGCCGCATTAAACATCCAATGTAAGTGATGTTCTTTTAAAAGTGAAAGGTGCGAAGGTTCTGAAGTGGAAGAAGCAGTAAGTGAAAGACGCAAGTCTGTGTAATAACGCCAAGGTTACGAGTCAGATATTCGTTATTCTTCATCTGTTATGGTTACGGCGTGGCAAAAATGTACTTTTCTTCCCACTCAGCCCCCCTCTCTTCTGTTTGTAGTTAGTTCTACTTCCTTCTTCCAAGAAGTCTGCATCTATCTTTGCCCTCTAAGTGAAAACTCAAACTTTTCTTTTTTGCAGTAAAATGTTTTACGCTACAGAACCAGCAATTTTCTGTGCTTCACCTGATTTCTCGTCATCCGATGACTCATTCTCTATCTGCTCTACCCTAACGCTCAGAATTTTTTGTGGTTGCACTCGACCTCTCTTCTACTGCCAGCGGTGCAGAATGGGTCGCCTACGCCATGACAGCACACCTTCCTCGCTTTAGCATAAATCGTCTTCACATTTTTCTTGGTCTTTGCATTCTTTTTCCATTTGGAAAACTTCAGTAACCGGTACTCTCATTTTAAAAATGAGAAAGTCTTGGCTTTTGCTTCTGCTATTTCTCTCTCACCTACATTTCAACGTTGTTTGAGTGCATTATACCAGGCTGCCTACTCTGAAGTTCAAGTCAATTCTTTTCTCCCATTAGGCCGGTTTTCGCCCAGGTGGGTCTAACCTTAATCAAATTATTTTTTGTTTCAGTTTATCTCGGATAGACGGCAAAAGACAAAGTCCGACTCTCGACAATATTGCTGCTGTCAATATATCTTAAATGTTTGTTTACGCCCCGGATATATTTTTGTTTTGTTTGATAAGCTCAATTTTTTCTGACAGGCGTCTTGGCTTATTGTTTTGAAATCACACAAGCTTTTTTGTGTTAAGTGCCCCACAAGAATTTGTTCCAGATCCAATTATGTTCCCTGTTTTTATCAATGATATCTGTTTCTGATATCTTCCTTTGGCTGCTCTTTTTATCCTGTTGTTGTTGTTGTTGTTTACCCGACCCCTTCCGAGGGATGGGGGCATGGCGGAAGACCATGGAGCCCCAGAAGCCGGGCAACTCCCCAGGGTCTGGACCAGAGGTCATAAAGAGACAGAGAGTCGCCAAAGAGTGAGCGGCGCAAAGAGTCCGTAGATGGACAGTGCAGAATGAGATGAGAGATGTCCTGGGACGAGTGTCCACAGGCGCTGCAGGAAGGATTCTCGATTCTGCCAATCCTGGAGAGATAAGAACCTAAAAGAAGGCTGTGTCCATTGCAGCGAAGACGAGAGAGGACACAGCGAGCATGACGAGGGAGCACAAGTTCCTCAGTGGAAATTGAGGGAACCTGTGTGTCAAAATACTTTGAAGAGACAGTACGCCTCCAGTCCGAGATAATAAGAGGAGAGAGACTACAAGGGATTGCGGAGGGCGCAAGCAGCGCTCCCCGTCTGGCAAGCTCATCAGCTGTGTCGTTCCCCGGGAGAAACGAGTGTCCGGGGACCCATTGTAGCCTGATAGAACAGGAGGAGAAAAAGGACAGTTCCTGCCAGATCTGCCACAGAGTTTGAGATAACAGGAAAGGTGGAGGATAGGACAGGGTGGCGAGGACAGAACGAGAGTCAGACAGGAGAAGAAGAGAAGAAAAATGGCAGACTTTATGGTGTTGCCGAGACCAGCAAAGAGCGTGCAGAATGGCGCAGGCTTCAGCGGAAAAACTGGAACAACTTGGGCCTGCCGAGAAGGAAAGAGTGGCCTCAGTGCCACAGAGAGAGCAGTTGGCAAGAACGCCGGAGCCGCCCTTGCCAAAAGGAAAAGGAACAGAGCCGTCGGTCCAGAGTACCAGATCATGAGGAGGAAAAGAGTCAAGGTGGGCGAGAGCCGCACCTTGGCGAGAGTGAGGGGGATCAGAGCGAGAGCATGGGGAAGAAAGGGTGGACTCGACCGTGAAGGAAGGCAGATTCCAAGGAGGACAGGGAGGGCAAGCAACAAGAGCCTCTCTAGAACAAGTAGAAGGAAGCATGAGCGGGTGAGTGGACGCAAAAGCTCTCCAGGACGATCTGCAGAGTCTTGGTTTCACTCCATGTCTGGCCAAACCTGAGATGGGAAAGGAGGTTGGGAGACGTAGAGCCCGCTCATGAGAAAAAAGAGTGAAGTGAGTCAGAGTGACTCGTAGGGGAGGTAGAGAAGCCTCGGTGAGTAGTAGAGGGATAGGGGACGACGAGAGGCAGCCGGTGATGGCGCGACTGGCTGCTCGGTGAAGGCGTTCCAATTTGGTGATATTGGTAGCGCTGAGGAAAGGAAACCATCCGGGTGAAGCGTAAGTGAGAAGGGACCGAAGAAAAGATTTATACAGAACAGAGAGGGACTCCTTAGAGGGGCCCCATGAGGAAGCAGAGATACAGCGTAAGACCTTGAGACGTGGGAAAAACTTGGCCTTCAGTGAAGATACATGCTTAGAAAAGGAAAGAGTGCGGTCGAAGGTTACCCCAAGAAAAGTTGGAGTGGGATTAAAACGGAGGCGGGAGCCGAGTAGGAGGAGGTTGGGCTGGAGGTTAGTCTGGTGGGGATCCACTGAGAAGAAGGAGGCCTCACATTTGCTCGGATTGAGAGGAAGACACCAGTACTCAGACCAGCGCTCCAATCGAAACAGAGCTCCTTGTGTGGCCTCCACCGCAGTGGGGACCGAGGGGGAGGAGGACCAAATGGCCAGATCGTCAGCGTAAAGAGAGCAGCTGACGGAAGAAGGCAGAGAGGCCGGAAGATCATTGATGAAGAGGGAGAAAAGTACAGGGCCAAGAACGGATCCTTGCGGAACACCTCGAAGGACTCGAAAGCAACGGCTTTTGTGATTTTGAAAAACCACAGAAGCGCGCCTGTCAGAAAGGAAAGATTGAGTCCAACGAGCAAAGCAAGGAGGGAGGCCAGCCGAAATAAGTTTGTGGAAAAGGGCGGGATGCCAGACAGAGTCAAAAGCTTTCGAGAAATCGATAGTAGACAGGATCGTCCGAGAGCCGAGAGTCGAGAGGTTTTCCCATCTTATGTATGGGAATAATAGAAGATGTCTTCCAGATGGAAGGAAAGGAATGTGAAGACCAAGAAAGATTGAAGATGTGAAGAAGAAAATCCATGCCAGAGCGAGGAAGATGCTTTAGCATGGGATAGGCAACTTTGTCTGGGCCAGTGGCAGTGGATGAGGAGAGGTTGGAGGCAGCCGCAAGAAATTCAGCGGGAGAGAAGGGAGAGCAAAAGGACGAGTGAAACTCCACCCAGCACGTGGCACGGCGGAGCTCAGTGAGGTAGCCTCTGGCTCTGCTGCGCAGGGCCTTTGGCTGAGACACGGAAAAGTGAGACCTCAGGTAAGCGGCATAAACCGAAGCCGATTCCCTGGGAGAAGAGCAGTTAGGAAAGTTAGGAGAGGAGGAAGACGAGGAAGGAGAGCCAACAATAGAGCGAAGAAGAGAGTGTACAGATTTAGGATTAGATTTAGGTGAAAGAGAAGTGCAGGTCGTCTGCCATGCCTCAGCCTTGGCCTTGGCAATGACCGACGAGGCACGTCGAGAGGCGGAGATGTAAGCCTGGCGATCTTCATCACTTCTGTGAGCAGTAGCGAAAGCCCTGCATCTTTCACCAACCGCTTCTTCCACCTCAGCAGACCACCAGGCTTTAGGAGGACGTTTGATGCGGCCGAAAGGAATGGAAGATTTGCCGCATTCAGTGCCAGAGAGGTAAAGAGAGCAGCTGCAGAGGAAAGAGAAAGAGACGAGTATTCCTCTGCAGAAGGACAGTGAGAGTCAAAGTAGGAGGCAAAGCCATCCTAGCGAGCTTTCTGAAAATTGAAGGAAGGGGGGCGCTCATTGGGGTGAAAGACCGGAGAAAGAGGGATAGATAGAAGAATTGGTAGGTGGTCAGAACCCAGGTCCTGAAGCACCTCCCAGGAGCAAGAAAAGGCAAGAGTAGAAGGAGCAAAGGAGATGTCAGGAGAGGAGCGACTGCCAGAGGAGCGATGGAGAAGGGTGGGTGTGTCAGGGTCATTGAGGGGGAGGAGGTCTGAGGAGATGACCCAGTCGAATACTTCCTCCCCACGGGGGTCGGAAGTACCTCTTGAGTCCCAAAGCGGGTGATGGCAATTGAAGTCCCCCAGAATGAAGAGATTTCTGGAGGAGGGAAGAATTGAGGGAGAGAAGGAATCGGTTCTGCCATCCGTTGGGGAGGAGCGAATAGGGGGGCATACACATTAAGAAATGACACCGAGGAGGATTTGTTTAGAGAGATGTTGACCCCTACATAATCAGAGTAGGGATCGAGCGAAGAAAGAGAGGTGGTAGAAAGTTCAGAAAAGGATAGGCCCTGTCTGACGAAAATGACAACGCCGCCACTGGCATGCGAGGCATCAGGAGAGTGAATGCCAGATCGGGAGTGAGTACGATCAGAACGCAGAACAGAGAATCCAGGAATCCGGAAAGAGGAAGATGAGTTAAGATTCGATTCCTGAATGCAGATAAGATCGACAGGATGGGATGAAAGAAAGTGAAGTAGTTCAGTGCTCCTGGCTCGAAGACCTCCAGCATTCCATTGAAGAACCCTGAGAGAGTCAGGGGGAGGAGAGAAGGCAGGAGGTGCAGAAGTATAGCCAGGAGCAAGGGACGGTGGTGGAAGGGCAGGGGAAGGAGATATAAGATGGGCAGATGGGGGATAAGAAGTTTGGAGACGAGGGTGGGGCAAGAGTGCAGCATCAGCAGAGGGGGGGCTAGATTCCACAGTGGAGGTATACGTGCCGGAGGAGTCCGAGGAGGGAGGAGTCACAGTGTTACGGCAGGGGAAGCAGCTCCAAGAGTGAGAGCTGCCAAGAGCTCTGAAGTTAGATAAAGAAAGTTGTGAGCGCCTTAGATGGACCCATTTGGAGCAAGCGCAGCATTGCACTGACTTGCCCCGCCAGGTCACATTTCCAGCGCACACAGAGCAAGGAAAGATGGGGCCAGGGTTAGGATGAACGTTACCGCTCATCAGGGGAAGAAGAAGAATGAGGAGACGAAGGAGGGCAAGAGTAGGGCAGGAGAGAAGAAAAAGTAAGAACAGGCGACCGATTTTAAAGATGCTGTGTGCTGCCCTTTTGCGGTCGTTCAGGGGGCAGCATAGCGAAAAAATGAATGGGGAGTGCCCGGGGTAACTGGGACCCTCGGGAAGGCCAACAGCCATTTCGACCCAACCCAAACGAGGCCGGGGACCGCACCACCACGTTGAGGCGGCTGTTGATTGGTGCAGTTTTTTTATCCTCGCAGAGTCAACCTGCTGGTATCGAGCACTGATCTCAGCACTGGTGTTTTTCTATCATCCTGGGCAAATTTTAAACCGTTTATTCCAGGACCCCAGCCACACTGATTTTTGGCAACTTTATTTCATTCCGCTCTATCCTCTCCTTGCTTTAATGCGCTGCTACATTTTTTAGTCACCTTCTTCCTCAATTTTTTCTTCTTTAAACAAATTTCTTAACTAAAGGCCAAGATTTTTTTCTCATCAAAGCCTTGCGAAACAACTCTGCTTCTTGATGGCTCAGAAGAGTCTGATTTCAGAGTTCTCGTAACCTCTCATCTCCAATCTTTCACATTCATTTTTCTTTCGTCTCGAAGACGTTTTGTAATAAACGTCAGTGTTAGAATTAAGTGTTCAAACGCAGGTAAAATTATGTCCGACTGAGTCAAAAGTGGTATCCTTCGTCAAATGCTCGCTCTAAGCAAACCGCCCACCCCTTGCTGCGCCATTAATCTCACTCTAACCTTTGATGAACTTATTACCAGTTCTGGTAAACCTTATTTCCTTCCTTCATTCTCATCTTATCTTCTATCCTGGAATATTTCATATGCCTTCTCAATATTCACAGAATAAGTTTTTCTCACAATAATGCGTCCGTTGTTCCTTTACCATGCAAAAATAATGTGCATTGCATCAACGTTCAATGCTCGCATTCTTCTTTCGAAATTCTTCATAGCATGTTCAAACAGCTTTACTCTCCTGTAAAATTTCTCACCTCCTGAAAATTAATATCAGAACACTTGTTTACCACACTCACCAAGAACCTCTTTTCTATTCAACAGACGTTGGCAAAGTTTTAGGATTGCTCTTTTAGCTTTCATTACTTTCAAGTAAATTTCTCAGTCGGTCTTTTGACTATGTCAGCTTCCGTCATCTGATGTCAATTATTTTTCTCTCCTACCTTATCCGTATGTTCTTTCAATCTTTTTTGCTAAAACCTAGCCCCTTGTCTTTTTATTTTCATGCATCTTCCTCCTCTAAATATTTTTTGCGAATTTTATTAAACTAAAAATATTACTTGGTTTTACCTTTATTTTACAAATTCTTTCCAATCTTTTCACCTTTAGAATTGGAAACTACGATCAATAATTTCCCTCCAATAAAATAACGTCACAATTTATTTCAAAAATTTGAAAACTTCACAGCCAAACACATGCTAGTACTATACAACAGAGTAAATAAACTAGAGGAGAAAATAAACCAAGATTTGGATCTAGCAGTCAACGAAAAACTTTTTGATGCTGAAACCTGAGCCAGAGCCACGCGCATCTAATTCAGATTCTCAATCGTCAAACGTTCGACTTTCACCAGCGATAATTACGGCATTCACATGAAATAAACTAGCGACGGTATTCGTCATATCCAGAGTTAGAATTTTGTCAATCTGTTTCAATAAAAAATCTGACAGATGCCGGCAGGCCAGCCTGAAGTCACAGTGAACATGGCCAGTATCGTTTTGATACTAAACAAAAATAAATAATTACAAACAACTTTGTTGAAAATAAAAGACTTTCAAAACCCCAAATAAGAGCAAGGCCAATAAAAACACCCTTTATAAGGAGACCTGTTGTTATCATCAGAGTATGCCTGACCTCTTTCTCATGATGGGGTATCATCGAAAAAGGAATAGGTAGATTCGAGGTGTTATATCTCATTAGTTAAAAACTTTTGCAATGTAAAAAATCAAAAATTACGAGGCCAGGTTAGCAGGTAACACATCTTCCAATTTTTATCTGACACCAACAAGGTTTGTGGAAGGTACCGAGGGCAAGCAGCGAAAATGCGGTTGCTTTTGCCATCAAGCCACATAAATGTAAGCGTTCTCAGGGTGAACTGCAAAAAAGTCATACCCCACAAATGTCCAATTTCAGGATGGTTTCCAGAGACAGCCCCCAAAAATTAGCAAAATGCTACAAAGTTCTTTCAAAAGTGCACTCGTTGAAAGTGACGACGGCTCTTCAGTACAAGAGCACGACCTTCCTTTCACATACAAAATCATAAAATGCAAAAAAAAACTGTTATTAAATGCCATGGCAGGTTAATTTTTTATTCGATTTCAAAAAGACTTAAATCTTGCGCTGAAGTAGTTTCAAAAGAACGGTAAAATTAAATATATACAATATACACTCGTTGTTTGAAATCAAAAAGCAGCACGATGAGCATATTTACACGGATTGCTTAGATCTGCAGACGACAGTTTGGAAATTACAATGCAAACGTGAAAGAATGCGCAAAAAAAGCGGGCAGAAGAAACTGATCAGTTCTTCCTTCATACATTAGTTTGAGCGGTTGCATCTCTCAACTCTAAAAAAATCGGATATTCGCTTTAGAATAGTGGTTCCCAATCGAAATTCCAAAGACTCGAGAGATCCACAGAAGGCTTGTTAAGAATTCACCAAAAATTTTAATAAGATACACAGCAAATAGGGTTTGCAGTCGCTTGAAGTCTGCAGACATCAATAGACGTCGAAGACATCCAAGAAAGAAAACCTTATTCAAATGCTTTTGCACTATTAGGGGCTTTAAAGCATTACCCAAATCTTGAAAAGGATCTATGACATTGCAAAGGTTGGAAGCCACTACTTTAGGTTTTAATCTTAATAACTTAATGACTAAAAAATGATAAAAAGCATGGTCATTTTTCGCGATAGATCATGAAGTTAGACGTTGTCAATTCAGAGAATGCTAGCCAGTGGTGTGGTGGTAAGAGAGTCCGCTTTGCAGTCCGTGGACTCGGACTCCATTCGAGTCATACCAAAGACTTTAAATTGGTATTCACAACTTCTCAGCTTGGCGCTCAGCGAGAAAGATTAGCGTGGTAAAAAAGTAGGCAAGTTTAGTTTTTGTTGCCTTGGGGAAGACACTTGAAGGTATTCTTTCACTTGTATGTGACAGAGAAGTGGTGGGCCGAGCAGTTCACCCGTCGCGGAGCTCAAGTGTGACTAGACTTGCGTGCTAACAGAGCATCAGCTCATACGCATGAATGAATGAAAAGTGTATTGTTTGACCAGACCGTCTGTTCAATCTACACTTCTGTTCCATACTGAACATTACCTGAACGTTTATAATGCACTTTAGGATAGATTTTGTCCAAGGATTTAACAATATCATCCTGGTAATCTACCTGATCGCTAGTCGGCAATTCCAAGTCATCTGCAAGACCAAGGTGTTAGTTAGCGCTGTTGCAATGTTGTTTAAGCTTTGAAACAGAAAAAAAGAATTTTCAAAGAGTTTTACAGAACCATTCCGCCATGTTCGAATTACTAGCTGCATTGTTGTCAACGCATAAGAACACAATTTTTTGAAATAGCCTCGGTGTTTACTCGGCTACCTTCTTTTTAAAGCAAAAGGCGGCACGTCGCGGTCGCAAAAATCTTCATTGATATAAAATGGACCGCAAGGTAAAGACAGAGCTATATTGAAAAGTAGAAGACTATCATGATCACGAAGCGCTGACTTAAACAGTTGGCAAAAAATCCACAAAAATAGCTTCACTGGCAAAAATAACCTTTTCAATAACAATCCATCACAAGTGCCTAGTCTTACATTTATCCTTACATCTTTGGCTGCAGCATGCTGTACATCCAGAACGGTTTCTTAATTATGTTAAGATAAAAAGTAATATCAACCAATGATTATACTCAACAGTAAATTATATTCAGCAGACGTACCAATAGAAGTTGTAGGTAAGATAGATAACGAATGCGACGTAGTGCGAGCAAGCGGTGGGTTTGTCGGCATCAGCTGCAAAAAAAAAACACTTCAAATACTTATAAGCCACGGATCTTCTTGTTTGACAACAAATCTCGTTTTGCATTTCAACCGTCGGGATTGATAATTATAAAATAATCTTGAAACGAAAAAGGTCTTGAATCAAATGTGGGAGGAAACGCAGTATGTAAAAAACAATCGAGGAAACCAATATCACCCGTACTTCCGTTGAGCCAGCATCGGCGTCCTGGTCATCTGAAGTCAACTGATGGCTGATAACCAATTTGGGCTCTGTTTCGTCTGCAAAACAACAGTTAGAACATTGAAAACGCGCTGGAGAGTGCATGACTTTTTTAAACTTTAAGCGCCATTAGAAGGATAACAACAAGACTTTTTCAAAATCTTTTGAGCACTTGACAAAGTCTTGACGTTAGCCACCATATGGGCACTTCACGTTATTGTCATCCCCCTAACACCATACTATTCTTTTTTCAACTGCTTTACCAGGAAGCTGTGCAATCAGAAGCAGCATTGTGTTAAATTGAAAAGAATGATATTCAAAAATGGTCCAGCTCGCTCTAACACTTTTCCATTTCATTCGTCCCATAATGAAAAGGTTTTAAATACCAAATTGACGGCAAGAAAATCTTTTCATAAAAATTTACAAGAAAATTTGGGCTTTCATTTAGCTTGCAGTCACCGCCAAAAACCATTGCGCAACAAATGCGCTCAAATGCGTCATTAGTTTGCATCTGGCAGTGCTTCACTATATGGCCACCACTTACCTCTCCTTCATACAGTTTGATAAATCGTACGTCACTGCAACGGACAATAATTTAGATCGTCCAGAATTTTTTGAGTTCATCCAACCATCGTTTCACAAAGCACAGCGGGTAGAAAAAAGTTGCCAATGGAAGGAAAATCTAGAGTCCTGGCTTTGTTAGAATAGCGAGACCCTGTGATTATTGAAGCCAGAGATCTTGGTCTTGTGATTTCAAGAGGTAATTTATCAATTAAACGCATAGGTGACGTTACTAATTGATATATTGCTCTTTTGAAACCGCGAGGCCAAGGCCTCTTGCAACAGCATTTAAACAGTGACGCTATTCCAACAAACCCAAGACATGAGATTTCTCTTTCATTTTAAGCCTTTTTTGTCTACCCATTGTGTTTTGTTACATCTTGCAAGAACTCAAAACTTCAAGAAAAGGAAAAAAATACTGTCCGGTTGTAGTGACGTATGATTCAGCATAACTGTAAAGAAAGAGTGGCCTGGTGAGAAGTGGCCACATAGTAAAGCACAGCCAAATACAAACCACCGTCGCGATAGTGTAGTGGTTGGATGGTCCGCTTCGAAGTCGGTAAATTCCTTCATCGAGTCACAAATTTTAAATATAGTTTTCACTGCTTTCTTGCTTGGCGCTCAGCGCGAAAAAAAATGGTGTGAAGAAAAAACCGGGAAGTTTGCTAGATATGTCCTTGAGAAGGGCACTCAAAGAAAATCATCCATTTTTACCTGGCAGACGGATGGAGAGGCCGAACAGTTTATCCGCTGCGGTGACCCAGTCTGATTCAAGTTTTGCAAACAGAGCAAGAGCTCATTCGTATGATGAAGGTACAAACAAATGATGTATTTGAGTGCATTTGTTGCACAACGGATTTGGGCAGGAACTGCAAATTAAATCCAGTTTTTTTGACGAGTAATTGTAAAAATTTTTTCAGCCGCTCCTGAATCAAAATGTCACAAACCAACTTGAAAAGCAAAAAAGATCACGGCAACTGCAATCTGGTGTCATGTTATGCAACCAGTAGACTTACCATTGGTAAATGCTCGTTGTGTGTCGTCGACCAGCGATACAGTCGTCAAGACTTCTTGAGAAGACATCTGCAACACAAAAAGCATCTTTAACTGAGATTGCTGTGACGCCAACAGTAACCTTGGGCTTAGATCATCGCGCCAACTGCACTCTTTCTAATCATAAATAAGTAAAATCATTACATTTCACCCAACACATTATTTTTTTAGCGAAGTATTAAGCAGAATATCTGTAAAGACGTTTTTGATGTCGTTGGTATCACTGTAAAAGGAAATTGAACCCAGGTCCACCAAATGCGAAGCGGACGTTTTCATCACTGGGTTGTTCTATAACTGGAAAACTAGTCTCGAAAAAGCAATCGCAGCACGCCAGTTTAGAGGCGATCACACCATTTTCGTACTGCCATTAAAAATAACTTTGAAGTCCTGATGGGCAAATGGGGCCTTTGAACTGCCGCGATATGCAAATGTGGTGTTAGGAACTAACTGCACAGCACATATACTGCATTTCAGTGCCATTTCCTCACCAACACTGTGTTGTGTAGTCGCCAAATATGACATGCTGGTAAAGCGCGATTTCAGCGTCAATGATTGCAATTAGATTTAATTCAAACTTGAGGAGATTAAACTCAAAATCACACAAGATAATTGTCCAACTGACACTAAAAGGGGCACGAGAAAGGCAGGAGAGAAGACAGGCGACCGATTTTAAAGATGCTGTGTGCTGCCCTTCTGCGGTCGTTCAGCGGGCAGCACGGAGAAAAAATGGTTTGTGCGAGGGGAGTGCCCGGGATAACTGGGACCCTCGGGAAGGCCAACAGCCGTTTCCACTCAATCCAAACGAGGTCGGGGACCGCACTACCACGTTGAGGCGGCTGTTGATTGGTGCCACATCTTCGTGGTTTCTGTTTTTTACTCTTTCTTATCTGGCAGGAACTCTGTTCCCTCTCTTAATCTATTCTTTTCAGGCTACCACGAGTTTTCACTCACTTGTTCTGGGCTTTGACGTCGGAGACAAACTAGCCAAACGGGGTTCGCTGCTAAAGTCCGGCAATTTTTCGTAGCCTCTTGGACCTGAAGGCATAACTACCAACTGTTAAAAAGTTTTTTACCCTTTATACCCTGTGCTTCCTTATTTTACTCGCTTGGCCCTCTATCGCCGTTGCTGCAACGCATATAGCCTTATCTTGAAAGCCATGTGTTCAAAATTGAAGACCCTTAGTGCAGTATCTGTGGCCACATGACATGGATACCAGTCATCTCATTCTGACCTGCTATGCTAAGGACTTTATACACCACATTCTTTTTGGCACCTCTTTTTCTGCAAACGATCCCCGGTCATGGTGGTGTGGAGTTATCCAGCTCCTGGAGCTCCACGTGTTCCCATGATGCCCCCATCCAAGGAAAGGGATCGGGCAACAAGTCATCGGAGCCGGCTAATACAACTATATACCGGTTTCACTTCTACCTTGGGAGCTGGACCTTTGTCTGCTCTTCTCTTTCGAGATATTCTTCTTTTCTTGGCACTTGGTTCGCCTGACGACGTGGGGGCTAAAGAAACAAAAATTAAACTTAATAACTTTAACGCAGTTCTAAAGTGCATGTAAACTGCGAAAACAAGCACTGCTAAGTATCTATATAAAACAGGGCGTGTGGTTTTGACATAAAAGGTTTCAACGTAAACTTATGCTTACCATTACTCTTAAGAGTGATGGCGCGGCGTTAAACAGCAATTAAGGTTTACACCGCAAGCCGAATTAAAACTAGGATGGGGGAAAGCCGCAGCGTATTTTAAACCTATCACAGTTGCAAATTGCAGCTTCATAGCTCAGGTTACTGTTCAGTATCATCGTGATTTGACTAGAAAATATTCAATAAAAACGAACGGAGGCATTCTTGAAATTAGGCGTCCAAATGAAATAACTGCACAGCCACAACTGTAGTATCGAGATTTAAGGAGCGTTCTTTTGTTAAAAAAATGACCTGAACCTGATCAAAAACTGTTTTCTGCTATTTTTTCTCGTATTATGCAGCATAGAGCAACATTTAAAAAATACACTAGAGAAGATGCTGCAACATCCCATCCAGTCGATCCAGGACAGAAGTTTCACTTAAACCGAGGAGAAAGCATGCCTTGCTAATTCGTTTTCCACAGACAAGTTTTTTTCTTACCGAGTGATGTAGTTTCGAAGGATTCGTTGATGAAGCCTTTAGGATCAGACCAAACCTTGTCAGAGGGCCGGTATAGTTGAACCTACAAATAATAGGTTCTCAAAACAAGAATGAACTAATGAAATGTGGTAACGCAGTTTCTTCGGTTAGTATGGCCAACGATTGTTTCTGCTCCAGGGTAAGAAAAACCTTTCCAATGATGCACAACAACATGAGCTCCCCTCTGTTTCCAAGTTGCATACGACTATTTTCAAGATCAGACTTTAACCAGAATTAAAGACAAAATGCAGCCAAGCAAATACTACATCGTGAAACCCCAACGAGACTTGAATTCACTGCCTCAATCAAACGACGCTAAAGAGCAGGAACTTAAAAGGCAAGAGCAGAAAATTAAAAACAGGACAATAAATACACCCCATTAAGTTATTGTACAAACATATGCTTTATATAGTAGGTATTTTTCACAAGAGACCAACCTTCAACTCAGCAGTACTATGGATTGGCTTGCCAAGATAAGTACATCTTGGTCTATTCAGTACAATCGCAACTTGCCCGAGAACGTCTTCAATGTCGCCCTTGCAAACCCTGGCATAGTCGCCAGTAAAAGAATCTTTTTGAAGAAAATATACCTCGATGTCTCCTGAAGCAAAAATGAATGACACGGTAAGAACCGCAAGTACGATGTGAGTGTTTTAGACCGCAGAGCCCAAGGCTTGGGAGTTCAAAACTTTTGTTCAGTGTAATAAAATGGTAAAAAAAATATGCAGAAATTAAAGGGTCACTTGCTAATAAGTTTGAACCACAATCAGGTAGACAGTGATAGATGTGCATTGTGCACCGCTTCAACAAGATTTAAGATTAAGAACATGAGAAAAATAACCTGAAACTGCGTATATATAGGTAGAACGAGGAAAACTAGATCAACAGCTGTAAATATTGAAAAATAATTCAGTGGTAATGTTATTTACACAACCACTTACCTCTGTGCACTTTGCTAGAGAGCAGGCAAACTTGACTTCCATCAGCCGTCAAAAAATTGCGTTTAATAATCAGCGACTCTGTGAATTAAAAAATATAATTTTAATCAGTGTTTCTGAAAAACTGACCATAAAATTTCATAGGATATTTGGGAGGAAATCATCAACATGAGGAAACCAGAAACTAAAAGGAAAATACGAATACAAAATTAAAAGTTTAAAAAATAAACATTTTCTTATGTCACATATAATTACAGGAATTCTGGAACAGAAAAAAGTTTACTGCCTTACCAGAAATTTAAAACTGTTGTTTTCACGTCCAACAAGGCACCTATGGACTAGTTATTTCAAAAATGATATTTACAATTCGTTGGTGGCTATTTAACATAAGATGGGTGGAAAATGAAACACCCAGCTATGATTAAACCTATGTTCTGGCGCTAAAAAATCGTTACTGATAAAATGAATTTAAAAAAATGCATGCCGATTACTTGGTTCTCGAATTTCCTCTGAAACAACTGCACCGCATTCATTTCCATCATGACCGAGTAAAGTGCATTTAAGAGACACAACTGTCTTATCTATCAACTTAGCTTGCTTTTCAACTTCTCTCTCGTTTATTGCTTGACCTAAAGCAATAATAATGAATTTTAAAAATATAGAAAAACACAAAAACTAAGACAAACGAAAAAGAAAGATAACAACACGCAGTTACAGAGTTCGTCAGTCTGCAGTGTCTACCAATTAGACTAATATATCTATTTGTACTTAGTCTGGTTGGTATAGGTGACACTTGGTTTGAAATTTTACTGTAAATCTGCTTCGTTTAAGCAAGTTTATTTTTGTTTTAGCTCATGCTCTGTTTGCTGATCTTTAGTTGTAATGGGCCAACCCCTCGGGTAGACTACTTTGCCCCACCACCTTCAGTCACGCGTGAAAGCTCATGCTCTGTTAGAACGCCTTTAGCCAACTGGATCTCCGCGACGGTTGGACTGCTCGATCTCACCGCTAGCCGGTCAAATATAGATGGAGGGATCCCGTTAAGTGCCTTTGCAGGAGCACAACCACGGAACTTGCTGGATTTTTCTCAACTCTTATCTTTTTCTAACTAAGCTTCCAGCAGAATAACTGTGAATACCATTCTTTTAAAGTGTTCAGTATGACGAGACAAGGAAATTGAACATAGATCTACCGACTGTGAAGCAGACGCTTAAACCACTATACTAGTGCGCATGTTGGCTCCCACGATCAGTTTACCTAAGATATTAACAGCAAAGTCGCCTGCTTTTTCTCCACACTATAAGTTTCGTATTGCGGGTCAAGCAGGAAAGCTGTGAATACCATTTCTAAAGACTTTGTATGACTAGACACGGAAATTGAGCCCCGGTCTACCAACTACGAAGTGGAACTCTAACCACCACACCGGTTAACATCTAGATGTACATCCAATACCGCTTTTGATATATTAAAGCAATAATTTGACGAAAACAAACTTTTTAACTTCGCAATAAAATTCAAAGGGTTGACAGAAGTGCAATCTAAGGGTGGAGCTATTACTCATTAACCACCCACGGCTAGTTATTGGTAAGTAGAGCTCTTCAAATGAATATTAATTCGACTAAACCTATTTTCATAGTATGCACTTTTAGATTCTGTCAATGCAATACATACCAGTTAAACTTTGATACTCAGTCCAATTGTCTGTGACCACTTGTTTAACTTCTTTCAATGGAACTTTGAATATTCGAATTCCTTCTAAACTGCAAGAAAAAAATTAGTTATAATTGACAGTTGAAGTTGGTAATGTGATAAATATCAAAAAAGTTTCTGCATCTCTAACGCTACCCATGACTTGTTTAGTTTGATCCAAAACACCAAGCATGACTCTGCTTTAAAAGAGCTATCCCAATGTGGCAGGTAGTCATCTGTCTTATATATTGACTACCATGCGTACCATTAAGGCATTTCAACACTACACTCTAGGACAGGGGTTCTCAACCTTTATTCTCTCATTTACCCCTTCGCAAATTTCAAAAGTAAAATTTACCCCCAAATATTTTTTATATTTTCACTTCTACAAATACCTATTGTAATAAGTAAAAATGTGAATTTTTGCTGACAAAATTTACCCCAAGGGGTAAATTGGCCCCCGGTTAAGAACCCTGCTCTAGGGAGATAATTCGTGATGCCCATATACGTCACTTCCATGATCGCCATCACAATGCCTCTAGCATTGTATAATATAGCTGCAGAGTTGCAATAAATTACTGAAGGAAAAATGCCAGTATTTAAAATGCTATAACATAAAAGTCACATTAAATTATGAACCGAAATTCCGATAATTTGGGTCTGGATTCCTTATTTCGTAGAAAATAAGTCTATGTTAACATTGTACGTAACACAGATGACATCTGCAATAAAACTTACGGCACTATCCCGTCAGGGTATTTGTCGAAACCAAAGTTGATGAACTGAATTCTTTCTGGCTGTGTCGCATCAGTTATTAAGAATTTGTTTGGATGGGACATCACAACCTGGTTGTTGAAATAAACCAATTCTATCTTGATTTTTCCATCACCTTCAAATCTCTTAAGAATCTACAAAATTTCCCAAAACATGAAACCAATATTCAAAGCATCTACACTTTGTTAAATTCGTAGCCAATTTAATATACTACAGCTGTGGCTCTTAAAACTTTTCTCGATGCAACGCATTTAAAAAAAATCACCAGATTTGCAACGCACATAACATCCTTAGGTTTCAGTTTGCCGTTCTGCAAGATAAATGCGATCTAAAATCTAAATACCTGTCATTATTTATATTTGGGGTTCGCATTTATCACGAGTTCTGGTCTTTCATCTCATCTTCAATCATAAAATTACGCTCTTCTGAAATAATGACTCATCTTTCCTGTTTTCGTCCATTTAACAACCGACTGCCTTGATCATCATTTATTTTGCACCAATTTAAGCTAAAATTGTTTAAATTGATTCTTATATTAACAACGCTTTGGTAAAAATGCAATAGCTAATGCATGTTAGATTTTAGAAGAAAATAAACAAGGAAGCTAAGTTCAGAATTCTTTTGACGAAATAAAAGCAAGACTTATTGACAAAAAGTGACAAAATCAAATTATCGTGCGACGCCGATGGAAAATAAAAACGACGCACCAGGGCGTCGCGATGCACAGTTTGAGAACCACTGTAACAAGGCACCATGACCAAACAACAAACAGTAACAATTTGTGGGTAAAAAGGTATAGCAAGTCGTAGAGAATTAAGAGACATTGAGTATGACCGCACGGCAGTATTTCTCAGCCTTTTTTTTTTCTATGACCCAAAGTCGTTTTAAAACTTATGAGTGGAGCCCAGGACCTGGGCCCCAGGTCTCCCAATCAACACGAAGTCCTTTTTTTCGATCAACTTTTAGGAAGTGAGAATTTTTCCCATCTTGGTCGCCAAGTCAAAGTAAAGATCTCTTATTTTGAATCAAACTATTTGAAATTAAGAATTTTGCCTGCAAATCAACGCGAAAACCTTTTCTTTTGAAGATCAACTTTTTGAAAGTGAAACTGTTGCGTCTAAATCTATTTTTCTGCTATTTCCACACCGCTTTGGGGGTATCGCCTTTAATCCTTCCCACAAATATGCCACTGCTTGCAATCCGAAGTTTGAGAAACGCTGTCACGCGGTTTTTTAAGGCCACTGCCGTCTGTTACTAGCTTAAAATAATAATTTGGGTGGCAAAATTGAAAAAAATAAATACAAAACAATAACATTGAGGCGGTTTCAATGGCGTATTCTGCTCAGAGTTGAACTTAAGCCGCTAAGCGTTAGTTTGAAAGCAAACAACGATTCTGCTTGGCCATGCCATATGCAAGGCAACACACTGAAAGCTTAATCCACAGACTTCCGACTAAGTTAGACACTTAGTTAATTGCACCACGCTGCTGACGGTTACACAATTTGTAATTCGGCTAATATGAACGATAGCACAATGTGATAATCATCTCTGCACAACTAAGCAAAAGCTTTGACCAGCAACCAGGGAGAGTGATTCGAATCTCTTAAAATTGTTTTGGCCTTCTGCACAGCCTCGGGGTAAATACTCTAACTCCAATAGATGTACTTGTGTTTGACAATGCTTTGTGATGCAGAAGCAGCTGTGCGCTCAAGCCATAAAGATTCATAGCACTCCGCAAAATCTAGATTTGTTTGATGTCCAAATCTTTCTTTATCCTGGTGGAAGAGTAAATTTAAATTGCACCTACATGAAAAAACAACTCTTCTTGTATATCTGACATCAAATAGAATTAGATGAATTTTACAAGTGCAGTGATGTAGAGTAGATAGTAGCCAGAGTTACAAAAATTCCTACAGCAACTGCAATTCCTAAATCACAGACCTGTAGCTTTGGGTATGATTCCACGTTTTCCGTTGCACTTCTTCCAAGTAGCACTCCATGCTTTATTCCTTCACTAATATAGCGGAAGGAAAATTTCTGAGCAGGTTGCTCCAGGTAGCGAAGCCATCCCTGCAAAAAATATCATTGTTAACATGAAAGTTTAACTTGTTCAATTCAAATGAATGCATTTATCAAATAAATACATACACTACTTCGACTGTAACTCGATGCACCAGTTACATGTGCAAGGTTTGCAACTTATCTATTGAGTACATCTCTAAATGCTTTGCAAGGAAACCTACCGCATTTGTTAGCATGTATTAATATTACCCTTTTTTAGTGGCAGGTTCAAGAAGGGATACATCCCCCCAAGAGTTGTTCCACGTCATGCTCTTGTATAATTATTGTTTATTCTTATATAGTAAAATAATTTATTTTGAGTTATAAACTTTAAAAATGTTGTTCTACAAAAACTCAATCTTCGACTTCAATTAGGATTAAAAAATGAAAGTAAAGACTTTCAAAATGTCGACCTCCAAAAAATAACTGACTCCTTTCCTTTCTCTTAGCATCAAATCAATCACAGCTGCTTTTCAAAACCAGTTGCTCTTAGTTTTTTGCTGCTTCCATTCAATTATTTTCGGTCGTGCCAGTGTTTGCAGCATTTCACTTCGTGCTTAGCTTGAAAGCAATAGTGAAGAGAAAGAGCCAGCAAATTTGCTTGTTGAGTCCTTTAAAAGGCCGTTGATAAGAATTTTCCATTTTTAAGAGGTGGACAGATCACAAGGTCGAGAAAGTCTACCCGTCATGGTGGCACGGTCAGACTTAAGACAAGCAACTCGTAATTAGCTCAAACCCAAAAAATTGCCCCGCAAGTGCAGCAGCTATCAACCTACGCGTAACTAAAAATATTTAAAAAATTGAATACCTGTAAGCCGACTTGGGATGACATTTTGTGCGACAGAAGTAGGTTGTTTAAGATTTTCACACAAAATTACACAATCCTATAAGCTAGCCAAACAATGTATGCAATGAAAAACAAAAGACTTGTTTTATTCTATTTGCTACCTTGTACCAATAAAATAACAATTCCGGCTCTAACTTCGTGACTCAATCGAGTCAAGGCAAAAAAAAAAAGAAAAATCGACCTTTAGCATGAGCACAGAAGACTGTGCACATAAACCAAAAAAGTCTGCTTATGGACAACAAAACTTGATATGTCGCTACACAATCTGACAGAACAAAAAAATTTAACTAATATTTGTAAATTGGCTGTACAAATTGATGACACATAACAACGAGTCCAGATATTCTATAAAATAAACTAAAACAAATTTTAAGAGATATCATGATGACAGCAAACAAGCACTAACTACCGTTTCATCATCATGTAAGAGTGAGCTATGTGTTGTTAGCGATAGGAGTGGCAAATCAGTATCACAAAAAAAGTTAATCTTGGATTTGTTTGAATAGCATACAATCTTCAATAAACCTGTACCATCAGCTTCATGCAAATATGAAAAACTACCGAAACATAAAAAAAATTAATATAATGGAGGATGGCAAAAATAAACACAGCATTTTCCTAAGTTAACTGCAACCAACATATTTTACATACACAGTAACTTTAAAAGTAACCAGAAAAAATATAGTTAAGTCAAGTGACTAAAACAAACTAAATAAAATGCTTAATATTGTTGCAGTACTGCTATTTTTTGAATTTCATTAGTCAAACTAATAGTTAAAGCAAATACCATACATTTTGAAAGTCTATACAAGACTCAACACTCAAATGCATTTAATAGGAGCTGAACAAAAACACATCATCTACTTGACTGTTTATATGCATGAAATTAAAAAAAGCCAATCTTAAAGGTGATGTTTTGCATCCACAAGCTATGCTATGTATTGAAATCATAAACAAAATATGCAGCAAATAAAGTCAAAGTAACGCATAAATAACTTTTAACAAAATATCTGATTAAATCAAGTAATTTTGGCAGTACCAATTTCAAAAAATAAATTTGTATAATCTCGGAAAGCAGCAGGTGGTAACAATGAATTTTTTATATGAATAAAGCCTCTCATATAAGCTAAACATCATTGGTTATTCTTAATAAGAAATTACCATAGATAAATCACTTGCAGCTTTCCCCCTAAGATTTTGATAACTTGATCTGTGCCCAAAAATCTCGGCTATAAACTAAAAATTAAGGGCATTTAACATTTAAATATAGGTTACCTATAAAGAAAAAATGGGTCTACTAATAAATGAAGCGCATTGCTGGATATGGGGAATTGGATACTAATGAAACACAAAATCAAAAATCAGCATTTTAGGATTGAAATTAGGGTCACAAATGAAGTTGCTTTAAGCAACAAAACCGATTTTTTACCATCATCTAGACACGACCATCATTAAGCCCAAAGTGTATAATTCAGTGCTTTTTGAAACAAGTACATCAGAAAGCATTGTTTGAAAAGTGTATCTGTTGTATTTCGAAAATTTCTCCATGTTGATGTACACTTTTGATTGTTTATACAATGCATTCTCTACCGATAGGCTATCAATATTGATAAATCTCAAATGAGTACTTTTGTTCTTAATTGCAACTAAATTCTTTAACATGTTTGGTGACCAAAGTGGGCAACACTAAGATACAGAAATGCAGAGTTATATGTTCTGCCAAGATAGCACTTACAGTATTAACTGTAAGCTTCATAAGTTAGATATTTTAAGATGAATGTTGAAGTTGTGACTTGTGAGTAGCTTTTCTCCACTTGTGCTTCAACATTATTTAGTAGCTACAACACGTCACTTGTTATCACGTGATAGCTGCACAAATTTGCATCAAAAAAACTGTCGTTGCAACAGTGACTCTTAAACTATTATTTATTTAATTCTGTAATGATAATTGCTTTATATAGCATACAAATGCACCTAATCCCTGTAATAGATATAGATCAACTGTCAGGCAAATTCCCTAGTTCCAAAGGGTCTATACTAAACTGGCTGTACTGCTTGAACTAATCTCAATCCAGATTCTTACTCTAAAAAACCCTAACCCTGATTCTAGCCTTAAAACCCTGATCTGCAATTCCATCTTTCAGCAGTATCCAATTTCCCATATTTGGCAATGCAGTTATTTTTTGTATAATCGTTGAAAATTACTTACTTTACTTGTTGGAAATTAACTACTGAGCTACTCGTAATACATGTCATCATTCTATTTTCAACTTTGCATTTGCAAGTGGGTATAATAGTAAAAATGATTTGACTAATAATGCAATCTCTAACATCAACATTCTTGACTGTAAAAATGCCACTAAGATATCTTGACCTTTGAGCTTTAAAGATATCCAAATGCTCAAAAAAGCCTTAGTCTTTTCAGTGAAAACTGGGCTAAAAAAAACTGCAGGTTTTTGAGATTTGTATCCACATGCCCAAAATAGTATTTAAATGACAAGGCATATAAATATTTGAACTGAAATAAAAAAATAATGCTCTCATATAATAAATGAAGTTTTTCAAAAAGCAGATTTAACAATGTACTCCACGACCAAAAATTGGGTTTAGGTAGTTTTACACGCATGAGATAACTTAAATATACTAGTAACATCCTCCTGCATTACCCTTCTGGTTTTGAAACAGCCTCATAATTTATTTATCACAGACAACACTAAAATATGAAAATTTATGAAATTTTAGAAAAAATACCCATTGCAGAAATACAGAAATGCTTGGTTTATTTCAACCATATTATTTAATTCATCTAACTATGGTGGTCATAATTTTAGTTTTCTTTGACTTATGTAAATTTCTATATTTCATAACTTGTTAGCATTTCCATAAGTCAGTAATTCCTTTTAAATGAATTTCTGTATTTCTGTAATTTCATGACTAGTATGAATTTCTGCATTTCCGTGATTCAATAATTCCACAATTCCTCACGTAGTCAAAACCCCTAAGTTCTATCTGTATGGAATATTGAAACGCATAGACTTTTTGCTCCTATAGCCTTTAAAATTCTATATAAATTCAATTTGAATAAGGTTCTCCAATGGCTATGATGTACTACTTGGCTACTAGCCTTCCTAACTGAGGACTTGCTGAACAATGCAAACAAAAGACTATTAAGGTTTAGTAAAATTGATTGTTGTACTGTAGACCTAATTACTAAAAAATATCAAATTGCACTTCCAATAAACGTGACTCTGAGTCCATGTCTACCTGTTTTGTGGCAAGAAATCTGTGGGGGAGGAAGACAAGGCAATGTACTGTGACAAATGCTGTAAGCGGTTTCACTGTCCATGTATTGGAGATATGACAGATGAGCTACATAGTTCTAACGTCAAGTAAAACTACTGTCTAGAGCTTGTGGCAAAGTTATCAGACAGTCCCAAAAAGGCTGATGATGCAATTGTTATTGATAAAGTTAAAGTAATTCTGATGTTGCCCACTAAAGAGTAGTGTCAACTCCTAATCAAAGTGCACTCCACATGTACCTCATCATAATGTGCAAAACTGTTCTGAACCAGTAAGGATTTCCATTTGCAACTTTTTCACGTGAGCTGCTAATGTAAATTAGGAATGGGTGGTAAGAAAGATCCACAATGCAAACATTTGCATCCCAGAGTATGTATCAGTTTCTTGAGCCATGGCGAATGTTGAAACAACACATGTGAAAAGTTCTACCCTCCAATGTGTTGTGATTCAGTAAATCATAGAAATGCCTGGTGCAAAAAAGGCAACAATCATTTGTTAGCTACAAGTCAAGGCATGACTCGCCTATCAGAATGTCAGAGCTTTCCAATAGATAAACTTACTTGCACTGCTGCCAATACTTGAAAACCTACCTACAAAGCTATGTTCAATTCACGACCAAGACCACATTGGGAGCCAGGAAAATAAAATTCAAAAGATTTCCCCTAAGTATTTGTAATAAAATGAACCAGCAGCATTAATTTTTTAGACAAATTAAAAAACCAACTAGTCACATGTCTGCATCACCAATATTCTACCAAATGTGAAGTCACCATTATTTCATCCAAACACCAACATTCACATCAAGTGCCAGAAAGGGCACAACAAATGTCAGATGTACAACAAAATGTTTTCTTTCATCCTCAGATTCCACATCAAACTTGAATGTTTCAGGAAACACCCAACTGACAAGTAGTGAACTTTTGAAAAGAATTAGCCTAAATTTGCAAGGTTTTAATAAGATAAAACATTAGTGCCTAAAAGAACGATGTGATAACAAAAAGTCTTTGTGGTAATGCTTGTTCAAACCTTGTTAAACAACAGCCATGATGATCATGAAGTGACTATAATCAACTTTAATTTCCTCAAAAGTGATTGCAAGCAAAGCATAAGAGGTGGGGTTGATAGTTACTTACAGAAATGTAACATAGTAACACGCTCTCATTCCATCAAATTTAGCAACAATTTTTGTGATTACATCAAACAGAGAACATTGCTCTAATCTACTTATATTGACCTCAGCACCACACCACTATAAAGTACAATGAGATGTTGCCAGAAATCAGTCAATGAAGTAATTCTGCACATACACTACAAACATCTTAATTTTTGTGGAGTTTTAATTTCCCAACCTTCGGTGGTATTCCAACCAATCCAACACATATATCACATGCTAAGACGTTCAATTACATGTCCATAAAACAATTGAGACTTTTGAGAATTACTTTCTTACTTAGAAAGTTATATCACTAACTTGCAACAACAATTATCTTAATCTTTTGTTCTCAAACTCAACTGTGTTTGACATACTAGAAGTTTTTCCTTGTTTATTCAGCAATCACAACATCATAGAGTATCAGGTTTGTCAGGATGACAAATCTGGGCCAGACAGTCCCAAATGTCACCATAAAATTGATGTATATGGTTTCAGAAATTTGTATTTTTTGGTATCTGATGACAATCGGGATACAATTTGTGATGTTCTAGAAAACTCACTCACGGAAGAACCTAAATTTGATTCCACTAAGGAACAGTTAAACTGGTTTTACAGTGCTTGCAATTAAGCATTCTCTCAAGGATGCAGAACAAAATCTTGATCAAAGCAATAAAAAAGATTTCCAAAAGAGTGTAAAAATCTGATGAAAAAGTGAGTCAAAGTAAAAAAACAAATATAAAAATGCACAAGCATTACAAAAACCAAAAAACTAAAACCAAAGCTGTTGATTTTAGAATCCAAAGTTGATACTAGTCTTCTAAAGGAAAGAATTAACACTGACAGTTTTATTCTGAACAAAATTAAACTAAATCCAAAATATTTTTACTTATTGTTAAAAAGAACAAATCTGTGAAAGACATTGTAGTGCAACGGTAAGCACCTGACTGTAATTCAAGTTAAAATGAGCGCACTCCATGTGGTGACTAGTCACTTCTATGATAGCTAATAAATGTAGATGGTGATCAATATACAAAGGTAGGTGTTGTTGACGACTTTCTACTTGTGGTTTGTAGTTGAAGTTGCTGAGGTTGCTACAACGTCATTGGGCCACTTACTGACCCCGTCACCGAAAAAGCATTGATATTGTTTACAAAATGTCAAATATCTTTAGTAAACAATAAAGCAAGCGTTTTTTTTACTCAACACCCCATTTATGTTCCAAACTTATGTCACAATGATAGAAAAAAAAACACTTCTGCCACTACATCAAGTGATTATTTTGAAAACCCTATATCCAAATAAGTACAGTTAACAGTGTTTGTGTATGATGTTACTAAAGCCATTGCTGACACGAAGTCTCATTCCGACCCAGGCCCAGACGTGTTGCCTATCATATTTCACCAAAAACTCAAGACAGTATATGCTGGTTTATTGCTCAATTTATAAATTGTATTTAAATGCTGTAAGTACATCTCAGATTTTAAAAAACACTATTGTCATTTCTGTCTATAAAAAGGTGGTGATAGATCTATGCCAAGAAATAATCTATCCACATCTTTCTTCTTTTGTTTGAGGTGTTGTTCTTTGATCATCTGCAGGGGATCAAATATCCAGGCACACATTGAGCAGCCAATCGATGGTGCTATCATCCAATATCAATAGCCCGTCTTTTCTGGCTAGATTGTAAATAGGGCATTGATACAGTAAATGTTCAGGAGTTTGTTGTTCTGCACCACAATCACATACTGCAGTTGTTGTTAGTCCTCATCTATACATCAGAGATCCAAATTGTTTGATGCCAATTGAAAGATGATTCAGCCGAACACAGGCTAACCGGCTGAGTTCATGACCTGTCGGTAGTGGTCCTACATCAGCAACAAAAGAGTAAAGATGAGTGATGTTTTTTGTCCAGTTTTCTTTCCAGGTATTGTGGATCCATGTTGGAGCATTGGTGTTTTGAGCCAGCATGTCTTGAGCTTCGATGACAAATGATTTTCTTGATCTAAGGCCCCTCTTTGTCATTGGTCTCTTAAAATAATTATAAAGTGTATGGCTTGGTTCTAAAGACTCGTGTGCCAGTGAGAGTGTGGTAGCTTTACAGCCAAGCTCAGCAGGGGGGATGCCAGAGAGAACTGGAAGATACTTCCATGTCCTTGACCTGCTATCTTACAACGATTATGGAAAGAATACTGACTGAATGCTTGTCTAAGTTTCTTGAAAACAATTCTGTAAATAAAACCCGCATAGGTTTAGGAAGAGTCATTTCATTCTTTTGGAGCTACTAAAACACTACAGGGTGCGGACAAAGTCCTTGGACAATGTAAAAATTTGATAATTCTGTAAATCATGAATATAACTACAAACAATTAATTTTTTTTACTTGACATGACTTTCATGAACAATGATACAAAATGTCATTCAATATGTCTCTCTCTGGCCTGAATTACACGCTCAAGTCTGCCACAAAACCCCTCGGCTGCTTTACGCAGGGTTTCTTGGGGTATTTTTGCCATTGCCTTTTCAAGAGAACTCTTGAGGGCTTCAACTGACACATGAGAAGAACCACAGGCATGTGCCTCCAAAAGGGACCAAACTTAAAAGTCCATCGGGTTGAGATCTGGTGATGAGGGTGGCCAAACCTCCTTGCTCCAAAATCCTGGAAAATGGTCCTGACACCACTTCTGTGTCTTCTTGGACGTGTGTGATGGTGCACCATTCTGTTGGAAGATGAACAGCTTGTCATTTGAAGTGCTTTTTAGCTGCTTGAAGTGCAGGAGTCAAGATTGTTTCAATGTACGCATTTGTATTCATTTTTGCTCCTTGTGGAACAAAAATGATGGGGGACTTCCATGTTTTTGAAATGGCGGCCCACACCATGACAGAAGAAGGTTTCTGTTGCCTAAAGACGCTTCTCGTGGAGTCAGGAATGTCTGCAGAGGACTTTGCTAAGACTCTGTTGTTTTGTCGGTTGCAGATTGCCTTAACAGTGAACAATTTTTTGTCGGAGAAAATGATCTCGCTCGTGTCCATACCTGCCTTGTGAACAATTTTTCGTCAGAGAAAATGATCTCGCTCATGACCGTACCTGCCTTGTGAACAATTTGTCGTCAAAGAAAATGATCTCGCTCGTATCCGCACCTGCCTTCAACTTGTAAGGAAAAACCTTTGCTCGAGCCAGTCTTTTTTCTTTTTGGAGGTCTGTGAGGTGCTGACAAGTTTGCATTTTGAGAGACGACATCTTCAAATCGGTTTTAACAATGTTTCTGATTGTCTTCACACTGACATTCATATCACGGGCCAATGCCCTCATGGATCTTTTGGGATTGCGTCAGATTCTGGCTCTGACAGCATTAATCATCTTTGACATCTGAGAAGATCGTGGTCTTCCACTTCGAAGACGATCTTCGGTACTTTAAAGTTCTTTAAACCTGGTAACCGTGTGCTAAACAGTTGATCTTGGAGCTTTAAGAAGTTCCACAATCTCAGAATTTGTCTTTCCCGGGCAAGGGAGCTCAATGATGGCTGCTCGTTTATCATTCATACTCAATATTAAAGCTAAATTTTGACAAATATATGTAACAATCTGAAAGAGAAGTGATAAAATTATTAATGTTCAACAGTGTGAAGTTAATGCATATGTCTAAGAGTTATTAAATTAAGTATTGTATTTTGTCCAAGAACTTTGTCCACACCCTGTACAAGCAAGTAGTTAACACATTTAAACAAGGCAAATCATTGGATGCGATAATGCTTGACTACCACAAAGCTTTTAAAAAGTTCCATATTCTCTCCTTCTCTGCAAACTCAAAAGCTTAGATATAGATGGTAGTCTCTGCATATGGACTGGAAGCTTATTGTAGGGTTGTAGACAACAAGTCCAAGTTGATAATTCCTACTCTACATACACAGATGCACTACTGTATATTTTGGCATGTAAGACAACCTTTTAGCCCCCAAATTCACCCTCCAAAACTAGAGGTTGTCTTATATGACAAGTACAATAACAAAAAAAAACAAGTATACAATAAAAATTAGCCCAGTTTTGGAGGGTCATCTTATCAGTAGGTCCCCTTATGTGCCAAAATATACAGCAAGCGGAGTACCCCAAAGTACCACATTAGATCCATTACTCTTTAAAATTTTCATTAATGAAGTGTATGATGATGTTTTGGACACAAAAGTAAGTAACTATGCTGATGACACAAAGCTCAGTACAATAGTAAGTTCACTCACAGACCAAAAAAATCCACACTCTAACAAGGAACTTTTTGAATGGTCAGATCATAATATGATGAAATTTGACAATGACAAAGTGTTTTAAGAGTTGCTCTGAATCTTCAAGTGAGTGGCAAAAGAGTGCTTTGAGGGTTGCTCTGGATCTTGATGTGAGTGGCAAGAGAAAGTGAGGACAACCAAAGAAGACCTGGAAGAAGCAAGTGAAGGAGACAGAGAAGATTGATATGAAGGAGGATGCCCTGAATCAAGACAAGTGGAGAGATGGAGTTCATGTAATTGCAGAAGGAATGGGGTTAATCTAGCCACCTCTGCTGATGGGACACCACAGAATAAAAACTGAATCACTACCACAACTACAACTAATACAAAGTTGGGTAAAATTGCATTTTAGGTGTGTAAATTATTAAGCTCAATTGTTCAGGTTCTTATATTATTTGATTCAATGTACAACAATAACATTGTACCATAGCACACATAACTACATCCAATGTACAACAATAAGTTAATAACTGCGTTAATGTTAGGGTTGAGCCCAATAATTTATGCACCTAAAATGCACTTTTACCCAAAGTTGAATGCATTTGTTTTTTCAATCCAAAGCTGCTAATATCTCTTCAGTGGATAAACTATCTGAAGATCACAACAAAAAAGAAGTTAATTGTTCCAAAAATCTAGGCATCAAATTTGACAGCAATGGTAGATTCAAAACGCACATAAAAGAATAACTTTCCAAATGTAAACAAATATATATCTGTGGATACATCTAAAGAACTTTTTCCACAGAGAGAGGATCATTAAAACAGAACTTTTTTTCACAAAGAGATGACCAATGCTTATGCTTCTGAAGACTCTTGTCATCCCTTTCATTGAATATTGTTATACTTACAAAATTATTTATGGTAGTGTACCAAATTCTGGACTGCAGTGGCATAGCTACCCACAAAAGGCAGAATGATTATGCAGCAGTTATTTACCAACACATTATCACAATGCTTTTCAAACAATGCTGGACAATTACTTAACTGCTTACCTAAGCAACTTGGAGACTCAAATACAACTATCAGTCAGGTGAAATAAGCATGAGATACTGTAAGTTTTTCAAACAAATATCTTACCAACCAAGATTGCCTGGGTATGCCCAGTTAACACCAATTACCAAAACTGAATTAACTAGCAGTTGAAGTACATTGGAGTAATGCAGTGTACTGTACTTTACTAGTATATTGTTGAAATGGGTTGATCTAACTGTCTAATTGTACTCAAGTGTAGGACATGAGTATAGTCACTGAAAACCTAAAATCACACAAAAAAAAGGGTTGCAATGACATTTCAGTTACTCTAATTATCTTTTGTATATTTTTTGTTAATTTTTAAGCACTTTCTCCGACATAAGTTGGGCTTTACTATTGGGCTAGAGTCTATCGTATAGTACAGTGCAACTTCTTGTCAAATAATTGTAGCAGTGTTCTTATTTCCAGTATTAATGTTATGTAACCTACATAATTATTCTGGTGTAAATTTTTCCATATATTATATTTGTAAACATTAGGCAGTGGCTATTTTGCTGTCGACGGCAATTTACCCTCAGAGACAATTTTGCCATGAGTTATTTGTGATTGGTCAATCTTAATGACGTACTACCGGTATATGACTTTTGGTCATTTCTGATTGGTCAATTTTGAAAACCAATTAAAAAAATTTTGCACCCCCAGATCTATCCCCCACCGTGTGCACTCCCTTCCAGTGTACACTGCCCCATACATTTACATACCAGGCCTACCCCTTCAGTGTACACTGCCTTTCTTTTTAAGCCCTGCCAGCTGAGATTTGAACCCACAACCATGGTATCTCAAAACCAGCGCTCTATCCACTACACCACAGTGTCACTGGCATAATAATAGCAAATTTGGCTATATAAATACACGTGAATGATTACTGCAAAATAGATTCCAAGGGCAAATTGCCACCGACGGCAAAATAGCCACTGCCTAAACATTACGCTGCTGCTGATCTGCTAACTAGTTACATGTAAAGCTAAAATTAGCACATTCAGTTCCCACTGTCAATTACATAGTTACAGCACTTTACAAAAGGCCATACTTTTTGAGCACCAGACTACCTATTTGATTGTGCTGAAAAAAAAACGCAATGTCATAGCCTTTTGGGAACTCAGCAAAAGATGTGGGCCAAAAGCTTTGGGTTTTTGGACATGTGGTTGAGCCAATAACTGATTAGACAGTTAAAAGTAATTTTATACATTTTATTAAAACGTTTCGCTTTTACACTAAAACATGATGCTTTTAGTGTAAAAGTGAAACGTTTTAATAAAATGTTTACCAGCATTTTGGCTTTATTCTTTTTACTAATAATTTTATACAGTTATAGCTCATATGACACTAATATACCAATATTTTACAACACATTACTATTTTTAATGCAGAAAATAGGCCTAACCTACATTGCCTTTTAGTGGCATCCTAAGCGGTGAAAACTGATAATAAAACCACATGTCTATAACACATTACAGTTACACACACAGTTCCAAGCCAAGGTTATGTACCTACCTAGAACAGGGTTGCCAGGTTTTTTCTGTTGCCGGATACCACATTTTTAGCAGTTTGATGTCAAAATAAAGAACGGGATACCAAAATTTTTGTGGTCTCTTTTAGCCATACGGAACAAATTGAGCATCAGTGTTAATTTATTTTACCCTTAAAAGCCTGAAAAAGAAAGCACAGGGTCACCTATTATTGGATACATCTTTTCGCATTCAAGGCGGTACTTCCTCTCTGCTGTGTATGATTCTCTTCATTTAGGCATGACCTAAATTTTATCAGGTTACGGAATGAATGTACAACTACAAGGATATGAGGGAAGGCTGAAAAGTTTGTAGCCTCACTATGAAGGAGTTGCGACAGATCAGTGAAACTTGCCATGCGTTAAATTCATGCTTTCTTGATACTGACTGCGATATTTTTTTTAGATAACCTTATACTGGATAAATAATTTCGCCGTATAAAAAGTTGTACTAAAGAGATTTTGTAATATCAAGAGAATTTTGCATTTTGGTTTTCTGATAATCTTGTGAATATGGATAAAATTTGGCACCGTAGTGTGATCAGATATTTGCAGAAAAAAGGATTAACGACCAAGAAAATTCATGCTGATATGGTTTCCAGTTTGGGGGATGATGCTCCGGCTTTATCAACTGTGAAGAAGTGGACAGCGGAATTCAAGAGGGGGAGGGAGAGCCTTGAAGATGATCCGAGATCAGGACGTCGTTCCACAGCTACCACTCTGGAAAACATTGACCGCATTCATCAAATGGTAATGAATAACAGACGATTAACCATTAGTCACTTGGCCAATGTTATCAGCATCTCTCGCGAACGAGTGGAGAACATTCTCCGCAACGAACTTGGCATGTCAAAAGTTTTGGCTCGATGGGTGCCCCGGCTTTTGACACCTGATCAAAAACTCACCAGACTCGTCATGTCAGAAGCGAACTTGGCAAGATCTGAGGCAGACCCAGATCGTTTTGTTGAGCGTTTTCTCACCCAAGATGAATGTTGAGTCCATCACTTTGAACCAGAGACCAAAAGGCAATCCATGCAGTGGAAGCACTCAACTTCTCCTGCTCCAAAGAAGGCCAAGGTGGTGTCATCCGCAGGAAAAGTGATGGCCTCCGTATTTTGGGAGGCAAAAGGCATTGTGTTCATCGACTATCTTCAGAAAGGTAAAACTATCAATGGAGAATATTATGCCAAATTGCTAAGGGAGCTACGACAAGCAATCAAGTCAAAGAGGCTTGGAAAGCTGACAAAAGGTGTCCTGCTTCATCAGAACAATGCTCCTGCTCACAAGTCTCTGGTTGCAATGTCCGCGGTGCATGATTGTGGCTTTGAACTGATTGATCACCCTCCATATTCTCCTGATTTGGCACCATCGGATTATTTTCTGTTCCCAAACTTGAAAAAACATCTTGCTGGAAAACGGTACGAGAGTGATGATGACGTCATTTCCGCTGTAGAGGACTTTTTTGAGGGTCAGGAGGAGAACTTCTACGCCACCGGGATCCGAGCACTGCAGCACAGATGGAAGAAATGTATGGACCGCAGAGGAGATTATGTTGAAAAATAAACCTACTTTGGTCAAATTTAAATACTTTGTGTTAGTCAGGCTATGAACTTTTCAGCCTACCCTCGTATTTCTACAGGCCTAGGATACACAAATCACCTCAATAGATAGATACCGATACAAATCTGCAATTCAGATTAAACATTGGCCTGCATCAGCAACTACCGCTTCTGTAGCTATGTGCTGCTGGCAACACAACAGTAGTGTTCATAATTAGGCCTATGCTGGTATTCCTGCATTTCCTACCGCAAATAGTAGAGATCTGGACTGGAAACCCTGCATGCACGGTAGGTACCGGTACCATATAATTGGTAAAGCCTAGGTAGTCAGTGCCTAATAATGCGAAAAACACAAAACGGACACCCATTAGGATCTTTGTTTAACAAAAAATCCAAAACCTTAATTTTTTCGATAAAAGTGGCTGTTCACCCAAGGATACCAAATCTGTAGTGCGATACCAAACCTGCTGGCAGCGGATGCCAAATTTTTAAAGGACACCAAATAAGAAAAGTGGATACCAAACAAGCAGTTTGGATACCAAATCGAGGTATATTTGGTATCCTAGGATGCCACCTGGCAACCTTGACCTAGAATAACTTTAATCAATGCTACCAATGTTGCCTGGTTTTTCTATTGATCAGTTTGCTCCCTGAGAATAAATGACAGGCAGACTTCTGTAACGTTTGCCATGAGTTGGATTAGATGTTGATGAATATAATCACCAGTCTTTTGAAATTTTGTATCAATAATGCTTGCAGACCGGTTACATAGATCTGTCACATGTAATTTTGCGAAGTTCCACTTTTTTTAAACAATTTTTGGGCTATTGTCTCAGCTGTAGGCCCCAGTAGGCCAAGAATAGCCAAGATTTTACGCATGTGATCAAACGTCATCAACATGCGCTTTCGAAAAAGTGGCCACTGACCATTTTCAGTGTTTTTGCATTGAATTAAATAGGAATGATATTGTTTTTTCCAAATTAAAAGGATAAACCAGATAGTTGTTGAATGAACGTTAAACATGTTGTTTTACCGATGTTATGGAATGAATCTGAAGTCAAAGTGAGATAAGAGGTTCTCATGTTTGCTTGTTGTTGCTACTAGTTAGGCTAATTTTGTGGGCTAAACATGCAGGCTTATTTTTGGCCAGCTTCCAGCACAGTTTCATATTCGATTAATTAGCGTATTTGGAAATGCTGAATTTAAGTTAATTGTAATGTCCAACTTATACAGCGGATTTAGGTGCATGTAATCTTCGATCCCTCCAGCACCTTGACAAACCAAGGAGATGCTATCTGAATAAGTCCGGATACGAATTTTAACTTCACTTTTTCGTTTCCCGGTAATTGATGACCCAACAATAGTTAAGCAATTCATTTATTCATCGTAGATTTGAAATACGACACACGTTTCATGGGCCATAAGAACAATTAGAGGAGAGCGTCAAGCGCGAGATAATGATTATGGTGCTAAATTGGGGTTATCTTACATCTACAAATACAAAGAATCATATTACTATTGCTATATCTACACATTCATACTGAGCAGCATTCAATATACGGTTCCTAATGCCTTATCAAAGCTGACGTATACTGCAGCATGGCTTTGTCAACAATGCTTTCTTTAATCTGCCTCGGTAGAACTCGGGGCTGTTATTTATAATGATTTTAGGGTAATTTTTCCGAATTGGAGAAAGTGGCATGAATAATTTGTTTTCGAGTACTAACTGATAATAGTCATAAGAGAAAGCAGCATCCATGACTTGTTTTCCAGCTACAATTCGATCTTGGTCATAATAAATAAACTAAAAGTGATATCGACCCCCTTCCGTAGTGTTAAGTTGTTTTCCATTAGAACTAGCCTTACCATACGTCCCGTTTTAGCCGCGACAGTACCGTTTTTTCAGGCCTTGTCCCGATCAATTGATCGAAAGTCCCGGTTTTTCATTCAGTCAGCCAGCATAGCTAGAACTTGGGTATTTTAACGTTTGTGCCGGTAAGTAAAGGGATTATGACAACGAACTCTAGCTCGATGACGATTTGCGCAGAAGTGGCACAAAACAAGCAGCAAAGCAGATGACAACCATTTTTTTTTGGGAGGACACCACCATTTTGGGTGGAATTTATTGATGTGTAGTGAAACTGAGCTAATTACACCTGAAACGGAGGTGTGCTCCAAAAAAAAGGTCAACACCTGTGTTGCCGCCGCCAAGTGTGTCTGGACTTTGCCTCGACACCTATAATCAGACGTGTTGCACTCAAGCGTCCGGTTTTTTAATCACAAAAGTATGGTAAGCCTAATAGGAAGGTTGCATGCACGTGATCAAACGTCATCAAAATGCGCTTTGGAAAAAGTGGCTGACCATTTTGAGTGATTTTGCATTAAATTGAATAGGAGTAATATAGTTTTTTGCAAATCAAATGAATAAACGGGACAGTTGTTAAATGAACGTTAAATATGTTGTTTTACTGATGTTAAGGAATGAATCTAAGGTCAAAGTAAGATAAAAAATGCTAAGGTTTGCTTGTTATTGCTAATAGTTGGACAAATTTTATAGGCTAAACATGCAGGCTTTTTTATAGTCTGCTTCTATGAGGGTTTAATATTCGATTAATTAGCGTGTTTGGGAATGTTGAGCTTAAGTTAATTGCAATGTGTAACTTATACAGTATATTTAGTTGCATAAGCATACTGATAAGTTGTAAACTTAAATCATACTGTAGCCTAAATGACAGGGCCTACTTTTGTACCGTTTGTCGTATGCTGGATTTGTTATTGTTGGATAAAGTCAGTAAGTTTTTCAAATTTTTTGTCAATAGTGATTACAGACCAGTCATATTGATATATCAGATGTAATTTTGTGACCTTAACCACTCCTTAAACAATTTTGGGATATTGCTTAGCTGCTAAACCAAGGGTAATTTGTAAACTTATGGCACCGATTCATTTATTTGTGGGTATGAGCTCATGCTCTGTTGACATGTCTTTCGTCACACTGAACCACTACGACGGATAGACTGCTTGGCCCGCCACCTGTTTGTCACATAAAGATGGAAGCATGCCGTTTAGTGCCTTGCTCAAGCACACAACAAGCAAGCTTGCCGACAAGCTTACGATACCGGTAGTAATGATCAGATAATGGTTGTTTTTAACTAAGGAGCAAATGGTATTTAGATGGCACTTCTCATAGGGGCAATTCTTTTTAATTGGCACACAGTACTAAGTTTAGACTAGCCTAAGAAAGACCTAATCTCAACCAAATTGCTTTTGATTAAATTTATTTGTTTCCGAGGATCCAACTAGCAATAATTCATTCCAATTTTTAATTAATTTCTCATTAATTTTCAAAATATCCCCAAAAGTTGGTGCTCGCCCTATACCTTTCCAGCATAAATTAGAGCTTTTGGTCAGCCACTTTTTTGGCGCGAAATGTGTGACGTCATGTGCAACATTCCTATTACAACTGCGGACTCACTAAAATGACTCATAACATTGCAGCCACATAAACTCACGAATGCCAATTAGGCGTTTAGATCTATGTCAGTAATAAATGAATGGTTTACTGGCCTTATTCGCTAGCTCATAATTTGGGATTTTCTCCTTTCTATGATGTTTTTTGTCAGTTCACGTAACAGTGCATAAGCACACTGAAAAGTTATAAACCTAAATTATGCTGTATCCTAAATGACAGGGCAGACTTCTGTACCATATGCTGGATTAGATATGGATAGATAAAAATGCTTGCAGAAATATATTGATATATCAGATGTTATTAACTATTTCTTAAACAAATTTTTTGGCCATTTCCTAGGCTGCTGGACGAAAGGTAATTAAAAAACTTACTGTACCGGTAGCAATGATCAGAACCTTCCTATAAAAAGGTTGCATATGACTTCACACATTTGGCGCGAAAAAAAGTGGTTGACCAAAAGCGGTTATTTATGATGGAAAGGTATGGGACAAATATCAACCTTTGGGGTTGCTTAAAAAACCAATGAGAAATTAATCAAAAATTGGAATGAATTATTGCTAGTTTATTACTCGAAAACAAATAAATTTAATCCAAAGCAATTTGATTGAGATGAGCCTTTCCATTGGCGAGTCTAAGTTTGGTATTGTGGGCCAATTGGCCCAAAAATCGGCCTTAAGAAAAGTATCATTTAAATATCATTTATTCCTCTGTTAAAAATAGCTCTGATCATTATTACCGGTACCCTAAGTTTTTTAATTACCCTTGGCCTACTTGGTTTTGCAGCCTAGGCCATAGCCCAAAAATTTGTGTAAAGAACAGTTAAGGACACAAAATTACATCTGACAGATTAATGTATCCGATCTGCAAGCATTATTGACAAAAGATTTCGACGGATAAAAAACAGTTAAGGACACAAAATTACATCTAATAGATCAATGTAATCGATCTGCAAACATAATTTCCGAAAGATTTCGACACGGGTTAATGATTTTATCCATCAATAACTAATCCAACATATGCAAAGGGTACAGAAGTCGGCCCTGTCATTAAGTATAATGGAGGTTTACAATTTCAAGTATGCTTATTCAACTCAATATGCTGTACAAGTTGCACATTAGCCTGCAATTAACTTAAACTCGGTATTCCTAAATACGCTGATTAATCGATTATGAAATCGTACCAGAAGCTGGCTACAAATAAGTCTACATATTTAGCCCACAAAAGTAGGCTAAATAGTAGCAATGACTAGTAAATCATAATACTTCTGTTACAAATCTTCAGACAACGAAAACGTAAAATTAAATTGAATGTAGTAACAAATTGAACCTTTGCTCTAATAAGCAACTACTTCAAAAGAACGGTACTTATTTACCGTTTTGAGAGAGAGGCCGGCTAATCAAATGCAAACCTCGCCCGGTTTTAGGCAAAACGCACGAGAATTGTATTTCAACCTCAGGCTACCAAATACCAATAAAGAAAAGATATAAAAGGCGTGCGAGAAATAAAGGACGCGAGTTCAGTTCAGCAACGAAAATTAAAATATATTTTGATTTTTCTGAAGTCGATTCTGTAACAATGTCATATGTGGCGATTGCGGTGGCCACACATCACGAGAAAAGGCACGATCACCAAACAAATGTTGCATTTTTTATTGAAAACAACATATTGCTGACATCATATTTATCTCATCACGTCATAAATAGGATGCCTAACTTAATTGATATACTCTTCAGTTTATCTTTGTGGCATGTAACCCAGTTGCAACTTACCCTGCATGCAAAATGATAATGTAAAGTTACAAACATTTTACTGCACTGTTACTTTTCGAACACCCTGTATAAAGCTTAATCTTTTCTGTACGTGTGTATGTACGTACACATATAAATATATGCACTTCAACTCCTTTGAAATTATACAAACATCTAACTTGGCACAATTGATCACCATCTCGGACTTGGTGTTCTAAATGACATCATAATCAAAGATAATTTTTCGATTTGCATTTCTTGACAGAGGAAGACTGCTTTTGGTCAAACAAAAGCCGCCTTCCAACTTACAACAAATTTCATCTCTTTGGGGTCTAAAATGATGTCACATCAACACTTGATTGCACAGTTTGTTTTCTGTATTTTTACAAAAACTACTAATCGCAGAAACGCAATTGAATTAACCCCTTAAACGGCGGAGACGTGTATACACGTTTTTGCCAAATGTGCTTTTTTTAGACTCGGACGTGTAAACACGTCCAGAAATCAAGCATTGAAAACCAACCATAAACGACATTACACGTCTTTCATTGATGTTTTTAGGCAAATCTTCGCTTTAGACGTCTTTCCGCGTTCAATCGTACGTCTGGCAGCGTGCCATTCGGTACTTAAAAATGCTGCATGTAACATAATTTGGCAGTGTAATAGAGACCAGTCAGCGGTGGATGTGACTAATTTTTCATTTGTTACATTGAAATTTTGCACTGTTTGATTACCCTCAATGGCTGGCTTAGACGATAATAGTGAATATGAGGAGTCACTTAGAAGTCTTGATACGTCTGATGAAGAAGGAAGCGAGTCTGATGACGAATTGTCAGATTCTGAAAGCGATGATGAAATGGGTGATGATGGAAGAAAATAAAAAAAATTGGTTAAAAATGAAACATAAGATACACAAAAATGGTTGGTTAAGGGGTTAAAAGCTTTTTCGGAAAATATTAATAAGCTGCTTTCGATAAAAACAACCCTAGAACAATTTAAGCTCATTTGACTATGAAACGAGCAATGCTTGTTTTAGGCATTTTAAGCTTTCTAAGCATGCTTTTTTTTCCTTCGCACGTCTAAAAATCGCTCTATGACGTGATAATGCAGTCTGGTACGATTAACATATTCTTTCGCAACCAGAGATTATAATATGATAATTTTTGAAAAAATTGCAACTTTTTACATGATCAGTTTCCTGAGAAGCTAATTTGTGGTTTCATTTCTCGACCAATTTTCCCAATTGTTTTAACAAATTGAAGTTTATTTTATGGTAATGATATATGACATATGACATTTATGGTAATGATATGTGATATAAGTTTATTTTATTCCAATGATATATGACATGTAGCATTGATATTTGTTTTTATGCTTAACAAATTGAACTTTAAAACCTATAGTGTAACTTTTTGTCCCTTTCAGACGCTGGTAAGCTGAATAAAGCAGGTGAGTTCAATACAAATAAGTTGTAACAAGGTACAAACAATTAGTGTCGTTTTGAATTGGCAATTATGCTCATAATTCTCATTTGACAGAATAAACGAAACCGATTTAATATTTTATTCACCGACTTGCATACGATTTTGTTTGAAGAAAATTGCAATAATCACCAGTAGCTTGAACCTCCCTGACTAATTAAAATTATTTTTTGTAAAACTATGCTCACTGATACTTGGATCACTAGACTGAAGAACTATTTTTAGTTTGCACCAAAAAGTATTTGAGAACCCAAGGACTAGAAAGGTCCCTTCGCAGCTCTCCCTGTGACTAGACCAGGCAGTAAATTGAACTCATATAGGCATTACTAATATTATAAGCTTAAACGATCTTAAAATTACTCATGGTCTAAAGCCAGCGTTTCTCAACCCTTTTCTTCCGCATCCCAAAATCGCTTAAAAATTCTATCTGCAAAAATAGCTACGACCCAAATAAATTCGAGCGTACATATATTAAATTTATACAACACAAAATACCACAACTCATATTAAACAACGTTTAACGTTATTTCCCTTTAAAAAGTTTTTGAAATCATGGCTCAACATCACTCAACGTCAAATACATGGGATACTTTGCATTCAAACGGTTTCTGTATTAGTCTATCATAAATGCAGTATAGAAAATGCCATCTCACATAAGAATGGACATGGAAAGAGATTATTATTTTCAAGGCTTCTTAATACAAGATTGCATATTCGTTTGAAACTTGACACCAAAATTTGGGTAATAAAAGTATCCCAAAAGATAACTTTAGTAATGAGTCGTTTTTGAGATCAATCAACTGTTCCTGAAAACCAAAAGAAAATCCTGCATCAAAATCGGCCACATTTGCGCTGATTGAATTTTTTATTCACATATAGGAGTTAATGTTTTCTGGAATGTATTTTTTAAAGTTTTTTCTCTGAGTGTGAATGTCTTTCAGAATAACAAACAAAACTGAAAACTGGAGTCATAAAATCGGGCTCTAGATCAAGGTCCTCAATGGACCTGTTCAAAATTGGAAAAAGAAAGCAAACTTTTTGTTTTCTACTTTGACATACACTTTGACGTGGTTTGACAATTCAACGGTTCTTCGCTGAACAGTATCGTTGGACAAAGGAACTGTTGTTAGTTTCTTTAAGGCTTCCTCACCACACACTGCTTTTACCATTGCGAAAGCTGCTGGCTTAATCAATGTTTCACCAATAGAGTAAGCTTCCTTCCACTTTCCAATTAAATATGAAACCGTGTAAGATGCAGCAATGGCTTTCTTTTGACTGAGAATGGATTCATTTTCAGTTGTGTTGTGGAGACCTTGCATTTTTTGCGCATTTTCCCTTGGTTGAAAAAACTCTAAATTTTTTTCTTTAAGGTTAGGATGGCATGCATGATGGTCTCTCTTGAGCTTTTTTTCTTTCAACGATTCGTTTAACAAAACTTGAAAACACAAGACACACTGCAGGTTTTCAATGCCCTCACTGCGAATACTTGTAAAGCCATATTTCAAAAACTCAGGCTTATAGCAACGTTTTGACAATTCTGGAAATAAAAACAAAATTAGCCAAACTCACGTAAAGCATTTCAATTACCTTCAATCTCTCATATTTATGAGCAGTACAGTTATGTAAAAAAAATTGGACAAGCCACTCCTCGTCTACTGGAGTCTGGAATGCGGATACAAGCACCGCTGGGCTCGGCTCGCCTAGCCTACTGGTCTGAATTTAAGAGGGATAAGGATTTCTACAGGCCTGCAAAAGCTACCCATTGAAAGTATCTAGTTACAATTACAAGTTACCTGTGTGATGTAACATTGAATGTGCGCAATGTAAAATGATTTTACTCACTCTATGATGTAACAGTCGCTATCGATTTTTAAAAAAGGAGAAATGAAATACTGCTTGGAAACGTCACTTTGACTAATTCAATTAACAATCAAAGCCTTTCGCGACCCATTCATAAAGTTTTGGTGACCAACATTTGGGTCGCGACCCTTTGTTTGAGAAATGTTGGTCTAAGCAAAAGTGAATTACTAACAAACTATAGCTAACCAAATTAAAGACACCAACTAATCAAGCACAAATTATGACTGACTCGACAAATTAAAAACGGCTTACTTTGCAATGACTAAACTGCAGTAAGTACAAACAATCAAGAAAATTTACGTAGGTAATCAACTCGTCAATGTCTTAAGGCAAATTAAACGTTGATATTACTATTTCAGAAATTACTAACGCTATTACTACTATTGAAAACAGGTTTGGTTACTTGCGTGAAGTTGAAACAGCGTAAGTTGAAAGAATTGTCAAAATCCAAATTGCTTTTTTACTATCCAGTTTCAAATCAAAATTGGGAGCATACCTGTAAATATTGAAAACTATTGATTGGATCGGAAAATATTTTGTGCGAGTAAAACCAAACAATGAGGGCTTGGCCCTCTGTCCCCAGATTTTTGTTTGGCACCTTTTTATTTTACCTGAATTAAAGCTGTTACGCATTACCCGCGCTCTTGCATTGCGACGCCCCAATCACAAAATCTTGGTTCAACTCCTTCCTATGCCCTTTAGCTGCATTTTTGTATCCTTGGATTAGATGTTTTATGATATTTGTATCTGCTTGGTGGATTTCAAACAGCTCATTGAACAAAAGGGCAGAATAGCTAATCGGAAAAAAACGGTAACTTCTAAGCCTCGGTGACTTTTTCGTGGCAGGAGGACAAAGACAAAAAAATATAAACAAAATTGTGAATAATCACTTTAAAATTATCTCCTCAAACACACGCCATGCACTTTTGGCTTCTTTAGAACCGAAAACTAATGTTCCCTCTTATTTTTTCTGATTTGTGTAGTTTTGGTCTTCCCAGCTTCATACTTCTTGGCCAGTTCACTGTCCAAAGACATGTCGCAGATTATTATTGAAAATCCATCGCATATACCTAAATGGCTCTTGTTTTTCGCCACGAACGGCACAAACTCAGTCTTCGCATAAATAAACTTATTTATCTCATCTCGTCCTTTTGCAAAAAACTAGTAACCTAATTTTCGTGCTTTCACAGGCAGCTGTGTAATTCTTCTTGTGATTCTCTGACGTAATATGTTTTTTTAGATTGTTTTTTCCACCTCGAACTGCATTAATATCTATTCCACAAGAACAGCATTTAACAAACTTATCATCTTTACCACTGTTGACACTCCCTTGTACGTTTGCTGGTGTACTTTTTCTTGGTAGCTACTGGTAATTGATTTACTAATGTTTCACTTAGCTGATCATCCAAAACGCGCTTCCTTTAGAGAAAAGCCATTTTGAAAGACCTCAATGCGTTGAACACAGTGGTGAAGCTAGCACTGAAACTAAAGTGTGTTTTTTCATCTCAATAATTACAGAATGCTCATGTGGTGAAAAAGGAAATTAGTATATTTGACAGCACGATGTAAAAAGTCAAAAGGTATACAAAAAAAAGACTAACGAGAATAATGTAAAATAGCTTCAAAACTTGATCACCTTTTTTTTGCAAAATGAAAAATTTTGAGCTATATCAGGAAATTTTAAGTTTAAATCGGGTTATTGGGAGAAAGTCCTTATATGGAAAAACTCCTGACGAAATCGGGAGATTTTCAGGTCTAATTGAGAGAAATATGAAATTGCTTAATAGTTCTAGTAGGGTTTCTCCAACTCATTAAACTCTCAGGTTGGATACTGTAATTTACTCATAAATAGTTGGAGTAAAATTTTAGGGTCAGAATAAAGCATTTCATTTTCTAATGCTGACGGTAGGCCTAAGGTTTCAAGCAATAGTAGTAGATGTGGCCCTATGGGATGACATAAATATTTACTATTACATCGTTAAACAAATCTGCCTAATTCAGTAGGACAACTTATTCAACTCAAACAAAAGAAGAACTGAGATTTTGAGAGACTGCGAAAAGACTTTTTGAATTTAGTAGGGTAACTCTAAAATAGGGAATTGCAGATTGACAGAAATTCACACTAAGACAAGGAATTATCGAATTATGAAAAGTAATACAAGCCAAAATACAAAAATGGTAGAAACACGGAAATTTACGAAAAGATCTTCTCCAGACCTGGGTTATTCGCCCAATAAACAAGGGCGTCGGCTGGGGCAAGGGGGCGGTGCCTCCTGCCGGAATTCATAAAATCAAAATATCCGATGTCAAACGCGCTTATATGTGAAGTACATTAATAAAACGGCAAACAAATTACACAGGCTTATATTCACTTCCAACTTCCAGCAAGTGGGAGCTTTTCGTATCAGCGCGTTTGAAATATTTTGAATTGAATATAAGTTTTTTCAACTGACGTTTCACCAATTGAGTTTCAATTCTGAGATTGTATAATTTTCACATGGAGACGAAAAATTTTTTCAAACACTGCATTTTATGCATCATCTTTCATTTATGCCCCCAGTAACAGTGAGGTGTGTGAAGTGTTTGTTTCAAAGCTTAAAAGTTGCAAAAATCGTTTCAATAAAGCTACTGAAACTCCTTCAAATACCTTGGTTTATTTCTGAATTTATTACTTTTTGCCTCGGTGAGGTGTTATAAGTTTCAAGCCCCTCTTCTCGAAAAGATTCTGCCGACCCCCTTGCCAGCAAAGGCTTTTTTTAGAAGTCGCTCAAATTTTTTTAGAGGTTGGCCAATTAACAAGTTTAAATTAAGCTTAGTTTTTATCAAGGCGAAGGGGGTGGAAGGCATAGCATAACAGCTTCCCCTTTGAAAATGCTGGTGGCTGCAAATCGATGCTATACATAAAAATAAAGGAGACTACTTGATGTTCGATGACCCAGCAAAAAATAAAAAATGACCGATTGCAATCGACAAAAAAATGAAGAATACCAGTACTCTAATCGAAATTGTTCCCAAAAAGCAAAACAAAACGTGACTTGCATAAACCACTCAGCATTGCTTTATTGCCCTTTTTTTTCCAGGATTAAGCCATGCACTGGCGTATTTAAAAACAAATTTTGGGACCCAGAACATATTGTGAAACTGTGGACACTGTTTTTCTTTCTTTTTTTGAGATAACTTCTTGAAACCGAAAATTTTGCCCAACTTGATCTCCAAACGGATACGAAGATTTTTATTTTGTCACATTTTTTGCTACCGTTATATAGTTTTCATCACCTTTTACTTTTTCCCCTAAATACGCCCTACCGTCATGCGGCAAAAGCTTTCATGTATCTACAATAATATTCCTGCAAACCACATAGCCTACACATTGCTGCCAAGCGATAGCTGTTCTTCTGTCCGTTCTATTTAGATACGTCTACTGCTTCACTCTAGGAATCTTTCTTAATGCTCAGAATGCACCTAAAAGGATATCTATTCACAAAGGGGGAAGCAAGCACGTTTTCATTAAATATCTAAATGTATGCATTTAATATACAGCCTAGGCCCAAGATTTGATGGTAGATTTTTCTTTGATGTACATCTCAAATGGCTGTAGCTTATATTAGGTAGACCTGTATGAATTTTGCATGCGACAAAATCTTTTTTTTTGACATCTCTTTATTGCTACAACGTTATTGTGAGATTGTCAGTTCTATCTGCAATATGGCAGTTTATTAACTACATAAATTCACTTTAGCTTTGTGGCGAACTGCTACAGCATTGCGATAGTGAGACTTTAAATGTGGGAGATTTTTCTGCCCCAAACCAACTATTATAACAAGTAAAAATGTGCTGTGTGTAATGAGCTGCAAACGAATGTAAAGCTTTACGTCCCACTGCATCAAATTTGCATGCAGTATGTTGAAGAGGGTATGAGGTAAACAAACGCTTAAAAGCGGGGCAACAGGCTGATTTTTTTCACAAAAAATGCTTGTGGTCTTAAAAAATTAAAATGACTTGCACTTTAGTTAGAGGACTGCATACAACCTGCTGCAGTACGTTTGACGAAAATCATGCGACATTACCATTGCATTGTTTTGGTTTGCGAATTTGAATTTGTTTGTTTGCTTTGGTTGCGAAAAAAATACTTAGTCGGCTAAAAAATTGAGGTCAATGAATTCATGACAGACGGATTAGCCGGGCGGTTTTTTTTTGTATTCAGGAGGGTGGGCAACGTTACCGCTGTCTGTTTCTCAACGCTTTCTGCTCTTCTTTCTGACTCGCCTATTGATTTAACTACACGTTGCGCACCCCCAGCGTCATGAAACTTGGCGTTTCCGCCGTAGCACAAGTTCTCATATCAACGCTTCGACTACAACGTTTTTGTTGTGTCAACTTCACCTCTGCAGTAAGTGGTAAGGCCAATAAGGTTGCTTGCCTTCTGCCATAGCGGACCTCGTTGATGATTAACTTATATATCACATATAAATACGACATTACGAATTAGCTTTCTGTTTGTGGTTTGTAATAGCACCCGTTCAGCATGTAAATCTAATCAAGCTTTTCTTTTTTGATTGTGACTTATTTAGGAGGAAACAAGTCGGATATGGGGGAAGGAGTACATTTGAAGTTTTTGATTGCGGTACTGATCAGACTGACTGCAATTAAATCCAGACGAAAACAGAATAAATGGTAGAACAAAAAAACTTACCTGATGATAGCATTTTTGTCAAAATCGATACTTCTACCCGGACTTTGATGAAATGTAAATACAGGCTCATGCAACTTTTGCTGCTTTTTTAACTGCATCGGTTTTTTAGCTAAAAGACTAATTTCAGTCACGATCCAATAAATTTAATTTGATTTTTTTCATTCATTTTCCTGTAAGTTTAACGCCAAGCGGGAGATCTGTGAATATCATCTTCAAAGTTTGCACTCGACTCGGCAACTAGTTCCACGTCTACACAGAAGGAAGCGTACGCTCTGATTCCACGTCTACACAGAAGGAAGCGTACGCTCTAATTCCACGTCTACACAGAAGGAAGCGTACGCTAATATGTTTTCTCTTCCAAAACTTTTCATCGATGCATGTGATCTGCATTCTTGCGTTGTCTACTGTCGCATTAATAGTGTGATTGCAACATCGCTTTGCAGCCCGTGTATTGAAGTCAAATTCCCTAGCGGAGTGGTAGCAAAGAATTTCTTGATGGTATTTCCAGAACTCCTGCTTGGCACCTAGCGATAAGTGTAATGTGAAGGATGAAATGTATAAAACTAAATGTACTTATTCGTGATCAAAACATATCCTTGCGCTTAAAAACTATTGCTGGAAAAGCACCATGATTTTTTAATTTTTTGGTATACAATTTTAGTCAGCGATTTCGCTGTCAAGACGTCAACTTCTCTTGCCATACGAAAAGAAGCACTGCACCGTGGAAAAGGAACATTGTTATTCAGTTTTAAACGTTTCGTCATGCTCTATCCTATTTTAACCTACTTTAGTTGAAAAAAGAATTGTCACTTTTGAAGGTATATAGGACGCACTGGCGTATAAGACACACCCCAATTTCTGTAAGTCAGATTCAGGAAAAAAATTTTAGTATATTTAAGCACATATTGTTGAAGGCAATCTAGCAGCACATTACACAAACATTGCGTAGTTTTACTCCTCCCTATCAGAAGGCATCGAGTCAGAGTTCCGATCGGCTGATATTTATAAACAGGCATCACAGCCTCTCCGGGCAGATTATAAACAGGCATCACAGCCTCTCTGGGCAGGTTGTAAACAGGCATCGCAGACTCTCTGGGGAGATTGCTTTCATTTTTACGATAAAAATTTTTATTGCAAGTAATAAATAATAATACCAGCAATAAAACAACGACGTATTAAGTTTGGTTTGGTAGAAGTATTGATCATAAGCTAGGTTGGTGATCGTCAGGAAGAAGAATGGCCTAGGGGAGGTCTTAACTTTGCATATTGAACGCTGGGCAATTTTTGAGCAAAAAAGTTTGGGAAAAAAGTGCATCTCATATGCCGTCAAATACGACAAGTGCGTAATTGCTCAAGTAAAAACAATATGCAGTAGCAAAAAATTTTGGTCTTCAATCAGAATAGTGGACGCCTAACTTTCGTTATGATTTCCCAAATTGACCTTCAATTATCGTTGAAGATCCATTCAATATTGTAAAAACTAATTAAAATGATTGGTAAGGTTTGAGACAAACATCTACACAAAATTGACCACAACTATCTGTTAAGGCTTTTCCTTTTGTAATCAACTCATTGCGAATTTTCTTAATTTTTGGCAAAGTTATTGTCAAATTGATGTTGTTTACTGCTTTTTAAAACCGATCATCTTTTTTTCGTAGATCAACTTGAAAGAGTCTTTTAATTTTTTGAGTTAATGGTCGCTTCTACAAATCATGCGGCCGACAATTGCATTGTGTGTACACCAACTGAAAAATCTCAATGGGCCCACCATTGGGCTGCGACTTACAGTTTGTCTATCACTGCTTTTTGAATTCTAAAATGTAAAGAAAATGCACAGCCTAGATCTATGCTTGCTTAGTAAGACTGGTCTCAATGAAGATCCGGTGATAAGTCACCATCATGACGCAGCATCAGCAAAAACTGATTTCGAGTAGTATTCAAACCCACGATCTATACTAACAACCCGGGGATTTGGTAACGATATGTTCGCACCTAAAACACAGCTTTCTACTCGGCCACTGAGTGCGAATTTTGGTGAAGGAGCAATGAGTTGTTACGTTTTTTTGCCCTTTTGGCCAACCGCGGCTTCAAGCCGTTACAAGGCATTAGGTGCTTATTTGCTTGATCAACAAAAAAGGACATCAAGCAGTAGCATATAATTTCGGCCGTTCAATCACAAAATGACATAAAACAAATTCATTTGTCGGGTGACATTGATACAAAGAATCATGTGGATCTAAGATCCACTTTTTGTTAACGACTGTATTTATGGATAGATATCGGCTCAGCATTTTTCACCAAGGTTTTCAAGACCTACTAATTAATCAAAGCACTTGCCGCATTTTTTCTAACAAGCAACAATCAAACTAACGGGAATTCGACATACTATCATAATTTTTGTCTAAGAATACACCAACAAACCGTCCGCCAAATTTTTTTCTGGCTACGCCAGTGGCTTTTATCTGGGAAGGAATACTACATTTATGGAATTTCCTCCTCATTTCAGGATTTACAAAGAAAGAGTTCCACTGTGTGTAAGGTTTTTGCATTTTACAAAACATTTGTGTTTCAGGAGCATTTCATGTATTTGCATTGTTTACAGTTGTTTAGCAATATGATGCCAGTAATATATTCACACACACGAGGAGGAGGAAAGATCTCGAAGGCAGGGAAAACCTTTTCTGAAAAGGGCACTTTTGATTTTTTAACCTTCTGTTTCCTTGACGTAAAGGCATTTTTTCGGAAACTATTGTAAGAGCCTACATTGCAAGAGCACCACCAAAAAGAAAGCCACCCAAAAGAGGGGCAAATGACCTTCGACACTAGGTGATTTCCAAAGGATCTTCATCCAAATAAAGGTACAAAAGCGCCCCTTTTAAATTTTACCTAAAAAGTTAGCAGAATTTTCTACAGTTCACAAAACATCAAAGAAAAAGCCTTAAAAATCCGTTTTTAAATGGCAATTCTTCCTCCTGCACTCACTTACACACACACACACACACACACACACACACACACACACACACACACACACACACACACACACACACACACACACACACACACACACACACACACACACACAAACACACACAAACACACAAACACAAACACACACACACACACACACACACCTAGCACAATTACCATTTACTACGCTCACGCACCAATTGCACCATTAATTCTACATATTTTGACGTAGTTTATATTGTTCTGTTATTGATCTCAATGAATAAGATCTTTTAATCGTGTCTCGATCGGGAGATCATACGATATTTGCCAACCGTTTCACGCATTATTGCGCACGTGTAAGGTACAATGCCGGACCTTTAGTTGAGCATGGTGTTGTTATTCAAGGGCAGATGAGAAGATGATGAATGTTTTCAGAATTGTAGTGGAACGGGAACTTCGTTCCCACACTTTATTCTGGACTGAAAAAGCGTTACCATATTATTTTGATGACCGGGCTTTCTAAAAATGCAATGCAATCAGGCCTCATCGTCTTGATAAAGCAGTAGCATATTTGGCTTGAACAGGATAGAATTAACGCTTGTAGTTGACACATAGAAATGCAGGGCTGACAATTAAAAATAATATCTATTTAAAATAAACCAAAAATAGACCCTGTAATCTTAGTTTCTGCTTCTGAAAGTTATGGGAAAGTATTGTGTTAGTATTTCGATCTGTTCCACTGACGCAGGTCAAATGCTGGCAGAATGTCAACACCTATACATCAGAGGTACCTAGACGATTGCTCTACCGGTCCCTGCTACACATCTGCAAAGTAAAGATGGATTAGATTGCATGAACAGAATCAAAACACAGCGAAAAATTTTATCGCCAGTAGCGTTTCCACACTGAATGTTTTACCACTACAATCGTTGCTGTCGTCCCACCCACGCATATGCTTGAGATTGTGGACTAGGCCTGTTTTTCCGCGGCTACTTTGCTGCAAACTCCTATGCTGCAGAGACGATTGAAAAACTTTCCTTAAACCAAAACTGCCTCATGATTTGGTGGGAGGAGGTTCAGATAAAGGGATCTCACCATTCTTATGCCATGGCTAGGAAATCTTGTTCGAGGTTCTCTCTCCAAACCCTAAGTATTTCTTTGAAGGGTGGTTCATTCATGGCGGTGGTGTATCTGAGAAAACGCTTCTTTGATTTCAGTTTTTGTCTCACTGTATTTCGTCCACACGAAAGATGTGCGCCAACACTTGATTTCTCCGGCATTTGACACAACTGGCAACTATTCTTCTGATTTAGAATGGAGCAATGCTCACTAATATGTGGAAATTTTTGGTGTCAGCGGGCCTCAGGCAGCCAGTTATGAGGCAACAGGAGTGATTAAGGGATAAATCCAGTTCTTGGCACGGTAAAATCTTTTCCACACTGTACAGGCTTGTTCTGCTGCAGATTAGCAACAGGCGATTGCTGTCGATTTCAGTAGAGATGACTTTCTCTTTGCTGTTGACAATGAGTTGTTAGTAAACCAGGTTACGATCCAGAGTCACACAAACATATGTTATAGGAACAATATTATTTATGTAGCATAAAATGTGAAAAACAAGGTCTTATATTTTTATGCTTTATTTCGAAAATTGTATTTTTTTGTATTGTCCATGTTTATCCTCCATTTACGAGAAAGCGAAAAGGATATATGAAAGATTTCAAAAAGGTACAAGGGAGAAATGCATAAAAAAGATTCGAAACCACTGAGCTATGCCATTGTTCCCTAAGTTTGACCTCAGTGGGATTGACGTTGTTGTATAATTTGGAAAAGATTTATTCATTCCTACTTAGTAATATCAGCTGTTTGAAGTCCAGGGTTGGTCAAAAAGCTCTATGAAATGCTATTTCTCACCGCTTTGTTTGAAATTGAGAAGGTAACTGAGCAACAGCTATTATTGTTTTGGAAAAGAAAAAGGATTAATTAGACTATGAGGACGAATCTCCTTTTTCAGGAATAACTCTTTTTGCTTCTGTACTAAAATTTTTTGTCCTTTTTATCATAAAAACCTTGCAGTTTTTGTTACTGTTTTAGTTGAACGGCAACAAATAAATATGTTTCTACGAACAAATACAATACACTCGTAGGTTATTAACTGAATGGAACAGTAGCAACAATGTAAAACATGATACACATTTAATATAAAATGGTGGAAATGGTTATTTCTGATGAGGGTACAGGTCGTCAAACAATCAAATCTATCAGCTCTTTTATCATCCTGTCTATATTTTCGCCAATAAAAACTTTAGTTGCCCAACAAAAATTAGACCAATAAAATATAGAGTAAAGGTCATAAGAAAGCAAAGGAATACGAATTTCTTAAAAAGAATAAATTTTCTACATTTTGAAAACAGGTAAAACCTCTCTCCTCGACAAATAAGCCTGGCCTGGTCCAAAAGACATCAACAACAACAGAAGTACGTTGACAACTCTACAACAAAGCATAACAAAAAAGCATAATCAGCTCTTGCGCTTGATGCAAGCTAAACGACTCGCCTTGCAAAATATTTGCGCGAAAACCTCCTAGATATATGGAGGCAAGCGCAAGGCAACAAGACGGCACAGTATTCACATTCAAAACGGTTGAACACAAATTTGAATTTTAGAAAAATATCTAGAGCAGGATAAACGAGTTGTCGAAGAGAATCTGGCGTAAAATGCCCGTAGAAGGCAGGACAAAAATAAATTAAAAATGCCCTTAATGGATTGGCTGCTAGGGTTTGCAAAATCTATTGTACTTGCAATGTTATGAGCCATTTTAGACAACTTCTTACTCAAACTTTATTCCAATCAATGAGCCTAATTTGAAAAGATCTATTTTTGGATGCGCTTGTTGTCGTGAAAAATGTTTGGTCCGGCCCCCAAAAGGTTAAGCACAACGCAAGTTAAGGTCGCTATGATTCCGACAAGCAAGGACAACTGTTTGCAACTAGAAATTTTTTATGTTTCATCCCATTGCGTGAACCATGTTGGGATGACTTATTCCAAGTGTCAATGGCGCGGATCCAGTGACGGATGAGCTTGGATGAGACGGATGCATCGTTGGATGAGGAGCTTGTAGCATCGGATGACCTCCAGTGAATCCTGTTGATCCGGCAAGATGATGAGTCATGTGAGGATGATGAGGGTGATGGTGCGGATGGACTCCTCCAAAAGTATGCATTTGGCCAAAGGAGCCAGAATATGCTGCAGCAGCGGCTGCTGCTGCACCAAAACTGCCAGCGTTATCGAAAAACTTGAAGTTCGTCGGGTCAAAGCGGGGATCACGGCACGCGGAAGATTTCTTTAATTTAGTTGATATCTTTCGATTTCTGGTCTGGATTCCTTCTTTCTTCATCGTCAAAGGCCGGTTCACCTAAACAAAAACAGGGTTAGGAATAACTCAACGATAAGACACGGCAATCAGAGCTAATGCTTTGTTCGCAAATCTTTGATAAAATTGGGCCACGGCAATGAGCAGACAGCGAGGCCCCGCCTTCTCTTTGCCATGAAAGCTAAAAGAATCTCGTGCGTGTCTTACTCAAGGACAACTAGCGCATTTGCCGGCTTTTCATTTGCACTATCGCTTTCATGCCGAGCATCTGACAGGAGATCTGCGGATAGCATTTTAAAGATTTTTTACGACTTGACAAGAGAAATGATCCCAGGTTTTTTGACCGCGAAGCAAATACTCCAAACACTCGACAGCAGCATCCAAGTTAAGACGTCGTCAATTCAATTTCCATTTAAATTTTTGCCATGTTGTACGTTTAAAGCAATTTCTGTTGCTTGGTTGCCGTCCTTAAGGCCAAAATGCATTGCGAAAAACCTCTCCCACCCTATTTTCAGCGTATCTCAGATATATGTCCGACATTTTTGTCTTAAGACTTTACTGGAGTTAATGCTACCTTACGCTGGACCCCTAGAACTACCTATCTTCTAGGTATAAGTATAAAGGCGTTTACGTATTCAAAATAAAGGTTATTAAAGAACAATTTTCAAACCTAATTCCTTTAATCCAAAAAACGGCTTTCGCTTGTTAATTTTACTTTTACATTTACGTGTTGTGTCCTAAAATGTAAACTACTTTAGTCTGTTTATAGAAGAATGTGCTGATACCATCTAAAAAAGTGCATGCAATTTAGCATCGCAATAACGCGCTAAATATTTTATGTGGTCGACAAAAAGCATTTTCTTGTAAAGAATTTATTTATTTTCAAAGGCTTACAATTTTATGGTTTGTAAAATATTAAGGATTTTGTTGTGTTTTGCAGCACTGAAAAAATTTGAATTTGATTCACATTTTTGCTAAAAAACAATGCCATATTCATGGACGTATCCATCCTCGAAAATCGACAAAAATGTTTTCTGAGATTTTTGCGTGTTGACACCCGATTATCTTTTGGCTTATTCCGTCCGTTCCTTCGTCGAAATCGGTGTTTAAATGTAGTCTTTTTGCAAATGGTGTAAAGAAGAGGTTTGATAAAAAGAAACTTTGGTGCCCAAAAAAGCAATCAGGCAGAAAAAGTACTTAAAATAGGACTTCTATGAAGCTGTCACGTGAATAACAATAAATAGGGGCTTACTTACCCCATGTAGTTTGTAATAAAGACCACATGCATTGCAAACGGGGTCACCATTGCTGTTACGTCGCCACAATGTGGTTGTAGTAGTCGAGCAGTTGTTGCAACTGGTGCCAATTCTTCTCGCAGCCGACTAAAAGATAAATTAAATATTTATATCAAATTTTAACAAGATAATGTGTATTACGAAGATAAAACCGGTAATTGCTTCTGTACCCAAAAAGGTAATTTTTTCTGGGGGAGAGGGTATTCTTTCAAACTACACGTTGTTAGCGCGTCTAGCGTTGTTCTTCAGTTGGAAATAGGAAAGAGCAAGATAGAAAAAATCAATATTTACCCCATATAGCCGATAATTCTATGATATAGTTATCTTGAGATAAAGGAAAACTTGGCTTTCAATTTTTTGAAAGTTTTCATAAATTATTTCGGAAGAACAACAAAGTAAAACAGGTCTCTTTGACTACGTCGGTATTTCTGCTGTCGAAAAATACAATAAAGTGTTTTTATTTCCAAGATTGTTTCATCTTGTTGTGGTTGGACAAACAAATTTCTCGTGTAGGTCATTTGTTCCTTTTGTGAGGCTGTTACAATGAGTTCAGCGATTTTAAAATGAACATATATTATTTTTAAGTTTAAGTAAACGGGTTATAAAAACGATTTTTTTCGTTAAAAGAATCCATCATTTTAGAAAGTGTGTTAAGCTATCATCTACAATTATTCAAACACTTAACCATTGTACGGTTTGATTTTATCTACAAGATTGTGCTGGGCAAAAATAGCATCAATAAAGATTTTGCCGACTAGTTCAGATAGAGAAAATCAATTTTTTAAATAGACTTATTTTAGCTTACCATAAGTAACCGACAACATTGTACAGATTTAAGTGCAGACCTTTTACTAGATTTTCTAGGAGGCAACACATCTTAAGAATTTTTCGGGCCACATCGAAGTAAGGTATTCAGATATTTGAAAAGGCTATTCTCCAACCAAGTATGGTTTTGTAAATTTCTTGAAACGACTTCACTTTAATTCGATATTAGTCTGTAATATGCAATACTGTTTCGACCAATCAAATCGCGCTACGTGATATAATATTGACCAATTACAGAAGTGTTGTATCAGCTTTTGCTTGTATTTAATTTACTGCAAAAGTAAATGTAATTAAATTTACAAACATATTTTTCAAAATCCTAAAATGACAAGAAATTTATGCTTGCACGTCAGCAGGCTATGCCTCCGTTAAATTTTTAATGTTTTTTTACAAACAGCGTTCGACGTACACCAACTAAAATTATGGGCTACGAAGTCCAGCAGTCATAGAAAAAAACGCTTTATGTGAAAAAATTTGTAGTTAGGAACCAGCCCTTTCTGAGCAAAATTGTTCAAAATTTAGAGAAAAGTTTTCAAAAATTATTTGAATCACGAGTGATATCTAGTGAAACGATAGACATCTATTGATCTTTAATTGCTAAAACTTTGTAAAATGCTTGAAAGTTAATTTAACTAAAGAGTATTGTGTGGGATAAAATTAAGCCTTTTTGTGAAAAGATCCTGCTGGAAATATGCTACCTTAAAAGCAAAATATTAAGTTTGGGTTTTTAAAACTCTCAATCCGTAATTATCTTGTCAGAACTTAAAATATAACCATTTCACTGTTATTGTAACTAGCACAAATACTTTTAAAACATAATTTGTCAGCCACTAAGTAAAAACAGAGTTGCATTTCATGAATAAATCATGGGCTGCAAAATTTCAATTGAACATGTGAAAAATCTGGGCTAAAATTAAACTGTATACTAATTTTTGCTTAACAGTTTTTAGATTTACAACCCCCAACTAACACCGAACTCAATCAGTATCCCAAATTTTTTATTCAATTAAAAATGCATCAAACTTCTATGTTTAAATGTCATTGTTTTTGGCATCTCTAAATAAATTTTCGACCACACAGGTTTGCTTTCTTCCAAAATGTTCAAATGTGTACAAGAGCATATTTTTTTTCCGTCTGAGGATATTTAGTAAACGCCCAATTTCTGGTAACGAGTCCAACTTCGCACTTGGTTTTTTCAAAGTTATCATCAATTATACTAAAATATCTCACTTTTAAAAAGTTTTATACGCAAGCTTTAAAATTGTGAAAAGTTGGGACAACCTAGCAAGAAATTGCGATCAAAATAACTCTTTATAAGATGTGCTTACCATTCTTTTCTTTGGCTTTATGAGAGGCCTGTTCTGTCCATTCATTTTATGATACAGGCCGCAAGCGTTGCATAAATAATGACCTGTACCATCTCGTCTCCATAAAGGGGTGGTTGTCGCCCCGCAGTTTACGCATTCTCTCCCTTCTGTAAAACACAAATAAAAATCGTTTAGTTAAAGCAGTGTTTTTTAACTTTTTTGGTGCTTGTACCCCTTAAAATTTTGTGAAATGTTTTTGTACCCCTAGACCAGTGTTTCCCAAACTGTGCGCCGCGAAGATTCGCAGGTGTGCCACGAGTCTTTTTGATGTGGCTTCTGTTGACACCATTTTTCTACCATATCGAGAAAATGACCTCCAAAAAAAAGAAGGTCATTACTAGTCTCGCAGACGCCCGTGATGCCACTCGCCATCGCTAAAACTACGTTTCACTGGTCGGTGTGCCGCGAACGGTGATCAACCACTTTCCTGTGCCAGAAGACAAGAAAGTTTAGGAACCACTGCCCTTGAGTTTAAAATAACCATTGTTCTGACGGCTCATCTCGTACCTCCTTCTTTGGTGATTCGTACCCCCAAGAGGTACAGGTAACCCCGGAGTTTAAGCATGAACAGAAAATTATTCATGAAAAATACAAAATGAAGACGACACTCTGCCGCCTTAGCCTAATAGGATCAAGCCTTGGCGTATCATATTGAAAAAATAATTTCAAAGAGAAAATCAACAAAAAAGAGATATCTATTTTGCAAAAAGATAATCAGGTATCCATTAGACCAAATCATTTAAACGAAAGATTTCGAAAAATTACGGGAATGATAGAGAGAGCACACTCCTTTCCAGCCTCATTTATAGCTAATGTGGACCCACCTGTTGCAGAACGTCCTTTTGACTTCGATTTGTTTAAATAATTCGTAAGGGAAGTTTTGCCGCAGTCCGTATTGGTGTGGTATACACTTCCGTAATTAGCTGTCGTTGGTTTGTAACCATGGGAGTAGGGAGTTGTTTCTGAAGCTGGGGGATGGGGGGATTCGTGCTTTAGGTCCCTAACTGCTTGTTGTTGGTGGTACTGGCTAGAGGTAACTTGGCGGGAAGATAACTGATGGGGCTCCATGGATGGGGCGGGTTTTTGTTGATCTGGAGTCGGTTGTTGTTGATGAGTTGAGGTTGATGTGACGCTTGTTGGCGCTAATGGCACTCCATTGGCACTATCGGACTCTTCTTTGGGCGGAGTTGGAAAAATATTATAACTTGTTTGATTAGATACGGAAGTTGGAGCGTTGCAGTTGTTCTTAGGATTTCCCACACAGGATCCCGGAGCAATAATTTCCGTTTTTTCTGAGGAATTATTTGGAGAGGCTGATGTAGGGGCAGCTGTTTGAATATTGTTCATTTCATGCTTCACAGGCGATCCTTGAATGCGCCCTCCGTCCTGGGGGGATTTATGGGTGGGAGAGTTCCACGAGTTGGTGGATTTTGCCTGCGGTGTGATGGTGGATGCATCTGGAAGCGGAGCAAAAACTGACGCTTTCGAAGCACTCGTTCCGAGCCAAGATAATCCGGTCGAGGCGCCAGCGCTCGTGTGCTGCTGCATTTGATTTTGGAAGTGTGTACTTCGTATCGCGCAAGATCTCTCAACTTCAACTCTTGCTGCTGCAAAAAGATAATTTTAATGTGATTGTGTCGTCAAAGCAACAGCTGTCTGCCTGCTAAATATAGAACAAATATTTAATTTGCGATGTTGCAGGTGGTGAAATTGAGCTTACTTGCATCTTGTTTGCCTAGGAGGCAGTGCCGGGACAGCTTGCAGTAGGTAGTTGTCCCTTTTTCCCACCACCCCATACACGATTCTAGTGCTCGTGGTGTGGAGCCTTTTATCGGGACTGTTTAGTTAAGGTTTCAAGCAGGGTGATTCAAATAAAACAGAACTTGTCAAATATTTGTTTGGCATCATTTAAAAGATTTAAGTCATTGATCAAAATCTGATCTTAAATGACGTAATAGCGTAGCATTATTAATGTGATTATGACGTTCTAAATATTGACATTATGTCTGCACCCTAAGACCTCCTATTAATGAAAAAAGAGCTTCTTAAAATCAGATAAAGATCACCTTGGCGCTGCTTTTCCATTTACCATCGCCTCATATCGATTATTTTTGAAGAAACCTCCCCAAATCACCTGCTGTTGCCCGTAAGCAAAACCGCAGCCGCAGGCAGAATTTTCTTGAAGGGAAAGTTGATACCGTTAAAAAGAGGTGTAAGGCCATATTCTCCCCAGAAACACTGAATCACTTTGCTGTTGTATTGCATGGATTTCGGAAAAATTTTGACCAAAGTATGACGCGACATATTATTCCTCGGCTCTTCCGCGCTTTTGAGTGAGGCTGATTGATCCTTTTGTTCAATTTTACAATCTCAAGAAATTCCAAATTAATTTTTTGTGTACTTTTGGGCTAAATGTTGCATCAACATTTAATGTGACCGTTGATACCCATAAAGTGATATTAATTACAAATAAAAAGATGACAAATTTTCGTTGCATATACGTTAAACGTGTCGCTTTACCGCTGCCAAAAACAAAACTTGTCGTAAAGCAGTCTTTCTGAATTGTTATGAGATTTTGAAAAAGTATAAAATCTGCGTCAGAATAAAAGGCGATACCGTCGCGATTTTTCAAAGATTGAAAGATAACTTAAAGATAGGAACGACAGATAGTCACAGTTGTCTTTCAACTTCAACTAAAAAGCAAACTTAACTAATATTCTGTCAAGAAAACCTGTTTTGAATCCAACTTTTGCCCTTCAAAGTATTAAAGCAAACAAATTGTTTTTTACGAGCAAAAACTTGCGGCCCATCGCTTTCACTTTCTACAATGCTTACTTTTTCCAGAAGGTTTTGCCAGTACCCCTTCGCACAATATGCCATCATATTTAAAAATAAAGTAGGGCGACTACAACTTTTTTCTTATACAGGCTCCAAAAAGTCCGAAACAGTAACTAGTTCGCAAATACTATGTCCCCTTTTGGGCTACTTTGGGTGTTAAAAAATAAATCAAAATTTTTTTAGCAAGCTTCTTCTTCCTGTTTCTATGTAACCTATTACAACAATATAAGAATTATTAACTGCAAAGAGTTAACACTAAACTATTTCTTAAAAATTTTAATTAAAAACAATTGATTTTCAGAAACGTTTTGCATTTTAACATGCAAGCATTTTTACAACAGTTTCTGATTTTCCATATTTTTAATCAAAATGGCGGCGTCATCGCAAGGTCGATATTGGTGTTTTATTTATAAATTGATTTCATTCAACGCTTTCAATTTTGCCTTTGCTTGTGTTTTTTATCTATAGATAATGGCAGGGTAATATTTGTCTATAGATAATAACAGCTTAGCACAGCATAAAGTTTTACATCTTATAGTCCTAGCTGCAGTCCTGAAAAGCCTACTAGATATAGGAAAATAGAGTGATTGCTGCATAGAGCCAAGCTTTCACAGAATTTCATAAGCTTTAAACTTCGAATATCAAACCAAAATTTAATATTCGAAGTTTAAAAAATTTGTAACTTTAAGTAAATTTTTTGGTTAGTAGGTTGTTGAAACCATAAAATTCAACACAAACAATGTGTCACCAAAGCGAAGAAAAATTTTAAAGTTTATATTTCACAGTCATGGTGCATAACCAATTGTCTTCACTTGCAATATATAACTAAGTTATAACATCAACAAGGCTTTAATTGCTCACAAAACGTAATGCCTGAGCTGCAATTGTATTCAGCCATAGAGCTAAACTTCATCGAAAATACCAAAATTTGCAGTCAAAATTACCGTTTTTATCAGGGGTGATTATTACAAATTATGCGGTACTGGTAGCCTAGGCTAACGATGATGTCACAAATAAATTGTTGATGATACCATACATTATTACAGCTACGAAAGAATCGTTTCATCTAAAATTTAGGCGATTAATTCATCAGTGGCATAGTGTGTCAAGTGAAAGTGCTAGAGTGGACATTTTCTAAAAGAAAAATCTTTCAGAAATAATAACCGAGTCAAATATAATTACCAACGCAATGAATGCTTTCAGCAAAGTAACTCTTTTAAGCGGTATTTTAAATAAAATGCATCATTGCCAAAAATTGTAAATTTTTGTTTTCATTTATGATTTGATACCATTTTAAAATAAAAAAAAAGACCAAGACGGTTTTAGTTTGCAATCGAACGCGGAGTTACAGAACAATAAATATATTCACTGCACACCGTGCCATTGTAGATAGCTCGTTATATCCTCGCTTGGTAAGTTGATTGAAGGCATGATGTCAGTTGGCGGAGAGGCACTAGGACGTGTACAACTAGTTTTCAAAATTTTGTTGCACATTTTTGATTAACATATTGAGTAAATTGCGTAAAGTTTTTCATAGAACAACAATTTACAACTACTTCGTAATAACATGTCTCAAGGCATTTCAAATTGTATCAATTTTTGGTTTATTATTTACGGCGTTTTTCTATTTATGTGTGATTATTTTTTCAATAATGCCATAACGGGAAAATTGCTTGAAATATGATACCAATTGTGAGTGATCTGCGCTTCAAAATACCATATCTTAGCATTATCCGGTAACAAAATTCGCTCAATTGACCTTATCTAGAGTACGAAGAATAATAAAATCAACCCGATAGCAAAAACAGTGTTACAAAACTCCCAGAATCAAAAATTGTCCGCACAAAATTTTGACTGACAGATGCAAAATTCAATTACGCTTGTTTTGAACGCGGCTTTATATGATTATACGATTTTGTAATGAAAATCCCAATATAAAGATGATTATTTTTTAAGCATCAGAATCGAGATGTAAAATGAAAACGTACTGAAGTCAAAAAATGCCGCAAGCAGGCCAACGTAACGCTTGTCCGCGCCAATAGCGTAACCACCACAAAAATTGGAGGAAGAATTTCCCCATTGTATCTAAAATTACTGCACACGATCTTCTATAGGGCTAAAATTGCATTTTTGAGGAACTAGGCACTTAGTTATTACTTGGAGTATCTGATAATTGAACACATTTTCTAACCAATACATTAATGCATTGAAATTTGGCTTCAAATTTCAACAGGATGAATTTTTTAATGGTTTGGTAACGGCACGTAGTTGCTGACGTCATATCAAAAAAGAAGCTGTTGCTGTAGTACTGCGATTGAGGCAATAACTTTAAGGTGGTGAGGAGATAGACGCCTCATTTGCCTTCCCCGGCTAAGTCTAGGTTGTACGTAACCCGAGGCACAAAGCGCAGATGAGAAAAATTGGAAAAAAAATGGCCCGTAGTTTAATGTTTTGATTAAATGTCTCAATTAGTATGTTTACACTTGTTTTGTTTGTGAACGCATCAAGTCGTTGCTTATGCTCTCTCCGTGGGAAAAATGAAGGCAGCGTTGTGCATGCATTCCGACCAACCGCAATACAAACTCCATTGCCATCACCAAAGCAAAAAAGGGGTGGGACACAAAACAAGTGAGGGGGTACTGAAGTAAATGAAATTTTCAGGTAAACTGATTTTTTGCCACTGCAGATCTTGCGCAGTTTTGGAAATTCAGTGTTTTTGTTAGAGAACAAAAGACAATAGATTATAGAATGCTTTATTGTAGAAGTGTGCAACCATTTTTGCTGACGGACCAATTTCAAACTAGCTGAAGTTTTCGCAGGTCAGTTGGAATTGGAAACCAAATTTTAGCGCCTGAGATTGTGTGTTGTATGTGGCACAGACAAGCTATTTGTACAGACACGCAAGCGCTGGCAGGTTGGATTTTCCGCTCAAATTAATGGTGAAGACCTTTTTTCTTTTATTTTTTTCTGTGATCAATATTACGAAAGCGCGTATTTCTGCTGTGTGCCCTGCAAGTAAAAGATTCAAGCAATTTTTTGTCGAGACTGATATTTAGAAAGTATCAATGGCCTTTATTGACATCAACCTCGGGCCATCAAACTCTTGCACACTCCTGCTTTAAGGAAACAGGAAGTTTTAAGTACCCCCAAACAGGGGAACAAGCGGTCTTGACGGGAACACGGTCCCCATGGACCCCGTAGCGATAGTACTGACAAACTCTATTTTTAGGAGACGACTCCTTGCAATAACACTTGCTCCGATCAAAAGCATTAACTGCATTTTACGATATTAGCTCAAAGTAAATTTGATCACAATGTTTGTTTTGTCACATTTCGTCGTTTTGAAACAACCGCTGCAGTTAGCTATGGTATAATTTCACAAGCCTGCAATTATAATTTTTTTTCGTTGAACCATCATCGGTTAAAAACATTTTGATATATTTTTGATTGACTGCAAAAGTTTAAGTTAGCAGAGCCAGCTCAAGAATCTTTTGGTAGTCATTATGAAGAATTAAGTTGAGTTTTATTGAAACAATATTTTAATAAACCAGTCAATTTTTTGTGTGCAAACTATTGAGAACCATCAGGGTGTGATATACATAGCAGCAACGGGCCCCTGCTTTTATCCAAGACCAAGAAAATTTTTACTTCACTTTTATCAGCATTGCATCAATGCAATCATCATCAAATTTCGGACTTAAATTTTACAAGTTCCAACTAAATTAAATTCTACCTTTTAAAAGCGGCAGATGTGTCGAAAGTTTCAGACATCAGATCTGCGCACAATCAATACGGGCATCGAGCTTAGCCCCTTTTTGCAATCAGGTGACCACGATTTTAACAACGTTCTGGATATGACATCTTTAAACAAAATGACGCCAACAAAATTCCCATTCGGCAGCCGCTTACACCATATTTTGTGAATCAAGCTCAATTTAAAAGCACCTTACGTTTTCAAAAAAAGCTTCCCATGCCTGTGGTTCATGTATCATGTCATGGAATACTAGTACATACGCAAAACCATCAATCTTATCCAGAAATTATAGCTTGAAAAACAATCGATTCCAAACTCACCTGTCAAACTTCTTTGGTGAGCGGCCCTGTATTGCATGTTGAGGCCGTAGTAGCCGCCGGCTGGACCCTCAAAATGTTGGAGATAATTTTCCATTTCGTCCAGGTATCCACCAGGCTCCGCATATGAGTGTATGGCGGGGTGGTGGGCCGCCGGGACGCTGCCTGAAGAAAATGGACCTCCTCCTGACACCTCAGGATAGTGCGTAGAAGAAGGGATTCCTGAATGATGAGGTGGATGAGGAAACCAGCGTGGTTGCTCAGTAGAGGGCATCATTTTAACAACTCAAACAAACTTGAGCAGCACTGCTTTATGTATCTACATATATCTACATAAACACTGAAAATAAAGAATATTTTAATAATCATATCACAACTTTTTGGTTTCACAACGACCTAATGCTACCCTGGGTCTCTAAATTTGAATGAAATGTCCAAGAATTATTACTTTTTAACTTCTGCTCTCCCACGTGAAGATTTACAATATCTACCTCAACTAAAGAACTGTTTCTATGTTTTTTCAGCTCCTCATCTGTGATTTCATTGCAGAATAAGTTTTACATCCATAAAAGAGAAAATTTTGTATAAGAATTTACAAGCCTCAAAAGATACATTCATTCGAAAAGACTTTTACCCAGTTCAATGGCTTGAATTTTTTGTCATCCTTTTTCCCATGCATCACTTTTGGGCCTCTAGCCTACAATAGTAACGTTTAAATTACTAAAAGAAGGCCAAATTTGATCATGAAACGGGATCTGCCTGCCGCTAGCCCCTTTCCGTATTATCAATTGTGAAACTTATACGCAAATGTACTGCTGCACAGCGATCGTCATGGCCGTAACTATCCTGATATTTCCTGTGCCAAACACAACGATATTAGTTCTTGGTGAAAAAGCATTGCAAGTCCTATTTTTCCTAAAAACGGCAGACGTCACAACCAGCTTCCCTTTTTTTATCAACTGGCGTCATCGGGCACATATTCTGAAAAGGTTAACCTAAAATTGTCTGATCTCCAAATACTCTCCTTAACTTTTTTACTGTGACGTATTGACTACCTTTTTGTTGCGCTCTTTCTGTGTCGCTGCCACGAATCAAACAAAAGCTCGAATTTATTGCGCGCTTAGCGTTTCTTGCGGTTATTTCGTGTCGGCAGCAAGCAAGCCTCCTTCTTGCTTGAAAATGAAAGTTTCTTGGAAAGTCCTTGCGTGCAAGTAGGGGGAAACCACTATCGCTCTGACACCTAAGAGTAATTTTGGCTTTAATGTTCCTTATGGGACATATCTGAGACCAAGCACTAGGGCCATTTAAAAAGTGCCGGGGACCATTTTTTGGTCTCCCTTAGCTTAGCCTACAACTATTTAAAGACAGAATTTTTTACCACAAAAAGACAAAATTTCACCACAATTTTTTTACTTTCTTCAACTTTAAAATAAATTTTATTGGCCTGAGCATCTCTTTCATCTAAATTCCCCTAACAACCTCATGGCCTATATTGTGGCAGACACTTGTCAATTACTTAAACAATAGAGTTTTCATCAGAGCTTAATTGTTTTTTGCGTGTTGTGTATATCCGCACACTGATGCCGTTTGAAAATGCAAAATTTTTTGCAGGCGAGTCAGTTTTTACTCAACCGGATGATACCGGGGACCTGGTGCTAATGCTTCCAAGGCTTTTGGTTTTTGAAGATAAACCTCGAATGGGCGGAGTTTTTGACCTCAAGATATTTTTTGTTTAAGATAATCAATCTTTGAGCGCGGACCGCAGTTTGCAAGCCCCTGCTGCAGGAGTTTTTACTCATTTGTTTAAAAGAGCTAGTTGCCTGCAGTCGGGGACAGAACGTTTAGACTCCTGTAAACATAACGTGTCGGTTATTTGTTGCGAAGTTGTGAATGTAAATAAATAGTTAACTTACGTACTATAGCAAGGTTAGCCAATATTTTGTCATCATCAATGAACAACATAATTTTAAGTTAATAAGCAACGGTAGTGTCTGGAAACAACAAAACTCAAAAATTGTATTACGCGTATTGTAAAGAAGGTTTATAGAAATGGTAAAAAAGACCATCCCACAGACGCACGTTCTTGGAGGTTAAACTTTACTGACATGGAGCATTAACATTGAACAATTTTTGCGGCTATAAAGGCATTTGTTGTTTTTTTTTTCTTTTTCAATATACATATTAATCAATTACGACTACTTAAAAGTTGTTCAAACAATTTTCAAGTCAGTTCTTAAATAAACAAGCGCAGTTGAAGCATAAGAATTTTTTTCGCGCTTTTGACTTCATTGCTGAGCAGTGCGTCATACAGTGAAACAATATGGCGGACATTGGCAATTGCGCTTCGTCAGAACTGAAGATCATGCTTGGCGTTGTTTCAAAAACGCGTTCATCTTTGATATGAATTACTCTAGAAATTAAAAATTTTCAGAGAAAAGTGCCAGTCTTCGGACCCCCAAAGGCCGATAGGAATTGAACAATTAGACGGAAATAACGTTCAAAAAAAGTTTATGACAACGTGAAGAAGCTTTGCCCAAACCGATTTACAAATAGCCTATTTATATAAATGGGCCAAATTAACACACCGGTACCTTTAAATAAAATTTTCTTGCCAACAAGCTTTTCATAGCGCACTCGTCAGTGATACTCAGCACTGATGAGTTCATCTCAAAAGCTTGGTAGTCAGGCAGCATTTTTCAAAACAAATCGCCAACTTTATGAACATCTCTCAAGCTTTTTTTCCTTCTTTCCGCCCCCCCCCCCCCCCTAAAAAAATTCAATGTGTTTTTGATTACAACAAACCTATTTTTGTTTCCTTTCAAGTTTTTTAATGAAGAGTATAAGCAGCCATTTTCTGATCGTAGCTTTGCAAGAGTCATTCCCTGCTATTTATTGATCTAAAGTTGCTGTCATTTCGAAGAAATTTGATCTTTAACGAGCAGAGGTGAAATTTGAGATTTTGTAATTTTTCAATTGCAGCAATGTCAACTAGATAAAGAAAGGGAAATAATGGGGGGAGATGCTCCCGTGTTTTAATGTTGGGTAAAACAAAAAAAAAGCAAAAATAATGCTTATGATTTCGTTTGATGTCTTTATAAAAAATAGAAATTTTTGTTCTGCAATTAAAATTTCACATATGCGCACACTACTTCACCATAATTATGCCATGGTTTGAGCTTAAACTTATGATAATTGTTGGAAGTTCTATAGAATGACTTTCGCCTATTAGCGTATTATTTTTCACTGTTAGTAGCTTTATTGATACATAATCATAAACGACTTGAATTTAAAGCCAAGATTGTAAGTTAAATGGTTTGCAGGCTTCTGTCTATTTTTTCAGCTGTTCACCGACACTACTTTCTTTTCGCACCAATGCTGCCAATCATGTTTTTGTTTATCTTAATCTAGGGATAGTAATCAGTAATTGGTTCAACTTGTCAATAAAAAAGTACACACAGTATAATCTTGCTGCAAAGACTGCCTTACTGCAGATTGTGCAATTAGCCTCCTTGTTTTACTCTATAAGGCTGTTGTATCTTTGACTTAAAAGAGCTAAGGTCAGTTCCAACAACTGAACGTTTTGGGCTGACTTACCAACCGTTGCGCATTTTTTTCTTTTAAATTGTAACCAGTCGAAGTAAGTTTTTAGCGTAAAAAAGCAGTATCTTCTTCGGCCATCTGCTGACTAGAAATAGCGGGGAGAAAAAGCGGTTTAAAAAATGGTGTTTTTTTCTTTTTTTCGAAAATTTATGTGATTTTTTTAAAACACTCGCGTTTTTCCTCTCCATCGGTGAAATACTTTAGTATTATTTACAAAGCATAAGTCTATATTATCAGTGTAAATTAATAGAGGTTATTTCACCAACATTTCGACAACTTATTAATTAAACTGGCACTTCAGGCCAAATACGCAATTATTATTGGGTAGTATGCAAGATAAGTCCAATATAGCTTGAATGATTAAAATTATTCAAGAAGTACAGTGCACAGTTATGAAATTGACAAAAATATCAAAAATCGCCATATTTTTTGCCATATTACACCTGCATCAGCTTTACCTCAAGATGCAGGTGGCTTTCGTGCGTTCGAAAAAGATCTTCCTTTTTGGCCCGTGCATATTAGCTCATGCTTTGTGTGATGGTTTTTGTTTACACTGGGACACCACAACGAGCCTTTTGACCTCACCACTACCTGTTTGCCTCATAAAGACGGAAGTACACCGCCAAATGTCTTACTAAAGAGTACAACAAGCAAATTTTCTTCACTCTATCTCTTTCGTGCTAAACGTCAATTAGGAAAGCTGTTTGAATGACGTTTTCAAAGTCTTCGTTATCACTCGACAGGGAAATTGAGCCCAGGCTTACCAACAGCAAAGCGGCCGCTCTAACCTCTACACCAGGTGTTCTCAACCGGAAATAAATTTACTTCTTGGGGGTAAATTTGACCTGCCTTGGGGGTGAATTTTGTTTGCAAAAATTTACACTTTTACCTACTACAAGAGGCATTTGTAGAAGTGAGAGTATAAAAAAATGTGGGGGGTAAATTTCACTTTTGAATAGGGGTAGATGAGAGAACAAAGGTTTAGAACCCCTGCTCTACACCACCGCTCCAGAAGACCCAGTTTTTAATTGCGATAAAGTAAGCATCAGATGCTCACATGCAAGCGGTTTTTAAGAGAAGTATTTACGGAATAATTAAGTACTCAAGCTTTTGATGAATGAAAGATCCTTATTCATAGATCACAAGGGCACGATTCTGTTTTATACCAAAACCATTGTAAATCGCTGTCATTACTCAAATAAATATGTCGTTTTCGTGCTACGTGTTTTTTATTTATTTATGGATGCAATGCCGCAACCAGGGGAATGGGGTCTATATTACTAATGGCAATCTTAGAGCAGAGCTTTGACCAAAATCGTGCTGGTTTCAAAATATTTGAAAATTTACAGATAATCTATAAATTACAGGTTCACACAAGTGCTCTTTTTAAACAAAAAGTTTGGCTCGGAGAAAATGTGGATTTAAAACTCGTCTCCAAACCCTGAACTACACAGATGTTACAGCCAATGGAAAACCATGACAGACATAGAACAGCTTGTGGTGCCGCTGTTTTCGGTATTTCTGCATTGTTTTCGTGTTTCTTCACCTCTACCAAAAGTGCTTCTCACAAGCGAGCAAAATTTTCTCTTTCAAGGGCAGAACAACGCAGAAGCCGCCCAGGAACTAAACCCGCAACCTCGACCTTGCAAGCCGGCGCCTTACTATAGTAAACTACAAAGACGAAAACGAAGTTCTTTATCATCATTATACATTAGTGCCCGAAGAACACGTCGTGCTATAATGACTGTATGCATTGCCGCAGTCTTCCTGCAGAACCGCAATTAAAGCGGCAACTGCCGTTAATAGATCAGAAACTTTATCCAGTTGCGTTTTATTTGGTTGGCCACCAGTTGTATATTCGCAAAAGAAGGGGATAAAGGCTCACTTCTAACTAGGCCACTTACTGAATGGCCTCTTATTATGAAAGTAAAGAGTTGCTCAAGTTGCGGTTTTAATACTTCAATTTAGTGCGGTAACGATCTTTGAAACGTAGAGTCATCCGTAGCTTTCGTATGTGCGTAGATTAGATGAATTTTAAAACATCGTTATGGTTCTAAATTTACGAATGAGCAAGGGAATAATGATATCATGTTCCTAGCTTTGCTCATTACAAATGAGATAATGTCTCATTGATGAAATACGTATTACATTCAATGTTGAGGTCAAAAAGAAACTGATGAATTAAAAATTATTCGTTTATTTTGAGCTCAACTTTTGCGCCCTTAATTTGTGTTACAAAATTTGCTAATCGAAATATAATTCAACCCGTCATCTCTGCGTAATTAAAATGTCTTTTTTTTGGTCAAGGATAGGCTATTTTTATTTATAGTAAGCTATTATTTCGGCCGATATTTGAATTAAGTTTTAACTTCAAAAGAACTAGAAAACACAAACAAACGTATAGAGACAATAACGAGTAACATACTCCTACACTGTTCGTCTAATTGTCATCTTCATTAGATTAAAATTTATCCTTGTTACAATTTGTCTTTAGGTGATTACAAATACCTTAAAACTGATTTCAAGCTGATATTTAAAGCCCGAATAATTTATAAGATATTAAAACCGGCTAATATGTTAAACTGTTAACCAATTACAAAAAAATTAAAGTCTAATTATCAACTATAAGCCTACTATTACTGAAAACGTTGAAGTTGATCTTGGATTAAGATAATTTTAACAGTAATTTGGACTTGTCCCAGACCGCTTTTTAATGTAAATTTTGTGTTTACTAAAGGCAGAGACACATCAAAGGATTTTGGATATTTTACTGAAAACATTGGGCAAGTAAACTTCACTAATTTACTTACATTAACTTACGTTGAATTGTGGTTGTACAATTACAATTTGAAGTCTAGATCGCAGCTCGTATTATTGCTTCAACCAGCGTTTCCCAATCGGTGGCCATCAGACCAGCAAAGCTGTCTCGGGTGGGTCGCAAAACATTTCAAAAGCGATTTCGTAAAGTTGATCTCAAAAAGCCGGTCTTCAATAGGACGAAATTTTTTGTAAAGTCGATCTCCAAATAAAAGTTTTCAATTTCAGAAAGAACGGAAGAAACGCAATATAGGTCAAAGTAAACGCTTTCGTAAAATGGTTCTCCGATAAAAACATCTTCACGTGTCGAGGAAGAACATATATTAGTCCGTCAGGGAATTCTCATGATTTGAAAATGGTCCGTGTTTTGGAAAAGGTTGGAAAGTACTGATTTAAACTGTGCATAAATTCTGATATTTTCTACCTTCTCTTTGTAGCATCTATGCCCATTAATGTATTGAGAAATTTTACTGGGAAGGGGCAAGGATGGGGTGAAGAGGAAGCTCTTTGTATGTTTGTATTGGAGCTGAAAGCATATTTCTTAGTTGAAGAGACCTACTTTGTTGATTATTTCTGACCAATTTTATAAGAAACGTTTCAAATATTCAACCCAGCTGAAACCGCCATCATCAGTTTACGTCAGGCTCCGATACGCTCGAGTAAACATGAGTGATTACCGTGACGCCATGGGTTTTAAATGTTTTGACAAACTTTTGTTGTATCTTCGGGTTGCAATGCTTTACCAAGCACAGTGGTCCCCAAATTTTTTCGCTCACAACCCACTTTTACCAGCTTTATTTTTCGAGGACCACACTATTCGATATTGCGGTAAAATGACAATGAAAAATTGCGATACGAGACAGAAACAAATTATTGACAAAACACGCAATTTACTGGTCGTGGTAAACTTTATTTAGTCAATCGAAAATTGTTAATAACATGCTAATTATCAAGAGAGATTGTTGTTAAATGTCGGAAACTAATATCTAGAATGCTCCGCGGCCCATTAGTGCATTGTAGGTTTTAGCGAAGCGCTGCGTAGGTCACAAGAATACACTAGAGCAGAGGTGGGCAAACTTTTTAGTCGGAGGGCCTCATTGACCATTTAAGAGTTGTCGAGAGCCAGTGCTTATAATCTTGTACAGCTGCATGCAATGAAAGAGATAGTGTCAGCTTAAAATTTTGCGATATGTCCTGACAATGCTGTATTACAGGGAGCAAAAGCGATGGTGTCTCTAAAAAAAAAAGGTCATTGCCTTTTCCTTAGATGGAAAATACGTCAGTAGGAGCTAGCAATTGCCCTTCTTCTGATGGCTTCTAAAGTTTTTGGCTCTTAAATACAGCAAGCGTTCCCCCCTCCCCCTCTTGTCATTTTAATTTATATATGACGAAGTTTCAACAAGTGTTCGCGGGCCGCACAAAATGCTCTGGAGGGCCGTAGTTTGCCCACTCCTGCGCTAGAGTATTTTATGTTTTTCATTCGCAAAAAAAGGACGGCTGCGTTCAGACGACGAAGTTGTTGGCTGTCTCAAAAAAAAGTTTTCCTCTTTTTTGAAGCTAAGTGTCTTGGCTAAAAGGGGCTTCATTCACCATAGATCCTGTGAAATGTGCCCCTGGCTGTGTTAAGCATTAACTTGCCAAAAAAGTAAGCATACGGCTTGTAAAGCCTTTACACAACAGCTTGTTTTTACCAGTATAAAATTATGTTCACTGCACAAAACTTGGTTTCGAAGTGTTCAATTTTGGCGGCCTAAAGCAAGGGGCGTGCATGGCAATCTGCGGCCCGGGACATAAAATTCAGCGGCCCGCCGAAGGATTGTGTGTCCGAAGCCTATTAATTCGATCTTGGAAAAACCGATCTCCAAAAAAACTCCTTCAACATTGAATTTGGAAAATTTGGCGTAAGGTAAGGTCTCAAGGATTTCATCTCCAAAAATAAAAGTCTTCACCTTCTTTTCGGGAGAAGTGCTTCGAAGCTTATGTGCGCGTACAAATACTGGCTCGCTAAATTTTCAAGTAGTTTGAAATTAAACCGCCTGCCAAAGGTATTGCGCATCCCTGTCTCAGAGAAAGGAGTTCAAATTAAGCTCTGCCTTTTTGATTATCAATTCATGCTCTTTAAGCATAATGCTAATTCATCGAAGCTGAATGAAAAAAGGAATATCAGTAAACACATGGGGAGAAAAATACATATCCGTATGCTTTCGGTGTTCATATAACTTATTTTTATAATCAGATCGCTCGCTGGCCAGATCAGAACCTATTCTCATAATTTATGTTGTTTAGTAGAAAGTAGGTAAATCCGCTTTGTGATTGTTTGTTTTCGATTTTGCATCTCCAATGGGCTTGGAAAATTGAGTTCGGTTTCGGCCCATCCTGCTCTGCTGCATGACAGCTCTGGGCTAACCGGCTACATGTCATGAGTACCACAGTAATGACAATGGTTGAAATAGTACTGATCAATCGATCGTGGTAAAAGCTATTCCGTTTACGGGAAAGGAGTAGGCCTACCGATAAGCTTTCGTACTTGCACAATACTAGCCTCCTGCTAATTCAGTTACCATAATTTTAACTTTTGCTATTGTTTGTCGTTCTATGAGGTGACGAGAACAAAAGTTGTGCGGTGAGGTCATAATTTCCACTGTTTCTGGGTTCCCAATTAGCTGATTGCGCTGCTGTCTGCATTGCGAAGCACAATTTGAATGCGATACTTTGTTTAGCTTCTTTCAAGCAACCGTGAACAAGCCGCCATCAATCAGTTAAAAAAACATCACAAGCGTTGAAAGACATCTGGACCCAGTCGAAATTTCATCGAGAAGCTGCGAACTACTGTGTAACGATCTAGTTCTCAGGAACAAATAGCCAAAGCCAACATCAAGCAACGCCAGTGCATAATTACCGACATCCAATACACAGTAAAACCAGCTACAAACAGATTAAAGCATTCGTTTATTATTGCTGCTGGGGTTATTACTTTGGAAGTCTCGGCCCACAAAAAGTTGATTTTCTTTAATGTTTGGAATGGTTACGGTTCACTGATTTTTCTTGAGAAAGGTCAAGTTTTTAATACGACATAGCAGGTACTTTATGACGCAATTTTTTGTTGTTACAGTCTTAGGTCTATGTGCTGCTCCCACTATATTACGTTTCCTTCATGTGACATTCACTCATTTTAATTGATTTACTTAAGAATTTGTGTTAAATTTCACTGAAAAATGAAACGCCAGTCCACAGCTTGAAAATGGCACGTGTTTTTGCAAGAATGTTTTTGCTTCAAAAAAATATTCTTTTTTTCTGCAGTATTACTAAAGTAAACATAAAATACTGATTCTGGTAAATCTTTGTTACACCAGATGTACTCTTTGCTTTCGTTGGGGGTAGCGGCCAAGGTGGTGTGACAAAGATTTACTGGAATCGACGTTTTACGGTTTCTGCTAAATGCGTACAGCAAAAACAACGGTAAAGGATCGAAAAGTGCATAAAAGTCATTGAAGGGAATTATGTAAGCCAAAAAAGTTGAAAGCCAATGTTTCAGACTGCACAGCCTTGGTCCAAGGCAAAAGTTCTTTGCTGCAACTACTTTTTAAAGCCGCTTTTCCGTTTTGGACAATGGCAAAGACTGTAACCCTAGGAGTTTTCTTTAAGTCTAACTATTTCCGGCACATTTGCTGGCTCAACCCGTTAAACGCCAAGCTTTGACCCAACAAGTTGCATAATTAACTTATCAGATTTTATTGATTAGGTGCAAGGTACGCAAACTTCTTTTTTGGCAAGCCTTGTTTCTGTTGATTTAAATCACTTCTTGTTAAAAGCAGATCATAAACGAGACTTCAACGCTGCCAAAATTACAAAAACAACTCTTTTTAGTTATTTTGCAGCGCATACTTCTGTACGAGTTACGGCAGGTCTGCCAAAGGCGTAGATGAAAAAGAAAGTGGGGAGAAGGGGAAGAGAAGAGATAACAAGTTGTATTCGCCACTTTTGAAAGACTACTTCGCAATTTTTAAGAGTTTTAAAAAATGAACATCGCTCGTGATTTATCAGTCTTTTCAAAAATTTGAGGAAGCATGATCCCTTTCGCCTCTCTGACTAACGCTATGAGCTTCACGACAATAATCGATGCAACACTTTGTTTGGAGCTTGTTAGATTTTTCCAAAGCAGATTCTATCTCAACAAATTCAACCCTACATTCAACTACCTTTTATTCAACTTGTACACTGAAATTACACTCTATTCCGAATTGCAGTTGTCTCTATGGCTAAATTTGATTTATCTTTTTGCAATTTCACATAAGCACAAGCAGACAAAATGGCGTCGTAGCATTATTCGGAAGATGACGTATTGCTTGAAACGACGTGTCAAATGTGGCGGCAAATGTGACAAAACAATGGCTTTCGTTTGGACAAGTCAAATAGCAGCACAAGTAATTTTTGGCCCTGGCTCCAAGTCAAAAATATACTCGTTCACAAAGACTCCGTCAGCAAATAACTCCACAACCAATTATAAAAGGTTTTACGAAGGTCACTCGACGTAAAGACGCCGGCATTTTTTACCGACATTCAAGTGCTGAATATAATGACCTACATTAAATTATGACAATGTACAATATTTTACTTTTTGTGGCAAAGTCTATCTTTAAAAAGCAGTTGTTTGGGAGGAGGGGTTGATAAAGAGCTCAACTATTTCGCTGATTTTAACTTCGGACATTTTTCAGGAAATTACTTTTTATCCTGCCCCTATCTGTGCTACTGCCCCCTATTTTAATAACCATGAAGTCAGCTTTGTTTGTCAAATATAAGTCAAAAAATACGTGGTTGTCCTTAATTTTTTAAAAGTGAATTGAGAATCTAACTGAATAAGAAATTTTAGTAGCAATAGTGATTTTTCTTTTATACAAACCGATAACAAGCTAACTAAGTGATTGGTGGCTTAAATATTAAACAGATTGTCATTTGGAAGACCACCCAGTTTTTTGGTAACATGATTACTATTTTTACACTTTTTCTGGCTTGTGCTTGTGTACCTGAATCTGATGCAGCCTGAGGCTGCCGTGGAAAAGGGTATGCTTTAGCGGGTTGAAAGGCGTCAAGCTTGTCAGATTCACTATGATAAACGAGTTAGCACAATGTTTTCAGTGTTTGAAGTACTTTATGAAACGCCCTCGAAATAACAAGCAAATCTTTACATAACGGTGATCTCACGAAAATTTAAATCAATTCGATGAAAAAGTTTAAATCGGTTAAATAAAATGAGCATATTGTCGTTTTCCGAGTGCCTGAATCAAATTAAATAATAGACTACTGTTAATATTTTTAGACATATGACGTGGTTTGCCTTTACGCAAGGGTCATGGCCTTAGAAAAATTGACTTTGCGGTAAAAGAAATAGGCCATACCTCAACATTATACGCTTCCGCAAGCATATAGGCTTATTATTAATTGCAGATCGATCGACAACCAAAAATATGGTTGCTACGTATTAAGTGGAAAGGATGAGAGGGGGAAGTTTCGCAAAAATCTTTCATCACTGGTGTCAATGGAAGACCTACTACATAAAACGCTGAAGCTTGAAAGGACGTTAAGTTCAAGTTCATTTTGCTTGAGCTCCACACCTTAGTCCTATCCATGAATATACTCATCTCATAGATAAAACTAGCTGCTTGAATACAAACTGGAGGCATATCGCAAATGCGAGAAGGAATCGATCTCCGATGATTAACTTAAAATAAAGCGACTTTAGCGTTCTGGGATCTTTTTCTCCCAAATCGCCTCTTTCTCTGAAGAAATTTCTGATCTCAGCACCAACGCTCTCATATTCATCAATTGCCAAATATCTCTGCAACTATGAACTGTTTTTCATGCTAACGATCAACGTTTGGTTGGAACCCAAATTACAGACTGTTGTCGGTGCGTAATACGCTTTAAAGCTCATAGTGACTCGGTTTGTAAACATACGTGAAGAATTAATAAAAAAGCTTGTGTTGAATAGCCGTAGAATTGTAATGATATCCGTTTGCGACAGACTATTAGTACAATAACTAAACTACAGCTCGCATTGTATTTACGAGCGTAACACTTTTTGTTTACGTTTACGTTACGACTTGTTTACGTTATATCAGCTCATTTGACCCCATATAAAAAGCACGCGACAATAGCTGTTTAATTGTTTTCTAATGGCTCTGTATTAAGTCGGAAACTGGCTTAGTCGCCCTCAAACTCTCGCGAATTAATCAGGTATTAAATAGATTAAAATCTACTGAGTCATTTTTCATGAGTCTTCGGTTTGAAATTGATTCGACAAAGTTAAAGACGACTTCACGCAATAGATATTTTTCACTTTGAATAAAAAGCAGGGGGACGAGTCAAGTTCAAAAAGTTGGCTCTCCTTCGTGCTGCATCACATTTGAGTGTTTAACAAAGTGATTTACTAATTCAGGGGCACAAATCGAGTTCAAAAACTTGAACGTTCAACGTAATTTACAAACCCTGTCTTCAAACTCAACTCATTATAACAGGCACAAGCAATCGATTTTACATGCACTTAATTTTCTGACTGTTTCTCCAACTTCTAACGATCATAGTGGTTTGATTTAACTTGCAGCAAAAGTGCAGAGGCGGCTATGAAAACGATCTACGATAGTTTAATTTTCAGAAAGATCCTCACTCACGATTTGATGAAGGCAACTTCGTCTTAGGGTAATTGAGAATGTTACCTCGTCTTTAGTGCCGTTTCCAATTCGAAGGTTGGCCACTATTTTCAATCCAGATTTTGACCACTTCTCCTTATAGTCTCATATCCTCAGCCCGAATTTTTGCTCTCTCGATTGTTTCAGTGTTTGTGTATTCCTTTATATCATCGCCTCGAAATCTTCATGGTCTTCCCTTGTTTGTTGTTTTCTACGAAGTCCTCCGATATCAACAAATGCAGTATTCTAGACCAGTGTGGTCCAACTGCAGGCCCGTGGGCCAATTTTGGCCCGCGAACAATTACGGTGATTAGCGTGTTCAGAATAGGGTTGCCATATGTGCGGAATTCAGATGTTCCGTCCGGAAATAATTTTTGAACTTAGGTAATGACTTTTTTTAGAGAACACCTTCATTTGGGGTAACGCATTCCTGGATTAAAACGTGGTACGTGGAATAAATTATCAATTCTTGATGGCCCGCTATAAAATTAAGTTGAACCGCACTGTTCTAGACCCTCACAAATTTAAGTTTCGTTTTTGTCAACTTTTCCTTCCAACTCTCTTTAAGGGTTTGCCTAGTCTTCACTCCCTAATTTGCAATTTGCTACGTTTTGCTTGAATGAGAATCTCAATATTTGTCTGTAGCAACGCATTGGAAATGCATTCATTCTTCTTCAGTTTTTTTTGTGTAGATCCAGAACTCACGACCATAAGCCATTACGGACGCAATGCACTGTAGCGTGAGAGTATATACCGCTCTTTTTTGACATTTTTACTTTTACTTTACGTTGACAGATAAAGCAGTTTGTGCCAACTTTTCTTGAAAATAAAAAACCGGCTCCTTTTCTCCGAATCTCTTGGCTTTCCTTGAGCCTCTGGGCAACCGGCTCCTACAACTAACTTCATTCCGCTTATATTGGAAGCAAAAATGGACCCTTGCAGCTCAATCGTTAGAAAGGAAATTAGAAAATCTTCCACAGATATTCAATTACTTTTTTTGAAGTAAGAAAAATATTAAAGAATATACAAGGCTGATCTAATTTTTGTTGGAAGAAAACATAGAAAATCTTCACCAAATTACTATTCTTGCCACCATTGTTTTGGTAACGACATACTCCGTTAACCTAGTTGAACTATGACTTATCAACCAAAGAAAATTTTAAAAAACGGAACATGTAGACGACATAATCAGCTTAAATTTAATTTAAATGTAACGCACGATCTCTGTTTATCCTGAATCAAATCTGACGCAACTTTACACAGGTACCACAACGTGTTGTAAAACGTCATTTAAACGTCAGTCAACTGGGCAAATAAAAATTTTACAAGCTCAGCACTTGCATTTGTCTTGGCCAACTTGACTGAAAATGAAAATATTTAAATCGAGTTTTGCAGGAACCCAAACGTAGAGAAATATTTGTACTTTTGCAACAAAGACATCAAACAAAGACGTATAACAAAAGAATGTCCTCTCCTAAGCATCTAATGCTACGCTATTCCTTGAAATGCAATCCAACAAAACCGCATTAAAAATAAAACGTTTTTCCTGTTTAACATATCAGAAATGTGTAACTATTTAAAAACTTCAATCCACCAGATACGAGGAGACAGCTGCTCTAAAAGTTCCGAATCAGAACCTCGAGCTGCATCTGCTAAACGTTTGAGAGAAAAGTTGATTCGTGTAACTGCTCTGGTCTCTGAGAAGTGCAAGTCGAGTACAGATGGCAATGAAATTTAACTTTATTTTTTACAACATGATGACCGTAACATTTTGGAAAAAATGTAGCAAACTATTAAGTGAAGAGCACATAAATTTTGTTTAGCCGGGATGGCTGGGCGCACTTTAAACAATGTAGATGAGCGTCATTAGCGTATTTGATTTCTGAAGCTTTCTATTTTTCACAAATATAATTCATTGGTACATCTAAACTGAGTTACAGCTTTGAACAGAGCTGTTTTGCAGGAAGCTATTCCTGGCGTTCTCGTCAGTAGCGCCATCGCTATAATAAGAAAGAGCTTGTGAGCTCACTGCAGGCTCGCTTAAAATTACCTTGCTTTCGTCATGTTTTATAAAAAACATATTATAAGAACAAGTTCACTATAGCTTTTTTCGATTTGATATGGTGCAGCTAATAAGCAGTAAGTCGCGAGAAGCTCAACCAAACCTTTTCTCTAAAGGGTTTTAAAGCTTTATAAGCTACAATGGAGAAAATTTACACAGGTTAGTAAAAGACAGTTTAATCTCCATGAAGTTACCTGCATATAATCTTGTTTGGCAACCCTAGCTCCAAAACTTTTTTGACATCTGAAATTACCTTTTTTGCAAGTAACATGTATAAAAATATATGACGTATCTTTGACGTAGTTTCATGGCGTGGTGTTTGTTATGAAACAATCTCTAACCACAACTGGTGACCCATGTAACTAAAAGTGTAAATTTCTGACAAGAATTGCACAGCTAAATTAAAAAAAATTAATCGTTTTATGTTTGTCAACACACATTTACGTCGTTAGGCAACAATGTTTCAATTTCCCCGTAAGATATCTTGTAAATTTTGAAGCGAAAACATTCAAAACTTTACCTTTGACAAAAGTTAGAATTTTACGTTTCGATATCAGCAACTTCTTAAAAGAATGTGTCAAAACTCCGACGTGGGATGTGTTACTGTGCTTTGGTACTTTACGAGGTTTCCCGATGTGTGCAGATTCCAACAACCAATAAATCACATTTAAAGAAAATCTTTGATGGCTTTCAATGTTTTGTGCATTTTGTGTTTTGCCACAGCCTTTCAAAGATGCGACGTTTCTGAACCAATGCCGGTGAAGAGGAGAGGTACATTAAAGCTCGTAGTAAAATAGGATTCTCAATATCGAGCTGATGGCCTTTTCAAAAGAATCCCTCACGTTGTGGGAGAGAATTTGGGGGACTTACTTCTTTTTGTAAGGTGCCCTTGGGCCTCCATTAGGCTTAATCGAACTCTGTTTGGAACCATTTTAGCATATATTTTATTCTATTCATCAGTAAATTGATTGAAGTCAAGAAATATCAAGCAGGCCACGATGAAACAAGGAATACTGAAGCAGACTTTGAAATCATCCTCTGAGTTGTTTTGGGAATCCGACGGACAATGTAACGCTAATCATAGATAGCCAAAATAACAAAATGGCATCACTAGAAAGATTGGCTCCGAATGACGACTTTTTTGGAGAAGGGCTTTTTCGTGGTGACACCATTTGTGGCCGCCTCGGGAGTCATGACCTCAATCGTGACCGCGGATGGAACGAAAGGCGGCTAAGGAAGCTGAATACCCCTTCCAACAATATTTAAATCATTTGAAGCAACAGGCTTAACAACTTTTCCGCAGACCTTTTTTGGAGACCCTCAGTACAGTATGCTTCTAAAACAAATCGTCAAAAAGGATGTGTTTGGAAAATCAAGAAAATTTTTGCCAGTCTTCCACAATTTTAGGATGATCCTGCTTTTTGCCTGCGCTTCGGCTAGTTTGTAAATTGATGCAATAGCCCACAAAAACTTGTACACCGTTAGAGCCAACATCCAAATCGAGTTTGAAGGCAAATCGTTTTGAGTAAGACAGTGGCTTTTATGTGCTCGTATACTCTTTCAGCCTTCAATGAATTTTCTCGTAGCCCCGGCTCAAAATGTTGACGGAAGTAAAGAAAATTGTGAATGTTGACATGTAACAAAATGAAATTGTAATATATGTAACACAAAGTACTCATTGATATGAATACATATGTAATATTTAGAAGTAAATAGGATTATGACGTCACGCATAATAGTTTGGCAAAATTAACAGACCTTATGCCAACGCTTTTGATAAGATTGCTGTAGAGATTTCTGGCGTTTTTATCATTGATTAATAAGCGTTACACCAGCACTGCATATTAGCCTATGTTAAATCAAGTCAATATAGCACTTGATTTAACACCTCATTTTGAACCTCTAGTTTTGATACTTCATACTTCCACAGGTTTCATATACCTCTTGATCAAGGACCTGGTAAGATGTAGGATTTACAAAGGTCACTCCAAGATCATAGGATATACATAATTGACAAACTACTCCTCTTATAGTCCAGATGTTTGTGTACGTGCAACGCAGTTGTATTACATTCAATGCATTATTTTGCCAGCATATAATGGTGTGAAAGCAAACAACGCTCAACTTGTTATTGTGCAGTTATGCGAATTTCAAAGAAATTCTCGCCAAAAAATATAACATAGAAATATCAAGATGAAAGTTTGGCTAAACAATTTTGCACTGTTCTAATGGGCATTTCTGAAAAATAAGGTAAAGGAGATCCTTGATTTTAGAAAAGTTATTTGATCGATAAAGTAGGCATTTCTCAGGAAAATAACCTCACACATGAGTAAACCTTAAGCCACCTAGTTCCTCTCTTTATCTTGGCCTGCTTGCTATTGACCTACTCTTTGGGCCTTGATTGGAACAAGACTATCATCGGTAGACCGGCAATCGTTTACACAATTCAATTCTCTTCAAAGCATATTGTCCAATGTTCTTCTCTGACTTTGCTCAATTACTGCCCTCAAAGAATTCTTAAGAAAAAGTGAGCCACTCCAGATCATGCACACTTGCATATAGCCAGGGGTGGCAAAAGTGGCCATGTTTCCACCCAGGACCAGATCAAGTCAAATGGAATTCCTGGTGCGTTTTCATTAAAAATCTCTAATTGTCAGTGCGCCCCACCACTTTCCCATACTGTGGAGCGTTCTCTAAACAAAACGGTTTTAATCTAGATGTCAAGGGTCACGTGAAATTACGCACGTACTATAAAACATTCTTTGACCCTTCTGTATTTCCTCCCTTTATTTCCCCTGCACTGCCTGATCTCAATTTTTGAAAAACTTGCTCACTAGAGGGTGAGGTCACATAGGGAAGACGTTGTCATAAACACTCAAATGTTCTTTGGTTAATCCCTTGAAATCATGTAAATCCAGTTAAATACGCAATTGCCTGCTAGTATTTGGTATGACAGGCATGTTTCATCATAAACAGTAAAATTGCAATTCTATTTATTTCTTTGCTATTGTTTGCAACAACCCCAACTCATGATTATGATCATGAATTGTGAATAATATATATGACGCACTTCAACGCAATTATAGCCGCAGTTGTGTTTCCCCCTAAATAAATACAGACTGGCATGGGGATATATGGCGCCAACAATGTGCGACGCCCTGTCGTACCTATGGCGGCTGCTATGATAAGAAAAGACAAAAGATAGGTTGCTAAATAAATAATAAGGCACCGATATTTAACGGCTTGTGATTTGGGACCAAGCAACAAATTTTTGGTAAATTTTTTTATTTTTTACCATAACTAAGATTTAATTTACAAAAATCTTTGTGAGCAAGTCATTAGAATCTTCATTCAAGATTAAAAACGGATAGATTATTTCAACAAAATGTTTCTTGTTTGAATAAAATGTCAAAATATTGTTTCGCTCTGCTCTGTAATATTCTTGGTATAGGTCCCACAAGCGTGGCGGTCTAAGCTATTCTTCATTAAAAGCTTCTAGCTTGTTGTCGGTCACCAACTGCCTTAAAGAAACTTCATAGGTCAAAACAGTGTCACCGTCTACAGAATTTATTATGTTTCTGGATTATGATAAATTCGAACAATAGTAATTTATATTGATCTGAATTTTGATTGGATGTTAACCTCTCTTTTAATGGTGACACAGAAGAATAAAAAAATGCCGGTACAATTGTGACAAAATAATGCTTCTTTTAACTTGAATAAATACGTAAACTCTGGCTGAAAAAGTTATTAGGTGTTTTTGAGCATTAATTAGCAAGATATCAGCGAATGAATGTAGTGTCAAAACATAATTGCCGCAAAGCAGTAATTAGTGGAGAGAAGCATTTTGGCGCAAGGCTACAGCAGACTAGCTTTTCGGCTTAACCGTAGACCGCGTAGGCCTACCTAAAGCAAAAGTGAGGTAAAAAATAAAAAATGTCAAACTGTTATCCATGCATTACTGAAGACGTATGAAGTTAATTCAGTAATAAGCAATTTCAAATCTTGATATGCCTCACACATCATCTTGTAGTTTTATAGAGCTGATTTCTAGTAACTGGGATTAAATTATATTATAGCTAAGCCTATACAGCATATTTTCCGTCATTAACCAGGATGTTATCTTTTGCTGAGGAAGACTATCTTGGAACGGATGAGCAAACTCAGGTCAAAATTAGAGACTGCCAATACATTCCTCAAGGTAAAAAGCATGTGTCTGTCTGGACCTTAGCGTTTGGGGTTAAAACGGATAAATTAGACCAATGGTTCTCAATCTTTTTATTCTTGCTAACCGCAGTAAGTGGCAGTAACTCTTTACGGACGGATGACTTCAATAGTTGGCTGAAAAAAACGACGAGGTAGCGTTTTACAAATATTTTAACTTGTTTTTATTTTTTGTTGCACTTACAAAGTTTATTTTGTCGGGATTTAACCCTTGTTATGGAATTGTACAAATGGAATCAAGTTTTTGTTCTGGACCGGCATTCAAGAACTAGCGAATTAGCCTATCGGAGTAGATATAACATATGTCCTATCAAAATTAGGCGTAACGTACTATAGGTCAAATATCAAACCGGAATATGACTAACGAGTTCTATGTTATTGTTATAAGCATCGCTAGAATTTAAATGTAGAATTACTGTTATGCTGTTGCCCTGAGAAAAACGCTTGCAAAATAAAGCCTAGGCAGGGTAAGAGTTCGAGGTTAACAATAGTATTGCATTGCTCAACAAAAAACTTAACCTGAACTCCAATTGAGTGTGGGGCTGTGGGCTTAAACGACTTTTAGTCCTACGTACAAAAAATAATTTATGGTTGATTGTACGTTTCTACCGGTTGGGAAACCTTGAACTTGTGAATTTGCCTTTGCAAACCCTAACCTGCAGCCGCCAAAATATGTTCTTAGGTGAAATATTTTCGATGATGACCGTTTGTTTAAGGCCCCAAAAATTTTTGTTGAGAGTCAGGTGCATTTAGCGAATTTTAGAGATATTTGCTGAGGTTGAGCCTGTGTGATAAACTTTTTCAGTGTACACTAAAGAATTCAGCCAAAAACTAGTCTTTGTTAAATCTTTTGGAGGCGATTGCCCCTTGGTAGCCATTTATTCTGATGTAGACGGTAAGCTACTCGTAGAAGGGAAACTCATTCAGGAGCCAGGCCTCCCAATTTCTTTGAATCGATCAAGGAATAAAGATGTTTTTAGCTATTACGGCTATATAACGTCAATCACTAAAGAAAGGCAAACTAACAAGTTTGACGTAAAATTGAGATTCAGCATATTTGACCTGCAAAAAAACATCATTCAACAAATTTTTTTCAATTGCGGTTTAGAAAAAAAAAACCGTCCTCCAAGAAAAGGTCGTCCCACGTCGCCTATTTCGCATTTTTTGCCTCCTCTCCCTCCAAAAAAATGGTTCTTATGGCCAAATTAGTGCATACAAAACCAAAAGTAAATCTTCTTGTTGAAGAGACTCTGGCGCAAGCAGCTCTAACATGGCTGTGAAAAAAGCTGGCTTGTGATTGCGCGGAGCCAATAACTCGCTTATGATTGTAGTGATGTTAGAATTCACGAGATAAAAAAACTATTCAATCTAGCTCTTCCCGTTTGAAACAATATCGCCGCTGATGAAATCTTTACGATGTTTGTACACAATCAGCTTTGAGACTACCGTACGCCACCTTACTTTCTTTGCACTTCACCAAATGTGTAACCTAAATTGATAACGTGCACTTCTAAATCAACATACTGAGAAAAACTCTGCAAAGTATTTATTATTGCTGACATGTTAGTCCTAAACCGGTTGCCGGTGATATCAGCCTAAATTTACCTGTACTTTTCTAAATTTCACAGCTGTAGAGTTAATTATTTTTTTGACCAATACTTCGATCCCAGAATGTAAGGACATTGGCTTAGCGTTGGTGCGGTTTGGCCGTCCTGAGCGGAAGCAAAAAATGCCGCCCCATTTTCTATCAAGCAAATGGCGCATTTTTATGACGTAACAAAAATGTGATGACTTGAAAATTAAGATTTCACCACAGACAAAAATGACCGCCCTGTCCTGGCTGAACACCCCTTGCTACGCCAGTATTTGGGAGGTGACTATCACTAAACAAGAAAGACAATGCTGCAGTTAGTATCGGTCACTTTTACGTTAACTGGAAAATTTTAACCGGTCCTATGAAACACAGAACAATTTGTGTTCAGACTGTTTTGGAGTTGCCAAGTGCTGTCAATTGACGTTGTTGTAGATGGTTCTTCCAGAAACACAACAACTTCCAAATCCCCTACGTGCATTTGCGGGTCCAGGAAAAGATCCGGTTCAACACCCTGTCACAAATTAAGGGAAATTTTTTATTTAAAGATTTTGAGTTTTAGCCCCTCAAATTAGCATGAAGTCCTTTTTTTAGTGATATGGTACACTTTTAAAGAAAAGTGAAGACGTATTTGTTACATGATTTGCCGCTCCCGCACTCTTTCGTTACAAAATTTTCGAATTCGCCTATACTTATTGACATGAACTCGCCGCTGTATGTTGCTGAGTTGTTTTTTCAGGCTTTCCTGACTTGCTGGAAGTATTAAGCCGAGAGGTGCTGAGAGCACAACCAGTAAACATCGTTCAGTTCATCGCAAGCCTTCTCTCCAAGTTGGTAAGAATGTTACGTAATGGTGAAGTTGTAGCTTCCGTTGACAGGGGCCTAGGATATACCTACAAACCCGGGCCCGGAATCATTTTAAAAGCCGGGGGTCTGTTTTTATGCCCCTTACCCAAAAAACAAAGATTACAAAACTAATTTTACGAAGTTGATTTGAAGAAAGATAAAAGGTCCTCGATATAAGAAAAGGTGTCCATCTTTAAAAAATGGTCTGAAACACGAAAAATATCTTCAACTTGACAAAAGGCAAAGTGATCGATTAGGAAGTTTGTTTAATAAATTTGGTTATGACGTAATCATTTGTGATCTACTCAAAGAAATTCATCTTTGAATTTAAACAAATCACGAGCCTTCCAACTTTGGTACTAGGCCCGGAACACCTCCCCAATGGTGCTACGTAGCCTACTTGACTGATTTCGAAGAATGTAAACTGATGAAACGGAAAATTCTCCGAAAAAGATTGTCACGCTCAACGAGTCTAAAAATCTTTGAAAAACGTAAATTGGTACTTGTTTTTAGGTGGAACGTGTAGATTTATTTCCCCTCTAAACAGTGGTGAAAGTAAGCCGCAAGCCGGGAACGGTGTTCTGGTGATAGAATTTTTTTGTGTATGGGATACCGGTTGCTGTTGTGAAGAACGAAATTACTTTTCATTTACAAAAAGTAATAATTTACGCCACAAGGTTGAATTCCCCCGGTATATTATTGTAGCACTCTCTCAATCACGGCTTCGGTCGGGGTGCTGGTAAAGCCCCAGATATTACGTTACTAGAAGCCAATCACCGAAGTACACGTGGAAACTCAGTGAATATAAATGTTTTCATCTTTCGCTGGCGCCCTTATCTTCTGCAGTGTCTCAGCAGTTTCACAATCTTATTCAGCCTTAACGAAGCATTTCTAAGACGCTTTAAAAGATTAAAGTATAGAAAGAACCTGAGGATTGCTTTCCAAATCGTGTACATTCAATTTTGTAAAAACTATTGCTTTAATGGGGAATGTTGTGAACAAATCAAATAATCTATTGGTCAACATTATCAGTAAGTAATGCAATTATCAGCGATGATTCAGTGCTGTAAACAATATCTAGCAGTCTTAATACGAGAATCCAAAGAGTACCAGCGGACCCAGGTCCGTAAACTTGTTGGGGCCCGGTTCCACTTTTGAAAGCCCCAGGGAATTGCTGATGTGCTCCTCTCTGAAAACAAAAAGCACGAAACTTGATTTTATGAAGTTGATTTTTAAAAAAATGAAAAAGAGTCTTCATGGTGAGAAAAGGCAGAAGCAGGACAATTTCAACAGACGATTAGCATAACCATAAAAAAGAACACATTTGCTTTCAAAAAATTGATCTACAAAACGAAAGGTCTTCAATTTACTCAGTCAGCTTCACCCGGTTAGAATTGTGACGCTGATCACCCAACACGTTGGAAGAGGCGACTTTTGGGTACCCACCAGTGACAGTCAGCCTTGTTTGTCGTGGGGCTGCCAGTCTGTAATTTGCAGCCATAACTGGTTCGAAGTGAGCTGCCACTTTCCCCCTAGCTAATTCTCTTAGGTTGGCGGCGTGAACCTGAATTGTAGTTCGTGCCGTACTTTCATCCCAAGGAAGAGCACGGGTAAACCAACCAATCAAAAAAAAGGTTTAACGTGAGAGGCAAAAACAGTGATTTTTAGAAGGTAATCTCCAAATAAATGAAAGGACACAATGAGGCCTCAACAATAATCTCCAAAATTTTTTCCGGGTTCTGGTCAATCTCTCAACGCCTCTGACAATACTACAGTTAATGGCAAAAATAAAACAACTGTAAAAAATGCCGTCAAATTGATTTTTATTAGCACTATAGGCCTCTATCAGAAAGAAGGGATCCGTAGCTAAAGGGCATCGCAGGGAAAAGAGCAGCCAGCTCAAATAGCGGCATGGCTCATCGTAATCCGAAAAAGGATCATTAACCATTTTAAATCTTTGCGGAAAGCATGTTAATCAATCGTTTTGCGTTTATTTTAGTTTAGTTTCAAATTAAGTCATTGGCATATGTCCAATATGCTGGCTGGAGGCTGTAGTTTGGTGAGCTGTGGTTTGTACTGCGTATGGTATAGGACAGGGGTGGCCAACCGTGGCGCATTGCATGGTTAGAGGTGGCGCATTGCAGGTTTAAGATGAAAACTCACAAACAGGTAGTAGTCGATTTATACTTTGAAGTGAAAACAACGCTAAACTCAGGGGTGATCTCCAAAAAAAAAAAAAAAAAAAAAAAGGTCATCAACTGTTCGGCGTCACGTTTGGTGGCATATTTAGGCCAAAAGCGATGGAAAAGGTGCAGCGAAACAGGCGATGACCTTTTTTTTTTTTTTGGAGATCACCCCTGAATATGGCGTTGTTTTGACTTCAAAGTATAAACATACCGCTACCTGTTTGTGGGCAATGAAAAGAAGTGAATGTTTGTGTGGCGCATCATCAAATGAATGTTTCTATGGCGAAAAATTTTGGCGCATGGACTGAAAAGGTTGCCACCCCTGCCCTACATTTATGGCGCATCCGACACGGGTTGGTAGAAGAGTTGGCGCTTTGCATAAAAAGCTTGGCCACCCCTGGTATAGGATATAGTTCTGGTAAAAAAATCTACTTTCGCTACTCCCTCTAAATATTGGTTTGCTGTAACTTGGTTTTTGCGGAGGTTGATCAAAAGTTCGACTTTGTTTCTAGGTTGACTTAAGAAATGGAAAAAGAGAGAGTGCAAGCGATTTGACTCCCATGGAGCTGCCAATTCCACAGTCGTTATTTCCCAAGTCTCTGGGGTTGTAACGGTAATAATTTACGCTTTTAGTGAAAAAGTGCTCAAAAGACAGCTTACTTTATGCTACCACCGTTTTTATGAAAAAAAATCTAATCTTTGTATATTTTAATCTATCTATATTTTATTTTTGCATCTTACTTTAATGTCTGCACGTCGTACATTGCCGGTTTTATTTGTAAAATCCACACGTATTCAGGAGGGTTAAGACTCGGTAGCATCGCAAGAAGCAAACACAGGGGGGTGAGCAAAAATATAAAATTGGTGATCTTTTTTCTGAGATCAATATTTTCCGACCCCTAATTTTTACTTTTTTTGGAGGTCGACATTTTTTAACCAAAATAACTGAATGCATCTTTATTTAAACGGATTCAAAAAAATTGGGTATTTTGTACACCCTAGCCATAGCTGTGGGTAAGGGCTACCTACCTCCTAAAAAATATTAAAAGCATCCTTTTTTAAACTTTAAAAAAGATGGGTAATAATTAAAATGTTAATAAATATGCTTCCCAGTTTTATCTGTGATTGCTGTTTAGGCTCTGTTGAGAAAAGCTGTTTTGTTACATTGTTAGATTTTTTGTTTGTTCACCTGTTGCCAGATCTCTGTATCGTACTAAATATCTGCAGTTTTTAAAAAGTCGTTAACAGACACAGAAATGTGATAACTAGCTGTGAATTCACCTCTGACCTTGAAAGGTTAAAGTGCATCTTTATCCAATTAGATTAATTTCAACGCCTTTCGTTTTGGTTCTCGTTTTTCGGGTAAAAAATTAGACACTTCAAACACAAGTACAATCCAGTCAACTTTGATGTTCAGAGTCACATTTAGCCCATAACATAGACGTGGCATGTATTTGTAGGCAAGGTCAATCTCTAAAGGTGATGCCTAAATTGTTCTATGAAACACATTACATTTGAATATATAAACTAACGCTACCTTAGACAGCGCATCGGAGACATTACAAGCACTCTAAAATGGCTAAAAAACTTCAAAAATCAACATTTTTAGATGCCTGAAGTTTCACACAAATTTCAAAAACAAGAGTTCCTCATACATCCCATTACCAATGTACAATGTTCTACAAAGCAGGCGTTGAATTTCAGGTTGTGCTTTTGTGGACTAACTACTGTAGGAATTGAACCGTGATCTTTGATAATAACTGCAAATTTATTTTGTCATGAGTGGTTTACCGGAGGCAAGAGTGAGAAAGTTAAAAAAGACACGTTTTTGAATTGCTTTAGCTTTATCGCGTGTATCGGTTTTCTTTTCAAAATTGGCTTGAGTAATTACAAAAAATCACTCACTTGCTACCGCTCAAAACACTTATTTAAATGCTTTAACAGATTAGGCTAACGACCAATACATTTGTTTGTTCAGCGCCAAGGTAAAGAAAAAGTAGTTAGCCTACAGGATTAAACGCTTAATTTGCAGTCGCTTAGTTTGCGAACTACTTATCAAAGTCACAGTGCTTGAGCAGATTTAAAAGATTGAACGCTGACAGATGTTTTGCTTCTTAACCGAAGTCAAAGTATCATATTTGATCTCTACACAGTTTTTGCATTAGCTTAGTTGGACACAGAAACCTACTGTGCAAATTGAAAGCATTTTATCTTTTGGTCCCAGGGTCACGGAAATAACTTTTTAGTTGGATGTCAAACAACCTATGGTCAGATCCGCTTTGAACGTATATTTCTGCCACTCCCAGAGAAAATCGCTGCAAACTGCCTTTCCCAAGGACATACAGCATAGGAGCTATGCAGGCATTCAATTAGCTATTACCATAAAATAAGTCTGCAAATAATTTTTTCAGTTATCTGTGCAAAACAGCAATGATTTGAAATGAAAGACTACCGCATTTCTTTTTAACTGCAGTATGGTGATCCCTAGTTAAAGATAGTACAAACTTAAAACAAGCCTTCTTTACGCTTATGCCAAGGCAGCTCCTTTATCTCGACCTGAGAGGCCAACTTCTGTAGATTTCTCGTCCACACTATCAGAAGAGAATTTTCAGTGTATTAAAAAAAACGTGAAGCTACGTGGCACCGTGATACAGTGATAAAAAACTTTCACGTAACACCATTCAAGAACACGCCGGCAGTTAAAACTCTGAAGTCGGTTGCGACTTGTATACCACAAGCGTAAACGCCGGAATAATTTTCGTTGTTATCAGTTTGACAAACATTGGTATCGAAAAATAAAACGAAAAATATCCCGGCTCAATGGTACGCTTCTATACTTAAAATCTGTTTTTTTGTCAATTGCCAACGAAAACTAAAACCTTCGCAAATCATTTTCAACTCAAAAGCCAAGCCCATTCTAGCAACACAAGTTCTATTTCAGGAAAGGATCTGAATTGCGCTTCCATGCCAAGTTTACAGCTTAGGTTTTGCATGAAGCAATACTCTTGGAAATGGGAACGGAGTAGTACTGACCCACCAAACCAACTATTTCATAAATCACGGATCGCACTTTCACAGGGTGGCGATTGGTAGCCTACATCGTTACTTAACAAATCACAGTAATAAAAATGCACTTTTTTACAAAGTACGATAGTAAATCATTCTACAGTGAACGGCATTAACACATTACAATCAGCATAAGGCACCAAAACCGAATTTCTGGAAAATCATTTGAATTCGTTAACAAATTATCGCTTTTCTTGAGTTGGCTGTACACAGTAGGCCCGTACGTTATTGTCCGGTTTTGTACGTTTTTCTCTCCTGCATTGTTGTACGAATATTCTTAACCCGTTAGATATTTATGCGATGCTTTACAGCATGAGTCTGTAACTTTTCAGCGGCCTCGGGCCCAAATCCACTCTGCAGATTTCAGCGGGCCGGGATACTGCCACATTACGACATACACATCGTACACACTACGCTTTCCCTGTCTATTGACAGGTGATATTTCCAACAATTCATTTTGAAGATCTGTAGATTCAAAGTGTAAATTCCTGCCGAAATCGCATATCTTTTTCTTTTTGAAACCTTTTGCAGCGGAAATTTATATTGCATCCAGGAAGCAAATCCTTTTTTTTAATTTTGACGACAACATTAATAGATGGGCACGTCTCTATAAATAAGTACATTATTCCAATTAAACACAATTCAATTACAGATCAACAAAGACTAAACCAATGGGCAATCTAAGGCGGTTTGTGGGCAGGATCCGGCCTGGGGTCATAGGTTGCCGACCTCTGCTTTTCAGTATAGGTTGTTGTCCAAACATCCGATGTTGCCTCCCAAAGTACGAACCAAAAGCGTCAACATCTTTGTGAAGAAAAACGCAAAAAAATGTTTTGATACGAACTTTGCAGACAAAACACGATGCTCACACAACAAGGTATGCTGTGCAACATCACATAAACATATAGGCGAATGAAAATTTCAAACTTACACAAAATTGTTTGTGAACAAAAAGCTTAGAAAACCGGACAAAAAGCGTACACTGTGTACAGCCACCCTTAGAAAATATTCGATCTTACATGATTTAACTCGAACGGGACTTCACTCCATTAAGATTTAAGCTCATGACTTGACTTTGATATTTCAAAAGCTTGGAATACGTCCACAATCCCAAAACGGTTTCGGTTCAAGGGAGAAGGCACACAGCATACAAAAATATTTACACTAATAAGTGCGAGCATAATAGGCGCATGGAAATTCACACGCACAATGGTGCAGTCATGGAGAGCTTGGCTTTCAAAATTAAAATTTCAGATTTGTGAAGTTCAATTACTGCATTGAATAAGACTACTGCCACTAGATGTCGCTTTCAATGCACCAACACCCCATTGACCACTCGAAGACGCGATTGAGCGCCCGCTTTTGGGACCCGAACAGTGACGGCCTGAAATACAAAGTCAAGCTGTAATTTTGATAAAACTTAAATTAGGCTCATAAAGTTTTTAGTAACAAAGCAAGCCCATGTAGTGGAGTACTATATTTTGGGCTAACGGAATAAAAGAATGTCCCTGAGATCGGCTGGATTAATGAAATCTCGCTGTGGCCACAACGTAGCGTGTTTCAATGTGCCATTGCATGTATACATATGGGCGCGAAAGGGAAAGAGACAATTGGCCTCGGATATTTTTTTACACACAACACCACAGCGCGTAATCATCTTTTTCCACTCTGCATATCAACGTAATAAAAGTTATCAAACTGCTTCAATTGTCACCAAAAAACCTAAAATGCTTTACTGGCATATTCACACACGAAAGGATTTCAAGATCTCATTTAGATTTTATCTTAAAGATGTGTGTAGAATAATCGCATTGGGTTAATGTAGAAAGGTTTCTTTTAAGAAGAGGCAAGAAGTAGCAAAATGGGTTTCGAAAAAAGACAAAAAATCCAAGGTTGGTCGACAAAAAACGTAGCTTTCGATATACTTTGTAACAAATACCAAACTTTTAACATTTCAAGGGAAAAGGTAAATCACACGCCGTCTTCCGTCCAATAAGTGAGTAAAATTATTTAAACTACAAATCAATTTCCTTGTCAAAAGCATTGAAAACATGCGAGTTGGTATACGGTTACAACTTATTACAACTGATGATGGAAAATACAATTCACAGAGATGAGCATGTAAGAGGATTTATATTACCGCAAAAGCAAAACTGAATCACAGAAACACCTTGTTATAACTTTAAATGCAAGTAAAGTCAACAAAGCTTGCCTTGTAGGGCTAATAAGTTGAATTAATTAAAACACGGATTTTAAAAATCTCAATTAACGTAAAATAACTTATTTATTGTGAAATCCTGGGCTTTATGAAAGCTTTTTTTATTGCAAAATACGATCTAATAGTTTTATTTGTCGTGCGACGACGCAAGTTTGAGAGATTTTCGCAGTTAATAGGATTTAGCAAAACAAAACAAAACAAATCGAAAAAGTCGATTTATATTCAAGAATGACCTGCGCGCTCAGTGTTAAGACTAACCTTGCAATGTCAGCTTAACTACAGCTTGGCAATAATTTCATGAAAAATTTTTAGCATGAAAATTAGAACACAATAAAATGGTGTTTATCATGAACGCATGATTCTGGATTCAATACTCGGATGAGATAAAATTTTGCTAATAAAGCATGGTTTATTCCAGTAAAATTTTGCGTTATTTTAATCATTAACTATTGACTACTTTCTTTGCGACTCTGTGTAAAAGACAAATCACGTCATGTCAAGAGCCATTTTCTAAGACCTAAAATGTCGAAAAATAATACGATTTCATCTTTTTTAAACATATGACTTATGATAATATATCACTTTATTTCTACAGCATCAGATTTATGCCAATGTTCGTAATTGACAACTAATGTGCAGGTTTGTAAAAGTATTTTGAACAATAACTCATTCGAACAACGAACAAAACAATTCTGTTTCACTTGAAAATCAAAACAAAAATTCGAAATGTCTCATGTATCTAATCAGTAAATATTGAAGCACGATTTCATGTAGTGTGCAATGATCACACTTGCAAAATTTCTGTTTGGACGAAGCACTAGTCACTATTAGCTACTATGTACCAAGAGTCAAAGCCTAGGCTCTCAACATATCAGCACTGAATGACCCACAGCAAGTGTTTAAAATATTCAAAGGCCAGATTGTGCGTTGCATGATAAAGTGTCAAGACGATGCAAACTGGCATCAAAACAGCAAGCGCCATTAAGCTATAGAAAATAATGAAAATGTTGCTCCTAAAGCTTGGTGAAACTCGGCATGAGAATTCTCACTGCCTCCCTCATCCACAAATGATCAAAATTTAATGTCTATAAGAGCTGTTTATGCTGCATTCATGTTGCATTTTGAAGTAAAAACAAAAAGTCATATTTTATGACCAAAAACAGAAAAAACGACTTTTCATGACGTCATGACTTCTTAATTAAACTCCGTAACAACGTAGTTTTTTCATTGCTGTTGGTTTGAGAACTTTTTCTACCACCAGAAAATGAAACTTTAATGACTTTTACTGGCCCATGTGATGTCACGTGACATTAAACACAGCATCAATTAATATCAATTGCAATTTATTTTAAGAAAAGTTATGCCATAGTAAGTTTTTTTAAAAGTATATGCAAGTTTATCAGCATAGAACAGATTAGAGGGTTAACTTCAAATCAAAAAAACCTGGGCTTAATTTAATTCCCTTGTCGAACCATACCAAAGATTATGCAAATGCAAATGATGTTCACGGATTTCTAGCTTGGCGCTCACCAACAGAAGCAATGCGCAAGTTAAAAAATAAAAGCGAATTTACTTAAACCTGATAAAAAACGTACTGGCGGTAAAAAGGCGTTGCAATTGTATAGCGCCAAGCAATAGCTCGATGCTTCATGTTTTGAGAGTGTGGCTTTTCTCGTAAAAAGCGAAACCACCTTCGGGAGAATGTGTTAAGAGCATCTTCGAATTAACTTTCGAAATAATTCACAAACATCAGTCCTAAAATGAGTGACATCAAGTGATCTGCATTTTTCAATGATAAGCAATGTTTGTTTCATCAACAAGAGTTTAGCTGTTAAAGTCATATCACTGCTTCCAATCCCCTTATATTAAGCATATCACTGTCCAACAACAGATTACAGTTATAACAACAATTATGAATATAAATATTTAAGGTGTAAATAAAGTAGCCAACCAGCGGCGAATACCAGGAACTAACCATACATAGCCAAACTCGAAAAAAAGCGGTTAAATTGCCTCAAGTAGCGCGACTTTCCGAATGCTTAAGTTGTATTTTTACCTGCGGTAATGGAAAACTTTTCTGGTTTTATTTAATATTCGCGTTCAGACCTGCTTCGGAGTTACTGGTAGTTTATTGTTGTCACAAGCTGCAAGCAAAACTGAGAATATAGACGTACGATTCCTTTCTAGAAGTATAACCATGCAGAAGCCCTGCAAACGCTAAACTCAATGCTCATCATTACAAAGCGGTTTCTTATCGCATTAGCTGCCTTTTCCAATATTAAATACAAGAGAGAGATAGGAAAGTTTGTGTGAATTCTGTCCTCTACAAAAACCATTTGACACGACATGCTGAAACTTCGCTGTAGAGTGCTTGGCACTGATAATGTTACGCAAAAACAAGAAAATTTGATCAAATCATCTCTTGTTGCACTACACAACAAGCCACATCGCAATATTAAAGATTAAAAATTTAATTTTATGCCGATAAAATCATGTCACCGTCCCGGAAAGCACTTGCTAAGGGCTTTTAAAAATGCAGTTTATAGCAAAAAAATTTGGTCCAAACAGCAAAGATAGATAAGAAACTGCAGAACTTTTGAAAAAGGTCAAGACTACATTGACTGGGACGCTTTCTTACTACAAGTATATAGCCAGTGGCGCGAGAAAAGCGGCGAGATTATTGGCACCTTTATCAAGCCTTAAAAGTCACCCATGGCTCACCGGGTTACAACAATAAAACTGATCACCCAATGTTTTGTAAGGGTACACTTTGGGTACCCACCAACGGCAGTCTGCCTTGCTAGTTAGGCGAACACCCTAGTTTGTCTTCACATCAGGCGTGAAATAAAATGTCGCTTTGCTTCGCCTGAGCTTGCTTAGATTTGCAATGTGAACCGGTAAGTTGATTTCTTTGTGTGCCTTCATCCGATGAAAGTGGAGGGTAAAAACAACAACGCAAAGGCAAATTTTTAGGGGGTTACCGGTTGCGTCAGAAAGCCCTTAGACCTGCTTCAGGCGCGCAACCACATAGTGAGATCCAATTGCTGGATCTCCGAGATATTTGCTTCTAATATTCTGGTGGAACTCACGCCTGCTCAGGAAATGACTGAGCGCTTCATCTTTCAGGAGGCATTTAAGGCAAATTGAACATTTACATTCACGAGGGGATTCCCCGTGCCCTTGCAGGTTGTGTAGCGCCGTCATGCTCAACAAGGGTACGCTGGAGTATTTATCGCTTTGTACGCTCAACGCAGCTCGCGTACGCTTGCGTGCACGAGCGGAAACCGAACTTGAACCAGGCCTTATGACAAGTGCAGTTAAATATAAGAAATCTGATATTTTGAATGATTTTTAAGTGAATATTCCGTAGAATTCCGGCTTAAGATGTTTTAAAAACAATAGGCTTTGTTATGTAATCACGCGCTCTTAATTATCCTCGAAGGCAAAACAAGTCGCCATATTACAACATCATGAACGCTAAATTCGAATAAAAGGACGACTGAAGTTGACATGTGCAAAAACCACTTCTTGGTTTGATTATAACTTTTAATGCAAACTTTTACCTATTTAAAAAAATCGCTAGCGCCATCTATTGAACAAGATGTTATCTTGCTGCAAAAAGACGTTTTTCAACACATATTCGACTTACGGGTCTCATCATTAGCAAATCGTAAATTCTCAGGCTATTCCATATTTTCCTTAGAAACAGTGATGCAAGCAAATATCTGGGGTACAGTATTAGCAAAGCTACAAGTTTCCAGTTTCAAAAATGCGAAAGAGTAAGCTTTCGATTGTTTGCTTCGCAAAACTTTGAACTTGATTACTACCACACCGAATGCATATTTTCACAAAAGCGCTACAGCGAAATAGATTTTGTATGAAACTACGATATTCTGAAATAGGGGAAACTTTTTGCAAGAAGTTCTCATCTATTTTATTTGATTGAGTGCAGAAATCGGTCGGTCCGATGTTGAAATAAACGGCTTTTGTTTGTCCACATTTTAAATCACTCTTTCCTATATTCCAAACCAGCGTTTCTAATTTAATAAATGTGTTTTTGTTTTAAATTTGTAGAGGTGCAAAAAACAAAGTCGTTAAAAAACATCTATAATAATAAGTGATTAGCAGTTCAACAATTTAAACATTGCCTCTTCATATCAAGGTCATTTTGACAACTAGCAGACATTAGTTACGCTGAAACTGGATAAATAATACTGAAAGCCAAAAAATAAACAAATAAACACAAAAAGAATCGGCTTAAAACCGCGGCTGACGTAAAATGTAGGAAAAATTGCTCAAATTGAAATTTAATGAGCATGCTTATTAAAAAAGCAGGATTTAAACAGGACCTTTAGGTTCGACAAAACGTAATTAGCCTACACTACTTCATTATAGGTTGGCTGGAGATTTAGACACTGATGAAAGCAAAGTAGAGATAACGCTAAGCCAAAGAGTTGATTTAAAAATAAATACCAATGTCATTTTTGACACTAAAAGTTTAAGGTAGGAAGATAAGAAAGGTAATTTAGGTGATAAATAGCAGCTACATACCGCAGACTAGTCCTAAGTAATAGAAAGGCGAACTTCAGTGTTTATTTGCATAGCCATAACAGAGTCAAAGCCTATTTGAAAAGCCACATAAACCTATTCCATTGAACAACAGCTAAATGTAAAGTCAATAATCAAAACAAAACTTCAATAACATATCATTCCAAGGTAAAATCGCATTAAAACGTAGCTGTTTAAAGTAAGACCATTTTGCAAATGTCGAGCCAAATCAGCTCATTCCTAACAGTAAATCAAATGTAATTCTAACATTAGAATCACCAACTTAACTGTATTAATACTAAACTAAAGTTATAATCGAGGTTTAAACTAAGAGCTCTACCTCAAAAAGTTTTTCTCAAAACTTGAAAATAAATCAATACATTGGAATAGAAAATACGATTCGGGACTAAAGACAGGTTACTGCAGACAGTGACCTGTCTAATACTGCCGACAGTGTCTGCAGTTCGCTCAAAGTAGATCGCTGGCGTCTTGTATGGCTTCAGAAGGTAGGTAACCTTATCACTAAAGATGACTGTCAGTAGTAACACATATTTATTTCTTGAGATACGTTGGTTAAGCAGCGTCACTATCATAATCGACTGACGCTGCATCGTCACGTCGCCAACAAACGTTACATCGTACAAAAAAGGAAACAACAATTTATTGCAGTTGTAATACAGAGCACACTTACTGTATCTCGTGTCCCTCGAACGCGGCCAAACAAAAATTGAGGCCGTTTGTACATCGCATGTGCAAGAAGAGCCTCATTGAACTCTTGCGTCACTGCATTGCGAGTCCATCTGCTGCGCACGGCCACATTTCCCCTCTAAAAAAACAGTTACGCTATGGCTAACAATTGCAAAAGTAACCGGAAGGTTGGCTTGGAGCGAAAACAGTCAAAACACTAAAGACACTTCAGCAACAGAAGTTTATACAATATTACGTCGTATACTGTACAATATACGAGTATACCTCCAGCTTCAGAGTGACCTCTCTACATTTCGTGACATCTGAGGCGCTTTCGAAAAGTGCCCTTCGAGGTGTTCTCGGAAAAAAAGTGTCATAAAAAAATTTCCAATTCGACAGAAAGCGAATCACTGACATAGATTAAAAAAATTTTCAACTTAAACTTACCACGCTAACACCAGCGGTAGGTTGCCCAGTCTCCAGTCCCGCCACTAATAGCATTGTCAGGGCAACGTCTTCACACTTAAAACACTGCTACCAAGCAGAGGAAATTAACCCAAGTGCCGTTCTCAATGACACAAACAACACAATTCAAGTGGAAATTAATTAATCTTCGACCATATGCTAGTGGCTTGAAGGCCGTTTTCATTTGCGTGGTATTCGAGCATAATCAGAAGCACATTTGCATTCTGTCGAAAAACGCGTTTAGCCAACTGAAGTGCTGAATACGTGTTTCCACATAATAAGCACAAAAAAGCATGCATCCGATAACGCTGGTGAACACCACGCAAATGTAAACGTCCTTTAAACCTCAAGCTAAGCATACAACTCTGACCATGTCCGAAAGCTGAAAGGAACCTTGGAAGCCTTGTTCGACTTGAAAGTTATCCAGGTCAACGTGACATTCACCGAGATACGAATCTTTATCGTTATGATCCAATAGAACGAGAACGATGTACCTGATAAAACGAACAAAGCTACTCAGCAAACACTACTTCAAAATGAGAGGGAAGAGCATGAACAACGCTTCGTCTTCGCAGGATCATACAACAAAATCACACAGAGCAGAAGAAAATATTCAATTCTTTCTAGGGGTACAACTTGAGGGTCATAAACCTGCCACTTCCTCACTTTTCTTTCAGAAACTATTACTGCGTGACTCCGAAAGGTGGACTGATATCAAATAACGCGCTACCAATTAAAATTAGAAATAACAAGCAGAAAAATACCTGAATATGATACGAAGATGACATTATATTGTATGTTGTAAATTCAAGCTTAATCAATTAGGGTTACTGTCAACGTCGGATATAAGGGATGTGAAGGGTTTTTCGCTTATAAGGGACGGTTTCAAATGGTCTCAATCATTTTCAATTGAAATATTACAAAAATTATTCGCTTATAAGGGATGCGAATATAAGGAATTTTCGCTTATAAGAGACAAATTTCAAAGTCCCAATCATAATTTTCTATAGTAATTTCAGTCGGTTATAAGGGATAACCCATTCTGCCAAGGAATTTCTGTCTGCGAGATGTCAAATTCAGCTTTATAGGCTAATTTTACTTCTGTAACTGCCTTTCGGCTTTCAACTACGATAGCAGTCTAATGCCATTGCGACGTTTGTATGCAGGGAATGTATGAAAAGCTTCAAAAAGGGTGTTTTGAGCATTTATAACTTGCGATCTTACGGTATCGGATCAAACAGTGTACATTCGGTTATAAAGAATATCCGGATATAAGGGACTGATTGAGCTGGTCCCGACGTGTCTCTTATATCCGGAGTTGACCGTATAAGTTTTTACAGCATTTAATAACAATGCAAGACCAAAAATGCAGAAATTTTTCAGTGCAAAGTTTGACAAATTTTCTATCGAGCTATTAAGCAACAAAAGACAGCACGACCCTGTTTTTCACCGTAAGCTTAAGCAGGATGTATGAGAAGTACAGTAAAGTTTTTGTTGCTGGTTCGTGTGATTCTTATTTAAATAAACTTTATTGTCACACTTCGATGAATTTTAATATAGCTTTGAAAAAAGCTGCTTGAGTCGCAAGCTTTTCATGACGCTCTCATCAGTGGTGGTATCGCGTCAAAAAGGGAAGAGCTGGCGTGAGTAAGTGTTTCATGTGATTAATTTGGACGTTAGGCAATCAAGATAAGCCAATGTTAGCGCTAGTATTGTAAAACGCGCCAAAGAAAGATTTCGCAATAGCAAAATGCTAGCGAAAGCAAGAGGCCAAATATTACAGTAATAGGAACACCGCGATTATCGAAGGAGTTTGAGAATGTAAACAAACTCTTTCTGTCTGCATAACATCGGGCGCTGAGTCTTGATATAAGCAGCCTCTAACAGATTAAAGTGGAAAGAGCTTCGTGCTGTGGCGAGGATTGAAAACCGCTTGTTGTCATAGTGTAATGCACATTGTTCATTATCTAAAAGATGCTGACCAATGGCCGAGTTACAGTCCGGTTGCACGATCTGTGTGGACGGGTGAATTGTTGTCTGAACCACTGCGGAACATGTTGCTTGATGCGATCCTGCATTCGTTGAGATGTTCACCCTACTTACCGACTATCACAGTGGCATTTGCATTTATATATGACAAAGCTTTTCTGAGTGGTGTGTAGGACATCCTTGCGGGCTACTGGCTACATGCGCTTTGACGTAAAGACCAAGGGGTGCTGATGGAACTATAACAGCTTTCCACGGCGACTTTGACTTCTTTTTCCAAGTTAGTGGAGGGCTTACCTATCCAAGAGATCCTCAAGTACACAGGGCACTTTTCAGGGCCAAATTGCTTAAGGGTGGAAAACTGAGCGATTTTTTTGACGATCTGAGCATTGATGACGTTTTTAGGATAGCCATCGTCCAGCAATATTTTCTTGATCCGTTCTATTTCTCCATTGAATCTACGCTTGGTGCAAATCATTAGGGCTCAATGCACCAATGAAGATATTAAGACTTATTTTACGATTGAGAGGATTAAAAGACTCCCAACGTAAATACTGGCCAGTGAAAGTGGGTTTCCGGTATACACTGGTTTCGAAGCCAATATCTGTTCTTTCGAAGTAAACATCACGAAACGGTAGACATTTTTACTTTCTACCTTGGTGCATTGAGCCCTAATGATTTGCACCAAGCGTAGACTCAATGGAGAAATAGAACGGATCAAGAAAATATTGCTGGACAATGGCTATCCTAAAAACGTCATCAATGCTCAGATCGTCAAAAATCGCTCAGTTTTCCACCCTTAAGCAATTTGGCCCTGAAAAGTGCCCTGTGTACTTGAGGATCTCTTGGATAGGTAAGCCCTCCACTAACTTGGAAAAAGAAGTCAAAGTCGCCGTGGAAAGCTGTTATAGTTCCATCAGCACCCCTTGGTCTTTACGTCAAAGCGCATGTAGCCAGTAGCCCGCAAGGATGTCCTACACACCACTCAGAAAAGCTTTGTCATATATAAATGCAAATGCCACTGTGATAGTCGGTAAGTAGGGTGAACATCTCAACGAATGCAGGATCGCATCAAGCAACATGTTCCGCAGTGGTTCAGACAACAATTCACCCGTCCACACAGATCGTGCAACCGGACTGTAACTCGGCCATTGGTCAGCATCTTTTAGATAATGAACAATGTGCATTACACGTATGACAACAAGCGGTTTTCAATCCTCGCCACAGCACGAAGCTCTTTCCACTTTAATCTGTTAGAGGCTGCTTATATCAAGACTCAGCGCCCGATGTTATGCAGACAGAAAGAGTTTGTTTACATTCTCAAACTCCTTCGATAATCGCGGTGTTCCTATTACTGTAATATTTGGCCTCTTGCTTTCGCTAGCATTTTGCTATTGCGAAATCTTTCTTTGGCGCGTTTTACAATACTAGCGCTAACATTGGCTTATCTTGATTGCCTAACGTCCAAATTAATCACATGAAACACTTACTCACGCCAGCTCTTCCCTTTTTGACGCGATACCACCACTGATGAGAGCGTCATGAAAAGCTTGCGACTCAAGCAGCTTTTTTCAAAGCTATATTAAAATTCTGTGCCACCAACAACATTTTTGTGTACTTCAATAAATCTTCAACGGAATCCTAAATTTGAGGAGAAATCAAAAACAAAATCTCTGTGTAAAATCGCAAAGTAGTGGGAAAACTTTTGTTAGAAATTAGCTTAATAAGACTTTTGAGAGAATCAATGGCCCCATTTTCCCCATGCAGGCACCAGGGCGCATAGACGCAGCCACGGAATAGAGTTAATAAATGTAATTACGAAAGGGATCGCATTAAGTTGTGAATTAGAACAACCACTTAATGGTCTATTTCCGCGATTGCATAGGCGATCACTACTTTGGTGCCTATTCATAACTTTTACTTTGTTTTCCCCGTATTTTTTAAAAGAAATAGATATAATTCATGAAGAGATAGGCTGTTTTTAAGATCAGTCTTGATTTAAAAAATGGAGAACCAGGAATAGGGACATAGATGACAAAATCCAAAGCTGGAGGGGAAAATTTAAAGAAAATAACAACCCATTGTAAAAACGCACCATAAAGAAAAAACTTTTTTTGTATGAAGACAGCTCAATAGATCAACCCAGGGTCAGGTGCAAAGCATTTGGGAGAACCCATTGGTCTTTTCGCCCTATGCCGGCACCAAGGCATATAGTCGCAGCCAGGGCCTCGAGATC